>ML681989.1:53670409-53775573 GCA_007922195.1 Podocnemis expansa
TGGACATGTTGTTTCGAAACAGTTGTTTCGAAACAACATGTCCAAACGGCCTTATTTTGAAATAACAGCTGTTTTGAAAGCAGGGTTTCCCTTAATTAGAATTAACATTTTCTTAATTTGAATTAATTTATTTAAAAAATAAGGACTTTATTTCAAAATAACTCATTTCTAAATAACTTATTTTGAAGTAATAATGTATGTGTGGACATAGCCTAGGTGATTACTGACTCAGTGATTCCTGCACAGCAGTCTGGATATACTAAGCCTATATTTAAACAGTTTAGCAGAGACTGCATAGCATGGGTCATGTCCCACTAATCAATCAATCAATCAATCAATCAATCAATCAATCAATCAATCAATTTTCATCCTTAGCAAACAAAGGATGATAACAAGATATGAAGAAGTTCTTTCTGATTGGCATCAATGGTTAGTACCCGTTTTCTCCTCCAGAAATATGATCTTTTTTAACTTAGACATGCCTTTCCCGTGTGTTGGTAATTTTAGAAAAATAAAACAGATAAGGTGATCAGGCATCCCAACATTATCAGGACCTTTCTCATATTAGGGATTTTTTTCTTATATAGAAAGCCTATTAAGCCCTCCCCCATCCTCACTATTGACACTTGCTGTCTGGCCACCCTAAAGCAGAAATCCCCAAACTGAGGGACATGAACCCTGGGAGGGGGCAGAGGAAAGTTGTGGGGGTACAGCAGGGTCCAGACCATCCCTTATGGGGTGCAAGGAGGGATCACCACCCAGCCCCACTGTGCCCATGTTCCACTTTGGCCCTGCCTCCATCCTTCTGCCCCCAGCCACAGCCTCCAGTGCCTAGCCATGACTTTAGCAACTGGCCCCTGCATTGACTCCTGCATCAGCCCCACTCTGCTCACTGTGTCTGGCCACAGCCTCAGTTCCCAGCTTGACCTCTGGTGCCTAGCCACAGCACCTGATTAAGTGCCAGGCCACAGCCTCAGTGCTCAGTAATAGAGCCCAGCCACAGCCTTGGCACGTGATTCCTATCATATCCTCTGGCTGTGACCTTGCTCTCAGCTGCCACAGCTCCAAATGCAATCCTGCTCCCAGCCACAGCCCCTGACCCCAATCATAGCCTGTTCACAGCCCCAGCTGGTGGAGACCAGCAGACAGGGGGGTATAAAAAGTCTGAAAGACACTGTCCTAAGGACAGAACACTTTTAATATCTTTTCATTAGTTGTTAACTCATTTAACTTTTTAAAGTGACTATTTGAGAATCACTGGACAGCTACTTACGGTGGAGTTTGTGTGAGTGAAAGATTGCACTTAACCAAAGATCGCATTTAACCAATCCCCACACACCAGCTTCTCAAAGCTGTTAAAAATGAGCTGTTTCCTGGGCTAGCCTATAAATTCTGGGTACTTGGAGATCTTGGATGCATTCCCAGCAGCCTGCCAAATTCTAGACAGACAAGTATGGGTAATTCTCAGACTCACCCAGCTCTAGTGCTGTTAGCTGAAGTTTCAATATCTTTGACAGCACAATCCATTTCTCTGGCTACTCTGCTGCAGAACACACTGGGGCTCCAGATCAATACAAAATGTTTTTTTTTTTTCAATAAGATCAAAATGTTTCCTTCCTGTTTTGACTAAAAAATATGAAATTAAAACAACTTTAACAAAGACATTTTTGAAAAGGAAAATCAAAAGTTTCCGTTCCAGAAAGTTCCACTGTAGCCTTAGCTACTTTCTTTTTAAATTTTTCTTTCTTAATGAACTTTTATCAAAATCGACATGTTTTGCTTTCAACAAAACATGCTAAAAGATTGTGTTGGAAAATTTCCCAGCAGCTCTCTTCAGGATAGACCAGAAAGGCCAGGAAGGTGTTTTCTGCTCATCTCAATTGTAGATTAATGCAGTATAAGGTGCAGTCAATAATAGGTGTCAAGACAGTTCTCCATTTTCAACTCCCTATCAGTCTTACGGATTCACTCATCTGTGATGCCTATGTGAGCACCATCATGGAATAATTAAAAAAAAAACATTCTTTAACGTTAAACTTTCTTCTGGAATTTCTAGGGTGTCATATCTTCTCCAAGCTGTTTCTGAGGCCCAGTCTTAAAACTGGCAGTCTTGAAACTGGCACCCTATTGGCAACTCCAGTTGCAAGATGAAGGCCTTAGATTATAAACTGCTTGAGGCAGGGAATATGATCATTTTGCTTTTTGTAGATTGCTGATCATATTTCTTGCACTTCACAAATAACACCAGACTTCTTCCATCCATTCTAAACTTAAGTCTATAGGAAAGTAAATACTTAAGTATTTTACAACTTAAGAGGTGGTAGTGCAGTGTAGGTTGTACAACAGGTAAAGCTGTAGCATGGTGCATTCTGTAACCTTTATTATTCTTAATAATACTAGCTATAACTCATCAATGATGGGGGAAAATGAGGCAGCAGGGTAGGAATGCTTCATCCAGCCTCTGGGTGGGCCAGCTGGCCCTCCCCACCCCAGGGGAGAGCAGACAGGCCCAGGGGCAGGGCAGGTGCATGGGGCCCTGCAGCCTGCACCACACGTGGCCACCTCTGGTAGGGTCCCTGGCCATGGCCAAGGCCAGTCCTCACCGGCGGCTGGCGTCAACTGGGGCCAGCTCCTAGTGGTGGCCTCGGGTCCCCAGCTAGGGTGCTGGTGGTGGCAGCCTGGAGTCCTGGCTGGGGTGGAGGCAGCCTCAGCCAGGTGTCTCACAGCTGTAGCTGGGGCCAGCTCCCCACCAGTGGGCATCCTTGGATTCCCGGGAGAGGCCGGAGCCAGGGCCAGAGCCAGCTCCCTGCCGACAGGCAGCCTCTGTTCCCAGCCAGGAGGCTGAGGCCACCTGCTGGTAGGGGGCAGCCAACACCTGCTGGGGCCAGCCCTCAGTCCCACTACACTCCCTTCCAGCATGGGGAGGTGGGCAGGGGCCCCGCCTGCCCCGCACGGACGAGCCAGGCAGTCACATGGTGCGTTTCACATCACATCACACACATAGCAAATTAGTATAGTAGATTTGTTATGTTGAATATAGGCATATCTGAAGAAGAAGAATTAGTGCCTCTTCCACCTTTATCCTCTGTACATGATGTACTCAACACTCCTCATCCAGGACTTGCTCATGTCCTAGACCTTCTTCACTGAGTGATGTCCCTGTGGATACTCCATTTGTGGTGTCGTGTGTTGTGTGCCATGGCACCCTCAACTGGAGATTTTCACAAGAAAATGTGAGACACCTTCAGTGCATGTGCTGCAGGTATCTCACAGAGCCGTTGGCGCATTTATTTGGGTGTGTGCATTGCTCACTACCCCCAGTTACTTCTCAACTGCCAAGCTGTGATGGAGCGTTCTGCAGCAGTTCATCTTTTTTTTTCCTCTATCTCTTAATCAAACCAATCACATACCTGTTGTTCCCTCAGTTGTTAGTCAGTTTTATCTTTCCCTTTACCTTATCATCCACTGGTTTAATTTGTTACCTTAAAAAAAATTAAATGAACTTTAGAAAAAGAAAAGCCACACCCAGAGAGATTTTTTTTTTCTCCTTGCTGCTTAATGGCTTTTCTTAAAAAATGGTGGTGGTGGGGGGAAGAAGAACAAGGAAAAAACTTAAAATAACAAGATGATGCCTGGTTCCTAAGTCTTCAAGCACTGCTCCTCATATCTTGACATGATGCCAGCTTCTGATGGGCATTCCCACCTTGTGTGCTGCCTTGGGGAGAGCTATACACCCCAAAAATGTGCACACTGTAAAAATCTGAACTCCAGAACCAGGAGAGACAGGGACCTACATCTTACATTAATGCTCCTAGAAAAGCTTCTCAAGCCCGCCTTAGGCCTGGATTCAGAGTAACTCTTCTAAGGAATAACAACAAGAGTCCTGTGGCACCTTAAAGACTAACAGATGTCTTTGGGTATAAGCTTTCATGGGCTCCAACCCACTTCATCTTTAAGGTGCCACAGGACTCTCATTGTTTTTGCTGTATGCAAACTAACATGGCTACCCCTCTGGAAACCCTTCCAAGGGTCTTCCTCTTAAAAAAAAGTACTAAAGGCGCTACTGGTTCCTCTAGTATTAGGTGGTCAGTGGTGACCAAGGACTCGAAACGTCCTAGTCAGACCTTGAGAGACTCAAGGAAGCTTTCCTCCCTGGCTCCACACAAACAAATGGTGTGCAAGCAGCATGACCATCCAGTGGTACTGACTATGGTACCAACACTGATCTCAGCAGCATATGACACACAGCCTGTGGTGCCCTCTCTGAGCATAATACCCATCATGGCACCATCCACCATTATAACACTGCCAACTTACATGGTGACGTCTGCCATCCTGGCACTGATCCCAACAGAGATCACCTCCATGGTTCTGCCCACAGATATTTACGGCACTGCTCTTGGAACTGTCTAAACAAGGCCAGTTAAATGATCCAAAGGCACTGTCTACAGCACTGTCTGGGAAGAAGAAGGCAAAACTACATCATATTAAGCTAACCCCTCCTACCTCCCCACAATTTATTAGATCACATGGCTCATCCATTCACTTAGCCTACGATAAGACTTTGTCACTGCCTCACCATTTTAGCTCTGATGGTGAGGATTTTTGAGGATTCTCATTTTTCATTGGCCCATTCCTCTCCTACCAAACCATCCTTACATTATTGCCACAATTCATTCTACTCATCATATGGACCCCTTCACTATTACCGTTTGACTTGGTACCCCCCCAATGCACTGCCATCCTCACTGGAATCCATATCATCACTATCCAATACATCAGGCCCCATCTTATATCACGAGTACACCACATTCCATGAGACCAACTACTCCTGCCTCAGTCAACCAAGTAGGCATTCTGCCACTCAAGGGTACCTTCTCAGTTCATCTGGGTTTGTCACCTCCTTTGCACAAATAGTCTTCATCATCTGATGAGGTGGTTATCTCTCAAACACCTGTGATAGAGACCCTAAATTGTTCAATGATCTCCTCAAAAGACTTGCTCTTGAGCTGGAAATTCCTCTAGAAGAGGTTAAAGAGTCCTCCCACAAGATGACTAAAGTTCTTGCTACCATGCCATCCAGAATTGTCATCCCCATGAATGACACCTTGATGGAGCCTTCAGAATTAATTTGGACAAAGTCAGCATCTATTCCATCCACCAATAAGAGGAAGAAAATACTACATCTCACCCAAAAGACATGGAGTTCCTCTTAACACATCCAGCTCAAAACTCTTTAGCTGTTGATGCAGTCACTCATAAAGCAAAACAATCCACACAGCGATCCACACCATTCGATAAAGAATGGAAGTAACTTGATTTCTTGAGCAGAAAAGTTTATTTGTCTGCAACTCTAATGATGAGACTCCCCGATTATGAAGGCTTACTCTCCATTTATGATTACTCTATCTATAAAAAGTTGGCCCTTTTTTTTCCTGAGGATATTCCGGAACTTAAGAGAACAATTCAATAAAATCATTATGGAAGAGCACATCCTTACAAGCAGCTGTGGATGTAGGTGACGTGGCAGCCAGAACAATAACAATAGCCATGGTCTTGCACAGAGCCTCATGGCTACACAGTCCAGGTATAGCTAAGGCACTATAAGTGAAAATTGAAGAATTATCTTTTGATAAATCATATATCTTTGCAGACAAAACCAAAGACGTCCTCTACTCTGTGAAGGACTCCAGAACCACCTTGAGAACTCTAGGCATCTGCACACCTACAATGAAAAGGAGACAATATAAGTTTCAAGTGTTCACATGAAGATATTCAACTCAAACACAGTACAGACATAACGATAATCAGATACCCAAGCAAAGACCTCAAAGAAGGAAGCAGAACCAACCGTCAGTGACTTCTCAATCATCTTAATTAACACAGCAGTTTTGAAGGTGGCCCGAGAAATCTCCATCATCACTTGGTGCTTCCTCTAAATACCATCAACTCAAATTTCACCTGAAACCTTTTCATCAAAACTGGGCATCAATAACAATGGATGAGTGGGTCTTACAAACCATCAGAGTGGATCATGCCATTCCATTTCTCTCCAAACTTCCACTCCACATTCTCTCTCCCCTGTCCATCTTCAGGAACTCAACTCATGCAGATCCTCATACAGGAAGTAAACCACCTACTTCAATCAGGTGCCAGAGAGCACATACCAAAACAACACCTGGGCAAAGGTTTTTACTCAATGCGCTCCATTGTGCGAAAGAAGAATGGAGGTTGGAGACCAATTCCACATTTAAGACTGCTCAACAAATTGGTAATGATGAAAAAATGACAAAAGATGACAATCTTAACCACAATAATACCAGCACTGCAGAGAGGAGATTGGTTCTTGGCCCTCAACCTCCAAGATGCGTATTTCCATGTGACTATATAACCAGCCCACCAATGTTTCCTGTGATTTCTGTTTTCTAGCTACCGTTCCCAATACAGGGTTTTACCCTTTGGCCTATCCATGGTCCCCAGAGTGTTTTCAAAGATTCTCATGGTTGTCGCAGTTTCTCTAAGAAAACAAGGAGTCTTCATCTTTCCGTATTTTGATGATTGTCTTCTAAGGACACCTACCCTACAGCAAGTTGAGCTCAACACACGACTAACCATAAATACCTTTCAAAAATCTAGGTCTGAGAATAAATCTGGAAAAATCCTTTTTAATAACAGCACAAAGAATACAGTTTATAGGCGTGGACTTCAACTCCATCACATCCAGCGCTTCTCTTCCACATTAAGGATATATAACAATGAGACCTCTAATCACATCAATAACTCCATCTCACTAAGTAATTGCAAGAACAGTTTGGCAATTCCTGGGCCATATGGCAGTGATGACTTTTGTCATTTCCCACGTCTCCACAAGCTATTTCTCCAGGCATGGTTTGCAATAGTATACAAACCAAGCAAATGCATGCTATCAAAATTCCTGGCAACACCAAGCAAGGTAAAAATTTCCTTGTCTTGTGGACAAACAAACTTAATGAAGGAAATGCCATTTTCCCAAAGGACACCTGCAGTCATGATAACAATAGATGTATCTCTCCTAGGTTGGGAAGCTCATGTACAACATCTCTCTTCTCAAGGCGGATGGTCAGAGACTAAATGTCTTAGAACTCCACATGGTTCACAATGCTGTCAATAGCTCCTACCACACATAAGGAACAAGTCTGTGAAAATCATGATGGCCAGTGTTGCCTCTATGTTTTATATAAACTGACAGGGAGGAGCCAAATCCCATGCCCTACTATAAGAATCAATGAAATTATGGAACTGGTGCATAAAGTACAATATAGGTATATCTGCAGCATATGTACCAGGAAGACAGAATACTATTGCAGACAATCTGAGCAGACACTTCACCATCAATCATGAGTGGCTTAACAATATTGTCCTCAAAGAGATTTTTGCTCTTTGGGGGCATCCCAAGACTTGTTTGCCATGGAACAGAACTGAAAATACCATTAACATTATTCAAGAGCGGGCTCTGCTCCCAAGTCTCTGGGAGATACTTTTCTGATCAAATGGAACACTGGCCTACTGTATGCCTTTCCACCAATTCCATTGCTACACAAAGTCCTACTCAAGATTGGATTGGACAAAGCATATTTAATCCTTATAGCTCCTGCCTGGCCTCAACAAACATGGTACTCCGATCTCCTATCTCTGTCAGTGTGAAAACCAATAACACTTCCATCCAGATGCAACCTACTCTATCAATACTGAGGACTCATGTTATCTGGACGTATGGAGACTCTGTCTTAGAACATGACTGATAAATGGCTCTCCACAAACAAACTCCAATGTTCCAATGAGGTACAACAAATTCTCATGAATAGTAGGAAATAATCCACAAGGAAAACCTATGTACAAAAACCGGCACAGATTTCTTTCTTGATGCAAAATGAAACACATCGAATCATCATCTGCATCTATCCAAATCATACTGGACTACATGCTACACCTAAAGAAATTGGGCCTTTCAATTAGTTTTCTAAAGGTGCATCTGTCTCTAGATTTAGCTTTCCATAATACAGATCTACAACCACATCTGCTAGCCAACCCAAGGATCAAGAGACTCCTCACAGGTCTGCAGAAAACTTATCCAATTATCCACAATTAAATACCATCCTGAGACTTAGACATAGTGCTTAAATTCTTGCAAAATCACCATTTGAACCCATCATCACATTGTCACTCCTCCTGTGAATGAAGATATTATTTTTGTTCACCATCACATTGGCCAGGCACGCTAGCAAAATCAGTGAATTAATGGCTAATCTCCCCTACATGATATTTTCCAAGGATAAGGTCAACCTTGGATTAGATCCCATCCTAAGTTTGTACCAAAAGTGGTTTCCAGTTTTCACTTGAACCAGTCTATACACTTATGTTTGCTATCCAAAACCTCATAAGGATGTCCACAAATTGATCCTCCACACTCAGTGTCCTCAGAGTGCTCACCTTCTACCTAGAAAGAACAAAGACATTCAGAAAGTCTGATAAGGCTCTTTGTCTTCATCGCTGAGTGCTCTAAAGGCAAGGCCATTTCAAGCCAGTGTCTTTCCAAATAGATCTCAATGCGCATCATAACATGTTATGAAGAAAAAGGTCTATTGGCCCTTTCTAGAATAAGACTGCACTCTACAAGAGTGATGGCAAGTTCCGTCGCCTTCCTTAATGATGTCCCTATTGCTGATATATGCCGAGTTGCCACTTGAGCATCACCTTTAACTTTCATTAGGCTATAGACCACTCAGTCTCCAAGGATACAATGCTTGACATGACTGTTCTAACATCAATCCATATGAAGTAACCAAAGTCCCTCCTCCACTTTGAGGTATCACTATACAGCCACCACAAGTGGAGCACCCACAGGAACATCACTCGATGAAGAAGAAAAGGTTACTAACTGTGTTTAGTAACTGCTCCTTCTTCAAGATGTGTGCTCCTGTGGATGCTCCACTATCCAGTCTCCTCCCCTTTACTTTGGAGCTTCTTTCCTTTGTAGGAGACTCTGTGGTGAACAAGGAACTGAGGGTGGCAGGAAGTGCATGCACCCTAACAAATGTGCCAATGGCTCTATGAGACACTGGCAGTGCATCCATTGCCTCTGCTCATACTGCTGTGGAAATCTCTGATCAAGGATGCCATGGCACATGATACCACAAGTGGAGCACCCACAGGGACACATTTTGAAAAAGGAGCAGTTACTACACATGGTGAATAACTTTTTCTTTCCTCCTTTCAGCTTGAGATGTCCTAATGCTCGCTTGACCCCATGGTAGCATGTCAACCTGCTCATACATATTCCCTTGCCAGTAGGGTTTTTTAAGCTCCATCAGTGCATATCCCAGACTGCCCCAATTTTCCCAACATAAGGCAAAGTCATGGGCTCCCAAAATCTGCTCCAGAACAACATAGGTGGTCTTAGCTATGGGGAAACCTTGGCATTTGCCTATGGCCCCACGCTGGGAGAGGGCTCTGCTCATAGGGGCAGGGCAGCATGTCAAGGGGGCCAGCAGCATGGCTGGGTAGGGAGCAGCATTGATGCTGACAGTGAGGATGGAGGGGCAGCAGCATGGCCAGGGAGCAGGCAGGGGGCTGGCTGTGGGCTGGTGGCAAGGCTGGTAGTAAAGCTTATGGAATTGGTGTTGTGGCTGAAAGTGCATGTTGGGGGCTGGCAGGGAGGCTAAAGGTGAGGCTGAGGGGGACTAGCAATGTGGCTGGAGGGTCTGGGAGAGAGTTTGCAGAGGGCAGGTGGCGAGGCTGGAGGGGCTGGCAGAGAGACTGAGGAGGCTGGTGGCTGGCAGAATAAACACTGATGTTACACAGGTCTTGAGGAATAGCCATGTTTTTGTATATCAAGAGGAAAGAGACATGATTCTTAGTCTGAATACAAAAGAACTTTGAGAGCTACAGATGGAAAGTGCTATATAAAAGCTACTATTCATTTAAAATTTTTTTCTATTGAAAATAATTGTTTTCATGAAGGGCCTGATTCAAAGGCAACTGAAGCCAATCAAAATATGTCCTAAGTCAGGGGTCGACAATCTGAAAGATAAGAAGAGTCATTTTTTAAAAAATACCTTCACTAACCAAGTGTTTCGAGAGCCGCAGTGGATGTAGCCTCCTAGTGTGGGGAGCTGGGCCAGGGCACTTGCCACAGTGTCCCTTGGTATGGGGGAGGGAGTCTGGAACTAGGACCCATCTCCTGAAGGGTCCCCTGGTGGCAGGGGGTGGAGCCTGGAGCCCAGAGCTGCAAGCGGGCAGCCAAAGAGTCATATGTGGCTCTGGAGCCGCATACTGCAGACCCCTATCCTGAGTAGACCTCCTTGGAATTTTGCAAATTTCAAAATTTAGAATGGTTGAATTTCCAAAAAAGGAGGATTTTTAACTGTTAATGTCTTTCCCCTTCCCCAAACCCCTCCCCATCACCTCAAGCCCTCAGTGTGAAATTCATTCTTTCCCCTGAGTTAAGTGGGAAACTAAACAGGGACATGTGGGGACAGAATCCAACCTTCATCTCATCTTGGGCAGTGGGAAGCATAGGTGCCTTGTCCCTGTGAAGGGTTTTGCATGAGCCATCTGCCAATGGACAGATCTCACCTTTCAACAGATATTTTGTAGTCAGTTGAAAATGTTTTTAACATGATTGAGTTTAATTCATATTTGTCAAGGCCCATAAAATTTGAAGTTTTCCCTCACAAGGGAGGGGGCGTGTGCAGCTGAACTCTATCATGGACTATCATGAAAACTGTACGTAAAAAGACAAGAAGGAACCTTGGCACTTGTACATTCTTCTAGGTCCAGGTCTCATACAAGGTCTTTAGCTTGTACAGAGTAGAATAAAAATGTTTCCTTTTCTGTCACCAAGCAACGCCAATCCCTTAGATACAGTTTTTTTTCCAAGCAACAAGTATCCTTGCCTTGCTATGGTGCAGTGTTAATGCCCTCCCCCTCAATACCTTTCTGATTACCATTGCTGTAGGTGTGGTTGAACGAGAATACTCACCTGGAGGAAGTCAAACTATGGAGAAGGAAGAATGATGAATGACATTAATTTTCTTTTTCTTTTCTTTTTTTTTTTTTTTTTTTGTTCCACCCCATTCCCAGATGTGTTTGAACTCACTTCTAGGCTCCACTGCAATTCCAAATATCACAACATGATGCTACAGCAGAGCATCTAAGTCATCAGGATTTGCAAAGCCCTCTGTCACAGTCCCAGGTGAATATAATAATAACCAGGCTACTTTTACAAAAGGAAACAAAACACCTACCAGGCATTTGTCATATTCTAGGGCTGAATCTGGAATTAGGGACCAGAATCTTATCTCTGTTTCTGACGTAAAACTGTAGTAAGTGTATTTGAGTGGAATCTGTGTCAGTCTCCGTGCTGGAACTTCGTTATGGCAGACCTTGATATACTGGACCCCATTGTCACGCTTTTATTCAAATACTGCTTCCCTGTACCTTGAGATTGAAAAATGAATAGTTCTAAGACTCAGACTGTTTGGTTTTGACAGCAAGAAGCAATAGCCATTTGAATACATATTTATCATTTCAGGCACACCACCCCCATTAGCTTTTTGAAAGTGTGATTTAAAGTTATTTTGAAAATTTAAAAAAAACCCCTAAAATCAGAGGAGACTGCAGATATAGATGTTATCATCTTTCTTTGTAGTGTTGTTCAGAGATCAGAGTATTATAATTATTTTTTAGTGAGATTTACACACATTAATTTAACATAATTCTTGTTTGCCTTTAACTGATTGAGAAACGAGCTGGCAAGTGGCACATGGTGGGGTTAAAATAGCAGTGTGCATTACTCATGCTCATCATTGTATGTAAGTAAATATGTAACTGAATCTGTGCTGGCTTGAGTTGGCACTGGGTTTTTAAGACTGCTGATGCTGATTTTAATTGAATGTATCCTGTAGCGCATTGTGTGAGAAATGTAGTTAGCACTGATTGTTGTGAGATGAAAGCATGCTAGTGTTCATATTAAATAATTTGCTATTGTTTGCTTAAAGCCAACATTCCTGGGCAGTGAATGTGCTGGTGACGAATCACCCAAACTAGGTGAGGAAGGGTCAGTACAACTGAAAGAAAAAATGAAAGCTGAGTGGTTGGATTAAATTTGAAGAAAAAAGGGTTTTAAAAACATAAAAATAATGATATTAATATTTTTCTTCCAAAAGCAAGGTTTTTAGAGGCATCAGGAAATACCTAATATTGTTCTTTTTGTGACTGTGGTGCCTGATTACAGCTATCCAAATTCACAAATTGTCCTCCTAATACAGAGTGGAAGGCTTGGAATAAAGTTAAATCCAGCTGTGAAGAATGATGTTGATATCACACCAGTGGATTGATACAGGCTCTGAATGTGAATATTATTGTTTGTATGGGTATAGGCCTAGGAGCCATAGCGACAGATCAGGACTCCCTTGTGCTAGGCAGTGTACAAACAGAACAAAAGGAAACTCCCCTGCCCCAAAAGATCTCACAATCTTAGTATCAGATAAGAGACTGCAGGTGGACAAAGACAGATAAGGGAGTAAGGGGAAACAAAAGGGACAACACGGGGCAGCTTGATAGGCAGCAGTTTCAGCACACCAGCAGCCTTGCCATTGTTCAGTTTTTGAATAAGCATCATGGCAAAGGAGAATGTTTAGGAGGGATTTGAAGGTGGATAATTAATGAGGCACCTGAATAGATGTTTACAGGGAGCTCTTCCCAACTATGAGGGGCAAGTAAACAACTGGGTTTGGTATCTTGACCTAACTGGAAGGGGGTGGGGGGGGGTGTCTCACTGTTTTGATACTGATTGAGACAATAGTGGATAGGCTGTGAAGGATCTTGGAAGAGAAGACGAACAGCTTGTGTTGGGTGGAATCAAAAAGGTGGATCCAGTGGAGGGATGCAAAAGGAGGGAGGACAGGGTCAAAGCAACAGGCCAGGAAAATTATCTGTGCAGCAATATTCTGAATGGGTATTAGCAGGACAAGATTGTGTTTGTCAAAGCCAAAGAAAAGATGTTGTGGTAATCAAGACATGAGATGATAGGACCCTGGACAAACATTTTAGCATCATGAATGGCTATTTCTACACTATAGCCTATGTCGACAAAACTTCTGCTGCTCAGAGTGTGAATGCTCCACTTGAGAGATTAAAATTACACCAATATAAGTGGCAGGGCTTCTCCTGTCAACATATTTTCTGCTGCTCATGGGAGTGGGTTTTTCATGCCAACAGGAGAGCTCTCTCCCATCAACATAGAGCATCTTCACTAGACATACTGCAGCTACACAGCTGCATTGGTTCACCCGCACAACTGTAGTATTGTATGCATAGACCTGGCCTATGTCTTAGAGATGTTGTTATGCAGAAGAATCTACAAGACAGACATGGTCTAGATGTGATGACCCAAGATACAGGGCCAAGCAGGATGGGATTGTGGGGAGAAGAGTAAGAGTAACTCCCTCACAGTGGAAATATTATGAGGATTGAACAGTATTTCTACTCCCACTTATCAGACCTTGGGAGGGAGCAGATAGGAACTAGGGTAAGGGGGACCTGGTGTCAGTGCAGGGAGCTGGTCCCAGACTGGGTGACCTCTTTCCCTCCCGAGCTGCTCTGAACAATTGGGGCCCAGAGCAGAGTCATTTCCAGGTGATATAGGGAGTTGAGTACTGGGACTGCCCATCTAGTGGTGTCCCCCAGGAAGAACAGAAGTTGGGAGCAGCTGAGGGGAGACAGGAAATGGATAGTGTCTTCTGGGTGTGTCTCCTTGCTCCCCCATGCCTCTCACTGTCTCCATGATTTATGAGATGAGCTTGAGGGAATTAGGCTTGTTTAGTTCCAAAGGGACAGCCGTGTTAGTATAGTAAAGCAAAAAAAAAAAAAAAAAAAAGACTCCTTGCTTTTTTTTTAGAATTGTTTAATGTGCAGAAGAGGAGAATGGAGGTGGGGGATTTGATAGCAGCCTTTAACTACCTGAAAAGGGGTTCCAGGGAAGATGGATCCAGGCTGTTCTCAGTGGCTATATCTACAGTAGTAAATTAGTTCAGACTAAGTAATCTTAGTCCAAACTAATTTGAACCCAGCCTTCACTAGGTTTTGCCTAGTTTGAACTAAAATTTTTTTTAGTTTGAACTAATCAAAGCTTAGTTCAAACTAGTTAGTTTGGCTGATTAGTCTGAATTAACTGCTTAGTTCAAACTAATTTGCATTTTTAGTTCAAACTAGCCGAATGGAGACATGCTAGTTCAAACTAAATAAGTTTGAACTAGCAGTTAATTCGAGCTAAGCACGTATTTTTTTCAGTTCAAACTAACTTTTAATTCAAATTAGCCATGCTCTTTTAGTTTGAACTTAAAAGTTAGTTTGAACTAAAAAAAGCACAGCTAGTTCGAATTAAAAATTAGTTTGAACTAAAAAAAACACTCTTAATTTGAATTAACTTTTGAACTACTTAGTTTGGACTAACCAAGTCCGAACTAAGATTTTAGGTGAAGACGTAGCCAGTGGTAGTAGATGACAGAACAAGGAGCAATGGTCTCAAGTTGTAGTGGGGAGATCTAAGTTGGATATCAGGGGAAAAAATTTCACTTTGAAGGTGGTGAAGCACTGGAATGGATTATCTAGGGAGGTGGTGGAATTTCCATCCTTCGAGGTTTTTAAGGCCTAGCTTGACAAAGACCTGGCTGAGATGATTTGGTTGGGGTTTATCCTGCCTTGAGCAGAAGTTTGCACTAGGTGACCTCCTGATGTTCCTTCCAATCCTAACCTTTTTTGATTCTTCTACGATTCTCCTCCCAGCTTCAACCACCCCTACCTCAAACTTCTCCTGCTCCCTCCTGGGACATAAACTCAATAATGAAGTCAAGGTTAAACACAGTTTTCCCACTTGTCATTTGAAGAATACAGAGTTGAAATTACGAGTTTACTCACTTTTTTTTTTTTACCACTATGCCACTCCTTCCACTGCTTCTCCCCCAGTGTGCGCTTCAGCATCACCTCTTTCCCCCTGTTCTCCAGAAAGCAAGCTTCTGCCACCTATAAGCAAGATGGTGATGATGTCCACAGTGATTGAGAAGAGTGTTAGTGAGTGGGCGAGGGAAGATTAATATCTCTCTTTTAACCATGTTGAGCTTGAAATGACGTCTAAACATCCACAAAATGTCAGAGAGACAGGCTGAGATGTTGGCTGGGAAAAGGATTCAGGTCTAGATTGAAAAGTAAGCCTATGACTTGTCAGCACAGAGATGGTAGCTGAATTTGTGTCTGTAGATGATATTACCCAGAGATCAGGTGTAGAAGAGGAAGTAATTGTAAGAAGGACAGAGTGCAATGAAATCCACATGGAAAGTTGGAGGGGACGTGGGATGAGGACACACTGAAGAAATGATTAAGGAGATAGGTGGAGAAACAGGAAATAGGAGAATCTTGAAAGGTGAGAGAGGATAAGATTTCAAAAAGAGCATTGTCAGAGGTGTTGAGGGTTTCTGATGAGTTGAGTAGGATGAGACTGGAGCTTTTCTTTTCTCAGGAAAGTAAACAGTATCTTCTATTTCCAGAGTCTACCCTTTTGAGATCTACTGTTGGCTTCAGCCTCTTGGTTCCTTCCTCTCTCTTTCTCTGTTTGGTCCCTGCTTTGCTCTTTTTGCAGGCCTGGGTGAAGGCCGAGTAGCCCTGGGGCGATCAGTGTTTCTGGAAACCAGAAGCAATGGAGGTAGTAAGATTCTCGTGGGTAAGGAAAACCACACAAAGGTGTGAGAACTCTAATAATTCAGCCATATGTACCATTAGAGGTTTATTGCAGGAGTGGGTGGGTGAGGTTCTGTGGCCTGCATTGTACAGATCAGAATAGATGATCATATTGGTTCATTCTGACCTTACAGTCTATGAGAGGGATACACTTTAGCGAATGGATATAATTCATGATGGACTTATCGTGGATGGAAAGGACTTTTATACAGAACAATGAGGGAAAATTTCATCAGAGAGATGTCCTGATTATTGTTCTACCACAGCGTTCTCAACCACCTCATTTTTACACACAGACAATTATTCTTCTAATAGGTCTGCCAAACTGACCTGGATGTCAGCTGATCCCATAGCTAGGCAGTCATCTGGAATAAGGCTGATTAGAAAACAAGCTTTTTGTGGGCAAATGGTGAACTTAAATCCCATCAAGGCTAAGAGCATCATGTCTTTACCTAGCACAGTTTATGCTGGTGAGGTTCAGCCAGATTTAGTTCTAGAGAGCCTTGTTCCTGCAAAAGGATGAGTAACCCTTGTGTGAATGACAATCCCTGCCAATGTTCCTTCGTTGGGAAGGGCTTAAAATAGAAACGAAGTTCTCCAGTTTTTAAGGCTTGGATTTTTGACCAATGGGCTTTAGGTGCCTAGTTCCCTTAAACTTAAACTTATGCAGGTGTAGCCTAGATTTAAGTCTGATATATATTAATGTGGGAAAACTTGGGTTTGATTGCCAGCTAAGCCACTGACTTGCAGTGAGATCATTTGGTGTCTCATGTTCTTCATTTGAAGAATGGAGAGAATGACGCCCTCCTTCATAAAGCTATTTGAGATCTCTAGATGAAAAGTGCTGTACGAGATTACATATTAGTATTATAGTTCGGACAGGCATGATCAATCTGTGGACATACAAAAATATTGTTTCCCCTCATTTGCACCTATACAATCTTATTAACTGAGTGAAACTTCAGTGAGGTTGCACAGTTGTGTAGGTATGACAGAATTTGGCTTTTTACCTAAAAGAGACTATCTTTTATTAATAGGAGATGGTGTTTCCATCTTTTTAAAAAACTGAGATGCAGCTTAAATGTGATTGGATATAAATTTGGCAAATCATTTTTAGTTCAAACAGGCATTATTTGGGGGAAATTCTAAGTCTGTGGTATACAGTAGGCCAGACTAGATCATCACAGTGGTCCTTTCTTGCTTTGGAATCTATGAACCTAGAGACAGAATGAGAGCTGATATGTATCCTTTGGGGTATCCATAGGAAGAATAAGGATTAAAGTCTGTGGCCAGTAGAGGTCAGATTTGCCTCACATAAGAGCAGTCAAAAAAAATTGAACATTTTGTTTCAGTGTTATAGGAGACTAGAGTGACACAGGGTCTAATCTATCCTAAAATGTGCATTACTAGTCAAAGTTACAATAATCTGCTCATAGCCTGAGTAACACCATACTACTCTGACTAGACTGCAATTGTAATATCTGCCATCAAATTTGAGCTGGTGCTTTTAAATTGCATTCAGAATATGAAGTTTCAAAAATATATTGAATAAATTTAAATTTTTCCATTATTGAAGCTCTCAAGTACTGGATCCGAGAAAGGTTACCAAATGTGTTCACTTACAAATTTGGAAATAGCGACAAAAGTCGCAATGCAGTAAATTCGTCATCTGCTCATGACTAGCAGATGGTCCTCCTCCTTTGCAAGCAAATTGCATGACTCACGTCTTGAATGGTTAGCAAATTAAAACTTAGAAACTCTGATTTCAAGTTGGACAATTCCATCCATTTCTAAGCACGCTGCCTGTCTGATGAATTTATTCATCTCTATGGTCAGGATTCTACTATGAAGTTTCTGAGATGCTTTTTTTCTTACTGTATATAAAAATATTTTGGACTGGCTTCTTATTTACAAGGAGGCTACTTTCCATGGCAATGTAAAACAGGCTTTAAGTGAGCATAAATTACAAGCACATTTTACTGAGGATGTGAAAGAGGTGACTGTGAGTTACATTTATGGAGACTGGGATGTAGTGAAAGCAGAGAGCTGCAAAGGAGCCTTTTGTGAAAAATTAATCCTGGGGCAGTTCCACACCAAATTGAAGGTTCCTTTAAACCGTGCCAGCTGCCAGTGGTCAGAAGGCTCTTTAACTGACCTTCTTACAGGGGCAGGGGTCTCTGCATGAAAAGTTGCAGGATCAGTACCTCTATAGTTAGATATATATGAGGTCTGATTTGTGTAGATTTGTTACAATGTTACTAATTTATAAGAATGATGAAGTCAACCATCACCAAACAGTCCCATACTTTTGTGAAATGTTCCTTTAACAAAATATTCTTATGGTTTTCTCCATTTTTATTAGTTTGTTCACTGTGTATTTTGACAATCCAAGGTGTAGTCAACTTCACCGCTTTACCTGTATAATCAGGCTGTTTCCTCTGTTGTTTGTGTGGGTCTGCAACAGAGCAATGCACGAACTGTATTTTTTTAAATTTCATTTATTTATTTTAAGAATAGGAAAGTGTGATTTTAAAACTGCAAAAAGTGGCAGAGGAACCAAAGACAGATGTGAAACTAAAAGTGCTTTTAACTGCTTTTTTGAAACTGACTAGATTTCAAGTTCTCAGGCAACAAATTTCATTCCCAAGATATAATTTGTTGGCATTAAATATATCAGTTCATCTATTGAGTACTAATGTCCTCTCATATAAGAGAAACAATAAGCTTTGCAGTTCTGTCAGACACTCATACACCTTTGCGTGTGGGATAAGTATTAATGTTGCACTCCCCATCAGTACCTGACCTGGGCTGGGGAAGTTAATGATGCAATTAATGAACCAAACTCCTTAATAGCCTGGTCATGTGCCATTTGAGGTATGTTGCACATACACTAAGAAGAAGACACTTCATACTATATGAGGCACTTGAACTGAGGTTGAGTGTCTTCAGGTTCTAAAGAAACCCAAGTGATTGGTGTAACTGCACTATTATATTTTCATAGACGTTTCTATTCTATTGAAATGTGTTCTTTTTTTGCTTTTATAAAATGAGATTTAAAAAACAGTAAATTGCTCATTATATTTAAAAATATCGACTGTAAAGACAGATAAAATATTTTATTTATAAAAGAAACTATGCCATTTAAAAATTGAATTTATTAATACAATATTTTCCAGATAAGCTGCCTTCTTTTAAAGCCCACTGAAGTCAAAGGAAAAACTCCCATTTATTTAAATGGATGGGTCATATGTGCCTTCAAATTCCTGGCATGGTCAGCTGTGGGCTTGGCAGCCAGCAGCAGAAACTAACCTGTGAATGCTTTCTCTTTCATCTGCCAGCTTCTGGCCTTTATGCTCATGTTACAACAAATGGAAGGTCAGCTGGATGATCGTTAATAAAGCCCAATTCTGCAATCAATAGGGAATCTCAGTGTGAAATTGTGGCCCCCTTAAAGTCTGTGAAAGTTTTACTATTTACGAGGGGCAGGACGTCATCCTCAGAGTATAATCTAACTTCTATGGAAGTCAGTGGGTGTCCTTCTATTAACTTCGGGGGGATGGAACCGGAGCAGGATGAGCTGAGATTTTTTGTAAATAAACCCCTTTTAAAAAAAAAATTAAAAGACCGTATTTTAAACCTTACCTCATTTTCAAACGTCGATTGTCTTGGAAAGAGGATCTAGCAGTTGTTAGATGATGTTGATAGCAGCTCTGATCCAGTCATATGAAGGTCTTTCCTAAAGACTCTTGCAGTCTGTAGTATCTTGTATCTGAAAATTAAAGTGAAGGCAAGGGCTGATTTTTGTTTGGCTCCACCTTAGAGGTGCTAAGGATGATCAGGGCTCCCAATGGCCTCTCCTTTTTCCTCTGCACACACTCCTAGGGCTGACAGCTTGGCACATTATGTTTGTACTTTGCATTGAGCTTGGTAATATAAGGTCTTATGCAAGTGCAAAGTACTGTACTATCAAAAGCACTATGGAATTGCAAGATATCTGGGACGGTGCCTTAGGAATCTTGAAATAAAGAGAGGTGGGAAACATTTTTTCGGACGAAGAGTTTATTTCATTCTCTCTCTCGCTGGTCTAGCAACTCATCATTGTCATCATGAATGGTAATAGAGAGTCACTGGGTATATCAAAAAAGCAGAATCACTCTTCATAGCCTGGCAGTTTGGGCATTTGCTTTGGCCGAGAGAAAGCTAAGTTCAAGTCCGTACTATGAGGACTATTTAATATTTATAAGCAGTGGAACAGTTTTACCAGGAGAGACTGAGAGACTGCTCTGTCAGACTATGCCATAGCCCACCAATGGACTGCAAGCCTACTGTGTAGGAAAACTTCTCCCCCTGCTCCCAACAGGAGAATCAAACCTGAGCTTCTCACAACCTCACTGAGAGTAGGAATCATGGGGACTCATAAGATTTACTCTTGTTTCTCTCTTCTCACTGTCGGGGGGGGGGTGAGTGTGAGAAACACCAGGCAGAACCACCACCCCTCAATATTTCCAAGGATCTACTAGGGAGGCAGTTAAAGCAGCATGCGCCTGCCCTTAACAGAGCTGCGGGAATAGAAAACCATTCCTCAAATATGGGATTTCACTTTGCAGCAGATAGCCACTATAGGGCAACCCTGAATCCTTATCTACACTTATAAACTTCCTAGCCATATTTCACCATTATGGCAACCATGCCAGCATTGCTAGTGTAGATAGAACTCACCCATTTTTGCTTGAATGATACAGGAGTAAAAACATCGGAGTTCTACTTATGCTTTTCCTTCCACTGTTGTTTATCATCAGTGGCAAGTTACAGCTATGAAGTTTGATACAGCTCAGGAACTGTTTACTCCTGGGGCTAGATCTTGTTCCTTAGTACAAAACCACTGCTGCAGGAGAAAGAAAGCTTTTGGCTTCTTCTTGGCCACCTTGGCAGCCCTATGCTGACTATGGAAGATGGGTAAAACTACAGAAGAAAACAGCTTCATCTGATGGCGGTTTTAAATGGGGAATCCAGGATAATGTAGGGGGGTAGAAGGAAGGAAGAAGGGGGAAAAATGGTCTTATGAATGAAGCAGAGGAGGAGAAATAGAAAAAAAAATCCAGATTTCTTGGGACTGCCACAGACTTCCCATGTGACTGTCAGCAATACACTTAACCTCCCATGCCTCAGTTTCCTTTGTAAAATCGATCCAAAGGGTAGCCGTGTTAGTTTAGTTCTGTAAAACAAACAAGGAGTTCTGTGGCATTTAAAGACAAACAAATTTCTTTATTGCATGAGCTTTTGTGGGAGGAAAAAATCTACTTCAAAGAGGTTCTGCAAGATTTTCTTTTTTAATGTTTGGGAGGTGCTTTACATTCCACAGTTGAAAGGTGCCATAGAAATATGAAGTATTATTAGTAATATATGAATATTATTTTAGTAATATAATTATTTTAATTTCTTGATGTCCATGCATGAAAGTGTCTTAGGAAAGCATCAAGAATGCAAAGTTAAATATGCAACCAAACATCTTTTAGATAATGTGCCCAAATAGTTCCCAGACTTGTACAACAACTTTTCCAGATTCCTTCCAGGAATACATTGAGGACTACAACAAACAACCACACACTGCCAAATTTAAGAGTCTTAATTGCTTTAAACTTGCAAACTGTGAACGGGCAATTTTTCTCTCACAGCTTGACCTTATTTGTTTAGCTACCATCTCCAGCATAGCACAAAGTTGTAAGTTTGGTCTGTTGAGCTACACAGTTGCATTTGTACACAAGGGTGACAGTCAGCAGGAATGTGTCTCTGAGCAAATAAGATATTTTTCTTCGCCTGTGAGGAAAGTGTGATAGGACATCCTTATCTTTCAGCAGTTCTGAAGGGAACCATTTGACCTGTCACATGACAGCTCTTCCTTGGAAGAGAAAGCTGAGCTAGAGAGCTTTCTTGCTTTTTGGGGAGGAGATTTTAATACCCAATAAGAGGGAGAAGTAACTGTGCCATATGCTCCAGCTGGTAACTAGTTAGGTGCAGCTGAGCCTTATTAGACTCATCTCCTCAAAAAAGGAATGGATTCCTCCTAGAGGAGGGCCAACCAATTACCTGAGTCACTTCTAGCTTAGATTGATTTTGCACTACTGAATGTCAGATGGCAGTAATGAAACTGATCTACACCAGTGTGAGAAAAGAATGAGGCCCAATGGGTTTTACTGAGCAGGAAGCTAGAGTGGGAGCTTGCAAGAAACAAAAAGGGCTGCTTTTGTTGTTGATTTGTATATTGTTTCTAAAGTTTACTGACCGTAAAGCTGTGTGTAAGAAAGATACCCAGAGACTTTTACCACGCTGGTATTACTAGTGGCAGACAAGATACCCTGAAATAAACCTGAAACCTCAGAGGGGATTTTTTGTGCTTCAATCTGAATTTCCTGTGAAGATAGGGTAGCTGCCTGGATTCTGAGTCTGCCATGCAGAGACTATACCCACGATTCTACAGAACTCGAGTGAAATAGCATCAGTGAATTCATTCCTGAGGCTGAACATATAATGTACTTTCTTCAAGGAAATAAAAGGGGATGAATGGTGATAGGGTCTGTGGTATCATGTGAGTTTTGTTGATAGCCTAAGTATTAACAACTGTTTACAGGACAAAGTCTCTATTTCTCACCACGTGGGACTAAATCTCCAACCCTAGCGAGCGATCTTGGAAGTCACAGAGTAAAAGATTCAAATGTATATAAACAACCCAGGGCATAATCAGACTTAATTTTTAAATTGTTCCTGTATTTGTTTAATATACTCACTACAATGACAATGGAGTACTAGAGACAGAGAAGTGAATCTCCTGTTACTTGTTTTTTTAAATCCATATGATCTCACCTTTAGCAGTTTAATGCTTGGCAGATGGTGAACCCTTTCCATATTATGGTCTGTAACAAAAATAATGTTTTGAAGAGGAAAAACAGAAAAGGAGAAAAATTTAAAACAAAGGAAAGTTCCGATCAGTGATAACAAATGGGCTGCTGGGATTCCCCTTAGGGCATGTTCTAAAAAGCATCACTGTAGATCTAATAAGGCAGTCATCCATTGTTATTCACACAGCTGAACTACTCTCAGAGCTACAAGGAGGTAAGGCTTCTTCTTCAAGCGCTGCTCAGATACATTCAGTAATAGGTGGGTGTGTATGCTTCAGTGCATGATTGGTCAGAAACCATTTTAGCCCTAGTTTGTCAGAACAGGGCGGGCAGCCTATGCCCCCTGGCTACCCCGTGGCTATATATACGGCCGCAACCCTGCCCCTCTTCAGTTCCTTTTTTCCGCCCTCAGCAATGGTATTGGAACAGCCCGCTCTTTATGATAACACAAGCAGTCTGTCGTTTGCCTTGTTTATTAGCCACTCGCTTGATTGGGAGAACCTCTTCGTGGACGTCGTTCCACCAGACAGCGCTCCCACACAGCACTTGGCTATAGAGCAGGAACACCGCTCCTCCCTACCGCCTGCCATATCGGGGTTCAAACCTTGTGCTGCCTGCGGCAAGGCCATCCTGCGGGACAATCCCCACAAGAAGTGCCTCTGGTGCCTGGGCGAGGCCATCTGGTCACCGATTGCTCTACCTGTCTGTCCTTTAAACCTAGGACCATAAAAGACAGAGAGCAAAGGCGCTGTGCATTGGCCTTGAAGCAAGTGCGGCTGCCTATCTCTGAAGCTTCAAGGCTACACTCAGCACTGCATGACAGCTGGGCACTGGAACCATCCTAGCATCGCTTTCCCTGCGAGCAAAAGTCACGCTGGGTACCAGCCTTGGTACCAAAGCGTTGGTGCTGCTCCACATCTCCCCAGAATCTGGCAGGAGTTAGTACTGGTACCCTCCATCCTGGTGGTGTTTGAGGTGGCAAAGGCACTGCTTCTCCTGCTAACACCTCCCACCCCAATACCACCCAGAAAGAGGGACAAACCGGTCTTCCTTTTGGGTGCCTGATTACCCTGAAAAAGGCACCGAACTCCCTCCCTGATTTCAGTACCAAGTTCCCTGGTACCAGAAATGGAGGTCCAAGAAGAGGCCCCTGGTACCACTAGGGGACAGAGCCAAAGAGCCTCCCCTCGGCACCGTATCACTTTGTCCCCACCAGCACCGCTGACAAAAGCTCCACCCATGGTGATGAAGCTGAGCCCAGTGAGGCTCTGGGAATCATCTCAATCCCTGAGTCCTGAGGAGGGCGCTTTGAGAGGGAGTAAATGGCCCTGCCCATGATCCTTGCTACCAACACTTTACAGGTACTGACCCCATGAGTGGTCTCCTCAGGAGACCCCTTCACTCTGCCATGGTACCAATCAGCCTAGCCTGGCCCCATGTCTTCTGGTACCCGACAGAGCCCTGGACCCCAGGACCTGATCCTGTGCAGGGGACCTCATGGTGCATTTTGATTTCCTTCACTGTGTATGCGCTCACGTGGGGTTAGAGGATCATTCTTTCCCAGGACCTAGTGACACTCTCTTTGGCCTTGGGCTCACATCATGTTCTGAGCCCATAACAATTCCCTTGCCACCCTAGTGTACAGGAGATTGCCTTGGCATGATGGCCAACTCCTGGGTCCATCACTCTGGTCTTGGATACCATGGGACAAAAGTACCACGTCCCTGCAGAAGATTTTCCCTTTCTTGCCTACCACCTGGTACCACCTTAAGGGGTAGTGGAAGCAGCTTTAGGTCCTGGATGATTTCCCATGACCCTCTCCAGAGGTCTAGAAAGGCAAGGAAATTAGACCTGTTAGGCTGGAAGGCTTACTTCTCCTCTGCCTTCCAAGTCAGAATAGCCAACCGTCAAGCTCTGATGGCTAGGTACATCATCGACATATGGGAGTCCATGAATAAATTCAGACATTTATTACCCCAAGAGAATAGGGCAGATTACAATGCCTTTGTTGAAGAGGGTAGGCTGATGTCCCAAGACTTGCTGTTATCCACCTGGGACACTTCAGACATGGCAAGCCGCAGCGTGGCTTCTGCTGTAGAACTGAGACAGGCAGTATGGCTTGGGGAGGCAAGTGTGCCCCCCTCCTACCAGCAGATCATTTTGGACCTCCCTTTCGAAGGGGAGGTCCCTCTTTGAGGAAGGAACGGATGCTATCCTCCGTGGTGTCCAGGACCCTTGAGGGGACCTAAAATATTTGGGCACGCTACCCTCCTGGCAAACTAGCCACACTCCCAGCCCATAATGGACATCCTGCAATCTACGCCCTGCATGGTTTGTTTTTTTTCCTCAAAGTCTTTCTTTCCAGCTAGGACTGCGAAGGATACCCTGATCCCCCCCCCCCAAGGCCTCCCACTCCTTACCACTGAAGGTAAATTGGGTTAACATGACACTGGGGCTTTGCACCCTTCAGTATAATGTTAGTGGAGCCCTCATAAGGTGACAGGGGACCGAACATACGTCCCTCGTTGTCAGGGGGAAGTATAATTCAGTAGTAGGGCACAACACAAATCGCACCCTGGAACAATATTCCTGGTGGTTCTGTTGCCTCTTCCTGGGTGGCATTCCTCTAAGGATGCCCCCCTTCAGCCTCCCGGACACCCCATACCCTCGATAGTTATGAGAACATGCCTGGGACAGGGCTTTGGCCGCCAGGCAGCAAGTGCGAATACCAAGGACCCTTTGGGTCTTGGTATTGAAGGGTGCCCCCCCCCAGCCCATAATTGATTAGGCTGCTGCAAGGTGGTGCAATGGGACACCTCCACAGAGGTTTGTAAGGGATCATACCCTGCTCTCAGGTATAGGTTACGAGTTTCAGCTCAGGGTCCTTCACTTTGAGAAGGGGGCTCCTTTCCAAACATGGGAGGATCCCACAGATGCTGATCTCCCAATTTTCAGTGTGTCTTGTTGACTACCATCTCCCTAGGATCAATGGTAAAACACCATCAACTGGCTTGCTGTTTGGGTGGGCCTGTGGTCCTTGTCCCCTTATCCTCCCAGCAGAGTACATTCATCGGTCCAGGTTATGTCATACCTTACTCTTTCCATTAATGCTTTGTCCTTTGGGATTGTATTGGTGGGCATTAACTTTAATGGTTTTCCTTATCAGGAGCCTGGTCAGTACATGGTGGGTGCACCCTCATTGGTTGTCTTCCCACCTCATGTGCCCACCCTGCCCCCCCTTTTTCCAGAATAGGGGCCTTCATCTGTGTCAATTCCTCAAGGCGGACACATCTCCCTTCATATTCCAGCGTATTGGAGATCAGTGTAATCCTGTTCTCTGTTCTGGTCTCCCTGCAACGCCAGGTAATACCCTGTGTTGTAATCCCAGGATGAGGTACACTCTTTCAGTGAGTTGTGTCATTCTTGGTCCCCTGCACTCACATATTCCAAGGGCACCTCACCTCTCGCTGTTCTACTACTCCCCACCCTCATCTACAGGGGGGAGATCTAACAAATCCTGGGGCCTTCCTGTCGGGGCATAAGGACTCTTCTTGGGGAGGACCCCTTATGTTGCCTTTGTCGCCCCATCCCATTTAGGGGCAACATTCACCCGGTTGGGAGGACAGCCTTTCCTGATCACAAGGTATTTCCACCAAAGTGTTTGGGGGAGCCCCTTGGTCCTAACCTTTTAGTGCTAGTTTTTCACCCACCAATCCCACAAAAGCCACTGGTTACTGCGCTGACTGGCGGCAGTTCTCTCCTCCCTCCCTGCACTTTCACAAATACTTGTATGCACATAAATCCAGGATCTACGTGTTTCTTCCCAGCTTTGCCCAAATCAAGCCCAGGGCAGTCAGCAGCCCCTCACCCTTGTTACCACATTCTCTTCCCAGAGGGTGGTACCTCCTTTCCCTGGGAGGATCACCCTCCCATGCCTGCCTTGGCTCTGGGGTACTTAATGGAGGGAAATAACCGTTCCCATCTTAATCCGTATTGCCTCCTTCATGAACCCTTCTACTTGGTGCTTGGGAGGCCTTTGAAATCTTACCTCCCTCCCCCCCCTTTTTTCCTATGTTCCATTGGGAAGTCTATGGCTTCAGTCCACCCAGGGCCCTTATCCATCCACCTCCCTTCTAGTGACGGGAGGTGGTCAGTTACAAAGGTGATATAACTTAAATACGGAGGCACTGCTTAATATCGTGCCTTCCCCCTCCTTCCCACCCACACCCGGACAAGTAAGGATGGTTCCTCCTACATTCTAACCATAGGACTTTTCCTTTTTCATTGAAATCTCAAAGGTGACGGTTGGACCCCTTAACACAGTGGGCTCCTACAAATACTCCCTTGACCCATGTTCTCCCTGTCCCTTCAGCTACCAGTGGCCACTCTTTGTCGTGGGCCTCTGAGAGGACACTCAATACCTCAGTTGCTGTGTTGGCATTTTCCCACCAGGTAATCTGTTCTTGCCAGATGGCTATTTGATTCTTCCTGCACAACCCCATAGCCCTCTTTCCCTTAGTTGGGTCAACTGAGGGGTATGCTTCCCTTTCTCTCTCTTTCACTGGTTCTTGGTGTTGGTCAGTAGGCCGAGTTTTTTATGGACTCCACCTTAGTCTTCCTTATCGAATTGGCTAAGGCATGTATGTGGGCCTAAGTCCAGGGGACACACCCCGGCCACCTCACTTTGGCAGGTACCTTGCCACTGGCCTTTATGTCCCTCCTCTGGTGGTGCCTAACTAATTCCAGAATTTGCCACCACATTTCCTCTGCACAAAAAGGTGACTTTAGGCCTCTTTCTGCCCCTGCTGGTCATAGTTATGGTGCACTCAAGGGGCATAGGCCTCTGTCCTTCCCCAGTTAGGCCAGGCCGTTCATCCTACTGGCTTCTCTAGGCCTGGGGTTTGACCTTTTAAGGGGTAACCATGCTGAAGGTGGGAAAAATCTAACTCCACCCACCATCTTTCGGCATGGCTAGCAGTTACCTATTACTGAATGTATCCGAGCAACGCTCGAAGAAGATGGTGGGTTACTCACTGGTAACCATTCTTCTTCGAGACGGGCTGCTCGGATTCATTCAGAACCCTCCCACCATCCCTGCAACCAGTTACCGGTAAGTAACCCACTGATCCTTTACTTCAGATGTACAGTTTGCATAGTAGGAGGTAGCATTAAATGAGAGTGGCTATGATCTTAGTAGCTTCTATAACCTGAGAAGATATTCTTCAGTTTAACCATTTTCCTTATTCCAAAGGGGTAGTCAAGTTAGTCTAGTTCAGCAAAACAAACAAGGAGACCTGTGGCACTTTCAAAGACCAACAAATTTATTTATTGCATGAGCTTTTGTGATGAAGTGGGATTTTCTCCCATGAACGCTCTTGTGATTAATAAAATTGTTAGTCTTTAAAAGTGTCACAGGACTCCTTGTTCATTTTCTCTATGCTCTTATATCTACAGCTAGTGCCTTCTAAATCATGGCACCACTAATTTTGAAAAGAGAGTGCTAATTTCCATGTTCTTTAGTGTTATTTAGTGAAATGCAATGGTAAGAACATTTTGGAGCTGTATATTTCAAGTGCAGATAGACAGATTAAAGAAGAATTCTTTTACATATACAGATAATACATAGCATCCCATCCCACAGCCATACTAGAAAATGGGTAACTATTTAAAGAATCAATTAACCTAAAATGCAGCTCAGAATATCCATTAATTCAGGATAAAGAAATCTACATTGAAGAGCTCCGAAATCTCCTGGGGAACAATTAAAATTGTCCTGCTGAACTTGATCCCTGAGGCCCTGATCTTGCAGGAATGTGTGTGAATGAAATAGTCTCTCTGAAACAGGGATTATTCTTAGAAATAAAATTCTAACTAGGGTTGGCTGAAAAATATTCAATTTTCAAAATGTTTTCAATGAAAAAAGGGACAAATTTTGTGGAAAATGACCTGCCTTTTGGCCAGCTCTAATTCTAACCCACTTTTTAGAAAAACTTTTTGTATATGAGCAAAATGTGATTGCACTGTTCTGTTTTCCATTTGACTAAATTTCTTTTGGTACTCTAGAAAAATGCAGTAATGCCTGTTCTACCATGTTAATGGGGGAAAATGCAATGTGTGTCTTAATGAAAACAAGTTGACCAATCCAGGACAGACCTCCACTTGAAGAGCTAATTTACCTCAGAAGTGCTTGGATACTGTAGTGTTGGGTGCTAGAAAAATGCCTAAGATAGACATTCATAAAGGAAAAATCATTGAGTTCAGCTCCATCAGTTGAGATTCTGTGGTTTGCAATGGGAATATTAATATTTGTCATTTATGCCATGGAATTTCCATTTTGTGTGTGAAACCGTTGCTAATTAATTTTTCAGGGACTAACTGCTAGCATGCAACATTTCAGAATTATTTCAGAGAAAACGAAATCCCTCCATATTATACATTTCTTTCTTCAACAGCATGAATTTTAACTGTATTTTCATCAACAGATAAATAACTCCAATCCTCCTTTCATCCTCTGAAGTGTGACAGGTGTCTTAACAGCATCAGAGGCAATGTAGTTTTGTTTCATGGAAGACCAAAATAGGGAGGGATGAGATCTATGAGAAGATTCCTGGTGTCCAGCTGAGCTAATTGTGCTGGGATGGAGATTTGTCATTTGCCCTAAACAGAATATTTTTGATGAAGGGTTTTAAACACTTTTAGCTTTTAAACACTTCCTAGGAAAAATTGTAAATAATTTCTAACATGGGTCTAAACATGATCTTTTGTACAGTTGAAGATTGTTCAGATGTGGCCTGCCAGCCTCTCTGTACTAGTTCTGATTAAAAGTCTGACCCCCCCCCCCAATGAATTTAAAATAATATTTTTGGAAACATAATGCAGTTTAGGTTACCTTTTTTTTTGATGATCACATCTAATGGAATTTATAAAAATAAAATTGTGGGTGAGCACCAAGAATTGAACAGGAACAGACTAGCTATCTCACTAATAACTTGAATCCAGGTTAGAGCAAGAACAAGTAGTGGTGGTATAAATATAGGGCTGAACTTAATAGGGCACCTAAATCTGTCAAGAAATCAGCTGATCCTAGCAGTCTTTGTGTCCAATATGTACCAGAGTGTTGTCCTTCTTATGCCGCAATCAGGGCTGAATGAATGCCTCTGTGGGCCTAGGTCTATAAGATTTTGTGGAGTCCCTGGCCAGCACCATCCAGCCTGGGGGCAGGAAAGCAGGGTCTCTAGTATCTGTGGTGGGGCATACTTACATCGGCAAACTCTCTATCAGTGGCTGCACACTACAGGAGAGGTCTGTGGCGCATATCCTGATCTCCCTCATTTGCTACCATCAGGAGCAACAACAGCGCAACATGGGGTCGGGGAGAGTCTGCGGGACCATCTCCTGCTCTTACCCTGCAGCTGGGAGGTGTGACTAGGAGGCAATTTCACCTTGAGTGGGGAGGTGGGAGAGTCTTTCCCATATTCCCTCCACGCTTCCTCCCTGGGAGTAGAGGCCAACTGACTGGAACTGGATTTTTGTGGGCCCTAAGCTGCAGCCCTATAACCCCTGCATTAATCCAGCCCTGGCTACAACTGACACCATTGCGCCTGTCCTGATGCTCTGGTTCTGCACTCCTCTGCTTTCAGTTCCTTAAGCAAATCAACGTCTCCACAGCCACTATTCCAGTCCCTAATGGAAAAGTTCCAAAGGGGCAGCTGTGTTAGTCTAGTAAAGCGCAAAAAAAAAAAAAAAAAAAAAAAGGCAAGGAGTCTTGGGGCACTTAAAGATTATGTAATAAATAAATCTGTTAGTCTTTAAGTGCCCCAAGACTCCTTGCTTTTTTTTAACTGAAAGGGGTAGTGCTAGGTGACTAAGTAGGCAATGAACTGCTAAAATGCTATTCTGTAGTGCCACCACATGTTATCGAGCAGCATCCCTCTCTAACCTCTTCGTTGCAAATCAGGCTCTGCAAAATTGTGTTATGCACAAACAGCACATTTGCCACCTACCTGATATTAAGCTTTCTAAATCAGGAGGCCACAAGTGCAAATCCTAAAAAGCATCTTCGTATCATTAATAGCAAACAGCGACATGAGGCTTATTTCTCGCACAGGCACTTCCAAGTACAGCCAGATCATGTCAGAAGAGAGAAATGGAGTTGGCATTACAGCATTATTTTTGGGTTTCATTATCATTCATGGGTAGGGTTACCAGATACCAAAGCACAGAAAGGAAGACAGGGAAGTATGAAAAGGAGGACATCGGAGGATACATGGAGCATATGTAGCATTAATATAACTGTCATTACCATATTATGTCATAGAAAATGGGTAATGATTAATGATGCAGCGTTAAACCTGCACAGTCATCTGTTTTTTTAAATTATTTTAAAATAAAAAAATTACCAAAATGTTTTCTTTTACTGAAAACTGGATTTTTTCAGTAAATGAAAGTTTTTCATGACCCTTTCATGTTCATGAGACTAAAAAAATTAAAAAACTAAATTTGCAAATATGAACTTGGAAAGCACCTAAAAAGTTTTTTAAAAAGGTGGTTAACTTGCCTCTCGTTTTTTATTTTCCACAGCAACCCATTTTACAATTTTAAAAAAATTTGTCCTAAATTGTTTCTAGCCAGTTCAAATGTGCCCCTTTATTTGTTTTACTTAATTGGTCCCTGTGAGTAATTTTATTCACGGTATACTTTATTTTCCTTCATTTTATTAGCGTTCACTGTATCTTTTTTTCCCCCAATTTAGCCCTTTTGTAGGGAGCAACAGGCCAAAAATGAAAGCACCCAACACAGGGCTCAAATCCATGGCCCTGAGATTATAAGCCTTCTTTTCTACCAATTGAGCCATGGAGGTTGCTGTTGTGCAAGCCTCTAGGAATAAAGGAAACTCTGTGGTCCACTCCCTGTTGCTTTTTCTGCAGGTTGCTCTTTGTTCCCTGTGTGTGCAGCAGACTTTTAACCTCAGGGTAATGGGTTCAAGCCCTGTGCTGGGCACTTTTTAACATTCTACTCATCAGAAGTAAAAAACCAGACAAAATCACCTATTTTTAGAATGCCTGCCAGACGGAGAACATGAAGGTAAAAAAGAGGACATATCCTCCTTTTGCTGGATGTCTGGTAACCCTATTCATGGGATGTGTGAAGAAGTACCCCTCCAGCTTCTGGAAAACCTGGCTGGGAAACCCTTGTGGTGAATTAACCAGTGCACACAGTTCACCAGAGTACCTTTACCAAGTGTCTGTCTTACTGTTTATGGTCCAGTAACCTCACAGCTTAGCAGCAGTCACATTAAGCCTTCCTACCTGCGAGCCAATTACCTTGTTAACGCAGCAGGCTGCCTACAGGTGCTAGCGATCCCTTCTACCCTTCCAAGCTCACACCACCTAACTCCCTCCTCCTTTCACCAGTTGGAGTAGCCTGGGTATTCTAAGTCACTGGTTTCTAGCCAGGGATACACATGCCATTGGAGTACGCAGAGGTCTTCCAGGAGGTATATCAACTCATTTAGATATTTGCCAAGTCCTACGACAAGGTATGTAAAAAGTACTAGCAAAGTCAGAGCAAACCAAAATTTCATACAATAACATGTTTAAATTGCTTATCTACTGTACATGGAAAGATAAGTACAATATTTATATTTCAGTTGATTTATTTTATAATTGTATGTTTAAAATGAAAAAGTAAGCCTTTTTTTAGTGACTGTATGATGTGAGAGTTCTATGTTTTTATGTCTGATTTTGCAAGGAGGTAGTTCTTAAGTGAGATGAAGTTGAGGTTCTGCAAGACAAATCAGGGGGTACAGTAGTCTGGAAATGAAGGGCATACAGTAGTCTGGAAAAGTTGAGAGCCACTGTTCTAAGATATCAGGGTGCTTGCTTCTGAAGGGCTCAGTTTATAGTTGCTAACCAGCATCCTGTCACAGGAAGGAACGAGTTCTAGGTATGTAATTCTCTCAAACTCTAGGAATGAAATTGTAGTCACAGTGAAGTCAATGTGAGCTTTACCACTGGTTTCAATGGGGAAGGGCATAGACAGTAGGTAAAGCTTCCCCTAGGGGAGACTAGCTTCCCATGCCACCTCTTCTGACCGTGGCCCTGCCCACATTCCATCCTTACTCTGCTATGCCCACTCCCTGGCTCGTCCTTCCTACTGCCAGAGGGATGTGGGGAAGGGGGTGAGGAGAGACATGACAGGGGGGAGGAGTCTTGTAGGAAGTGGGTGGCGTGTGGAGGAGAGGAGGAATATGACAAGCAGCAGCTTGGGGGTCTCATAGGGATGGGGGTGAGGGACATGGCAAGTGGAAGATGTCTCACAGGGAGGGAGTGAAGAGGAAGGACACAGAAAGTGATCTGATGGGGGTGAGGCACTCAGCAAGTGGGGGAGTGTCTTGTGGAGGGATAGAGAATGGATGAGAGGAGGGATGTAGCAGGCAGGGAGGAGTGTAGGAGAGGGAAGGTGGAGGGGAGGAGAGAACAGACAGGTGCAGTAGTGGGGGACCTCAGGGAAGGGGACAGCAAGAGGCAGGGCCACGCCAGCATCCAGCAGCAGCTATGCCAGTGGAGGCTGAGCTTCCCCTGGCCTATTACATCTGCTACCCATGGGGCCAAGTTTTCACTTTGGATGTCTAGGAAGATGAGGTTCCCAAATGCTAATATACTGCTGAGTACATTACCTAATTGTCAGGGCACAGGGTAGCCAGTGGTGCTAGTTGTACTTTATAGTGTGACATGACGACTTCTTAACTATTCATTTGATCGATAGTATTCTCCCAAACCCAACCTAGCTGGTATGTTTGGTGTGTCCACCTGTTGCATCTTGTCTGACCAATAAAATGTGAGCTTCCAAGAGCAGAGACTGACTTCTTAGTTATTTGTCTGAACAAAACTCCTAGGAGTTAACTTAATGTCAGTTATTAGTATTAATAATAATAAGTAACAAGATGGAGCCAATAGCATGGATGTTAAGTAGTGGGTGGCAGAGAGGGCATTAAGAGGAGTCAAAGGGAGCAAGATGATCTATAGATGAGTGAGAGAGAGTGAAAACTGGGCAGGGCCCAGGGAGCATGGTATCCAAAGGTACAGGATGTCATCCTAAGAGAAAGTTGAAGAGGCTAAGTTGCAAAGGGGCAGCTGTCTTAGTCTTGTTCAGTAAAACAAACAAGGAGTTCTGTGGCACTTAAAGACTAACAAATTTATTTATTTCATGAGCTTTTATGGGAGAAAAATCCCACTTCATCAGACACTTTGAAAAAACAAAGCAAAGCATCTTCAAAGTGTCTGATGAAGTGGGATTTTCTCCCAAGAAAGTTCAAGAAATAAATAAATTAGTTAGTCTTTATGTAACACTCCTGTGGCCAAGGTAGAGTCTGCCCTGCAGGCAGCTCTTGCCAAGGAAGGGTATGCGCAGGGATTCAGCGAGGAGAGCTCCTTTACCCCAAGGGCACCTGTTTCAAACCCCCCAGAATGACCACCCACACACTGGGATAGCACAGGGATTATGGAAACGGGGAAGGTTTATTTACAGAGGGGCGAAGGAGAAACCAACAGGGGAGGGGGGCAGTGGTAACACAGAGTAACAGCTAACACAGGGCCCTGCAGGCCCAGCAGTGCAGCAGGCTGGAGGCAGACCGTGAGCTCTGTGTTTGCATCCTGAGTTCAGGAGTCCCAGCACAACTCCAGTCCAGTGCTCAGTCTGGCAGCTCCTGGTCGTCTTTGGCGCCAGCAGCTTTCCCAGCAAAAGCCCTCTGATGCTTCTTCGGCTGCTCTTTGCAACCACAGAGCGACACCCTCCCGACTTAACTAACTACAGCCTCCTCCTTGGTCCCAGGCCCTGTACTCATGGCCCCACAGCTCTGGGTGGCTAGTCACAGGGGTCCAGCTCTGTCCTTGGATGACTCTCCCCAGCACAGTGTGCTCCTGTGGGTACTGTCCTGGGCGTCCCAGTTCAGCCGCTGTGTCCTCCCTGGCTTTAGGCAGGGTGTCTGTCTCTCTGGCTGCTTCTCTCTGGCTCTTCTCCCTTGGGCCTCTGGCTGCAGCCCCATTCCCCCTCAACTCCACACCCTCGTTCCAGACCAATCAGTAAGGGGTTACATTTAAGTGCCACAGGACTTCTTGAAGGGGCTACTCACTAGCTGGTTAGGAGCAAACTGGCAGAGATAAAGGAGAATATGGGTAGGGTGACCACAATCCCATTTTTAATGGGACAGTCTCGTATTTAAGCTCTCTTGTTGCAGGTTTCCTGACTTTTTCTTAAAAATAGGCTGCTCCCCCTGCCAGTACATAAGCACAGGTCCTGCCCACCCCCTATGGGCCCAGCTCCAGGACTGATCCTGAGGCTGCCATCAGGGCCTTTCCCACCACTGGCTGTATGGGTTAGCATAGGGGGCTCTTTGACCGAGGCAGCGCCAACTGACAACTGCATTTGTGCTTCTGCTCCATTTTCATGCTGGTTTCTGGGTCAGGAAGGGACTGTTTGTGTCCTCAGGGGCTGCTCCCCCAACGCACTGTGGTTCTGCTCATGGCTGGTTCAAGGTGTCAAGAGCATACGTACTGAGAATCTGGTGACATGTCAGCCCTGGACACTGGCAAGGCACCAGTGTGCTTTGCAGCAGGGCACCAGTTCACTTGGCAGGAGTCTGTGGAACAGCAAGGTCTTCATGGTCTGTCCTGCTGGATGTGGGCAACTCATGAGGAGCCCTGAGGGTAGGATCTTGGCTCGTGCCACTTGTACTGCATAGTTCTGGTTGATTGCCATTGAACTGGCTTGGATAAGAGTAATTTTACTAAGTGTCCCACATTCAGCATAGGATCACCCTAAATATGAGGGAGGAGGAGAAGCAGACAGAGCATGATAGTTATTCAATTTAAGCAGGTGAAGATGATAAAAACTATTTCCTTTCATAAACATGTTTGTGCCAAGGTTCTGTCCATACCTAAGCAGCATATGGTACACTGCAGACACATCTCTGTCTGCACTGAGCAACTCAGGCCTGACATTTGCTATTCTTTGCAGTGCCTTGCACAATAACTAATAAAATTATAAAAAAATAATTAGAGCTACTATCAAAAATATTTAAAGTGGCTATACCTTCTCAGTTTTAGGTCTTTCTGTATTCTTCTTGTTTCATCCATCACACACAAAGTGTGCCATCCAGTGCCACTTAGAGGGAACAATGCAGCTGTAACTCAAAAAGCTTACATACTCCCAATCATGGAAGTTTCAAAGGAATTCTACATCCCAGACTGAGATCCACTTTTCATGCCATTTAAAAGAAAAAATAGATACCTGAGTTGAGGAATTATATTTGCCCAGAGTTCTGTGCATGGGTATTGTTGGTTTCACAATAGTGATAAAAATGCAGATTTAGCCCACATTTCTTTCTGTTGACATAAAGGGTAATAATATAAATAAAATACTGTGCTGGCATTTTCAGGGCCAGCACAGAATGGGGTTGCATGGAATGGTATGATTTCCAAAGATTTATACTGAACTAAATGTACTGAATTGCATTAAAAAATTCTCTCTTGTTTAATTTAGTTAGAATTACAGTATTAAATTTATAACATTGAAACATAGCCTGTAGCTGATCATGAAATGTGAAATGCATCAAGATGTTCAGTATTACAGAACAAAATAAATCTTCAGAACTGGAATTAGAATCTGGGAACGAAAATAAAAAGGAATCTAAAGAATAGGAAAAAGTGGAGCATCTATAGTAGTCGGATGGGATTCTTCATTGTCTGACATCTTGTATAGCTATTACATCATTTCAAAGTGGCTATAAAATGTTGCTATTTTGATTTAATGGGATTTTATAGCAATTTCTTCTCTGTGTGAATAAGAAGGCCATGACCCCTCAAAAATTGCTGGGTGAGTAATGGGTTTTTCAGTGTGCTAGCACGTCCAAAATATCAGGAAAAAAAATCATTTCACGCTGAATGGAAAATAACATTTTCTGAATTTTTGGTGAATCAAAAAAAGAAAAAAAATCATATCAAAACATTTAGATTTATAGAGTTTTTAAAAAGTGTTTAAATTTTGTATGTTTTAAGGGAATTTCAAGACAGTATTATTCTGAACTGAAAAGTCAGAACATGAAGGCTTTTTAGGATGGAGGGTCACAATTTGGCAAAAAGCAGCATGAATTCCTAAAATGTGAATGTTTGGTGTCACCAAATCTGTATATTTCAATAAAAGAAAGCTTTGTCCAAAAAGAAAATTCACCCAGCTCTACCTGTTACCTGGTGCTTTTGGGTCCCCTTATATGGGAACATTTCCAGAATCAGAGGCCTGAAAGACATATTTTTAAAAATAATTTCTAAGGGCATTGTTAAAGCTCCTAGTGCAGAAAACTTGTATTTCAGAATTAAAATTGCTGATCTCATCTCACTTTTCCAAAAGAAGCCCCACTTTTGGCTTATCAAATCTGACTTCAAATAGTCATTCCTTTTTCAGTAATGCAAACGATGCTTGACTATTCCCAACCATACGTTATCCATGGCTCTTTCACAAGATACCAAAGCTGAGTTTTGATCAACAAATCCATCAAGCCTCTGAAATGCTTTTAAAGAACCAAGTTTAAGAAAGCTGTAAGGTGTCAAATAAATAAAATCACACCTATTCTGAAGCTGTGTTTAGAGCTTACGGTGTACAGATCTTAGTGGCACTGCTGTACCACAGCAGCTGTGCCCTTGTGTTACAGCTGTGAGGTCTCCCAGGTAGCCACTCTATCTGGATTGGAGAGAGACTCCTGTGGGCATAAATGAACCACTCCCAACAAGCAGTGGTAGCTATGGATGAGAAAGCGTCTCCTGTCAACATAGGTCTGTCTACGGTGGTACTTCCATTGGTGAAACTTGAGTCAGTTAGAGGTTTGTTTTTTCACACCCCTGACTGAAGAAAGTTTCACTGAGAAAAGTGCTAATATAGACAAAGCCTTACTCAACTTAGTTCTTTCATTATTACTGTGGTTTTGTCAGAATCAAGCCAGCTGATTAAAAGCATTTTTGTGCCCTTGTGTCAGAGAAAAATGGAGCTGTCATTTTGTCCATCTGTCTATAAACACACAACTAAATTCTTTGTGCCATATTCAGTCATAGTACAGATTGATAAAACTCATTGGCTTCAGTGAAATGGCATCCGCTTATGCCAGGGCTGAAATTAGCCCACTTTTTGTGATTCTGTTTCCTTTGAAGTGTCCTGCCATGAGATTAACTGGGAGGAAATCTAAAACAGAAATGTTCCTCTAAGTCAATTTCTCATTTACATAATATATATAAAATGTGTTATGACTAAATATGTCTTCAACACACATCACACCGTATTTTGTAGAAACTGAAGAAATCCCGTGAAATCCAGCCCATGCCTATTTGTTCGTATATTATTTATAGCATATGTGGAACATGTTGGCCTTATTTGAGAATGCATCGTGGCTATCTTGAATTTGCAAAGCACCCTCCCTGCCACTTCAAATATTTTAGAGACTCTGATCTAATTCTTCTTATACTTCTGAAACAAAGTTTTAAAAGTTTATTAGTGATCTGTTGGCAAAAATCAGACCAGCAGCAAAGAATTATGGAATATCAGAATACAACACTCATGCTATTGTAACTAGTTATAATGCTTTCTTTCAGGGTATTAGAAGTATTGAAGCATTAGCCATAAGCCTAAGGATATAGTAAGCCACTGACAGTTCAATGCACATCCTATGACATTGCAAGTGTTCACCCAAGATGTACAAGAGGAGCAAGTATTCACAAACATCTGGAATGAGACCAGTCATTCTGGGTCAGATCAAAGGTCCATCTAACCCAATATCCTGTGTTCTAACGGTGGCCAATACCAGGTGCTTTAGAACAGGGAATGAACAGAACAGGGAATCATGAAGTGACCTGTCCCATTTCCCATTCCCAGCTTCTGGTAAACAGCAATCCGTGCATATCCTGGCTAAGAGCGATTGATGGAGCTATCCTCCATCAACAAACTTTGTTCTTTTTGAACATTGTTACAGTCTTAGTCTTCACAACATCCTCTGCCAAGGAGTTCCACAGGTTGATTGTGCATTGTATGAAGAAATCCTTCCTTTTGTTTGTTTTAAACTTGCTGCCTGTTTATTTCATTTGGTGACTTCTAGTTTTTGTATTCTAAGAAAGAGAAAATAACACTTCTGTATTTACTTTCTCCTCACCAGCCATGATTTTATAGCCGTGCATCATAGCCATCATTAGTCACCTCTTTTCCAAGCTGAAAAGTCCCAGTCTTATTAATCTCTCCTCATGTGGAAACTTTTCCATACCCCTAATAATTTTAGTTGCTCTTTTCTGTACCTTTTTTAATTCCAGTATATCTTTTTGAGATGGGGTGACCAGATCTGCCTGCAGCATTCAGGATGTGAATGCACCATGGATTTATAAAGTGGCAATATGCAGGGCCAGATTATCAAAGGGGCTTTAGGCGCTTAAACCCCAGGCAAAAAAGAGGGTCCCATGCTCCAGCCCCTAAACTCCCAATAATCCAGCCCCCCAGTCAGCTCAGCACTGGCAGAAAGGCTTCTGCCCTGCCGACACCGCAGCTGTAGGAGGAGGAGGTGTCACGACTCAGGGGTATCTATGCCCTGGAAAAGTTCCTTGACAGTGTCCACGATGAGACCTGCAAGGAGGAGGTCCCTATCCCGGTGCCAAGGGCTACTGCCACAGCTCTGGAAACAGATGGGATGCCTATGGCAGAGGGAGGACACTGGCAGCTGGTCACCTCTGGCAGCAGACAGTGCTCCACACCTGCTCACATCCCACCATCCATTGTGGTGAGGAACCGTTATGTGGTGCTGGACACGATGAAGGAGGTAGAGGAGAGCCCATCCACCCCAGAGGCTGGGGAGATCACAGCCACCTCACATAAGAGGAAATGTAGGGTTGTGGTGATTGGGGACTCCCTCCTGAGAGGAACGGAGGCACCCATCTGTTGCCCTGACAAGGCCTCTAGGGAGGTATGCTGCCTGCCAGGTGCCGGTATCAGAGACGTTACAGAGGGACTGTCAAAAATCATCCGCCCCTCAGACTACTACCCCATGCTTCTTATCAATGTGGGTACCAATGATACTGCAAGAGGTGATCCTCAGCAGATCAAAGGTGACTTCAGGGCTCTGGGAGCGAGGGTGAAGGAGTTTGGAGCACAGATGGTGTTCTCATCAATCCTTCCAGTCAAGGCTAGAGGCCTGAGGAGAGACAGATGCATCCTAGAGGTGAATGCCTGGCTGCGAAGATGGTGTGGTCAGGAGGGATTTGGCTTCCTTGACCATGGAGTCCTGTTTCAGGACAGAGGATTGATAGGCAGAGATGGCCTTCACCTGTCCAGGAAGGGGAAGAGTGTATTTGGGCACAGACTGGCTGACCTAGTGAGGAGGGCTTTAAACTAGGTTCAATGGGGGAAGGAGACCAAAGCCCACAGGTAAGTGGCAATGTGGGAGATCTGGGGGAAGGGATGGAACTTGGGGGGTGTTGGGACTGTAGTACCAGGAATAAAAGAGAAGGTAGTTGGAACATGGGAGGGGAATCAAATAATTGTCTTAAATGTTCCACTGAAGCGCCAACACATGAGGAGAGTGGGGGAGGAGGACTCCCAGAAAAAATGCAAGGAGGTATATGTAATAGAACTGAAAACCAAACTGACAAAATAGGGCAAGTGACCGGGTATCTGAGGTGCCTATACACTAATGCGAGGAGCCTGGGAAATAAACAAGAAGAATTGGAAGTACTAGTGCAGACAAGGAACTATGATATCATAGGAATAACGGAGACGTGGTGGGATAGTCTGCATGACTGGAGCTCTGCCATGGATGGGTATAAACTGTTCAGGAAAGACAGGCAGGGAAGAAGAGGGGGAGGAGTAGCACTATATGTAAAAGAGCTCTATGACTGCTCAGAGCTCCATTACGGAAGTGGAAGCGTGCTTGTAGAAAGTCTGTGGCTTACATTGAGAGGGGAAAGCAACAAGGGGGATGTTATGGTGGGTGTCTGCTATAGACCACCAGACCAGAAGCAGGAGGTGGATGAGGTGTTCTATGGACAACTAGCGGAAGCTCGTAGATCACAGGCCCTGGTGCTCATGGGGGACTTCAATTACCCTGACATCTGCTGGGAGGCCAATACAGCAGTGCATGGGCAATCCAGGAAGTTTTTAGAGAGTGTTGGGGACAACTTTCTAGTACAAATGCTGGAGGAACCAACTAGGGGCCTTGCACCTCTCGAGCTGCTGCTCACAAACAGGGAAGAATTGATCAGGGAGGTAGAGGTAAATGGCAAGCTAGGCAGTAGTGACCATGACATGGTTGAGTTCAGGATGCTCATTAAAGGAAGGAAGGAAAGAAGCAAAACAAAAACCCTGGACTTCAAAAGAGCAGATTTTGGGTCCCTCAGGGAACTGATGGGCAGGATCCCTTGGGAAGCTAATCTGAAGGGGAAAGGAGTCCAAGAAAGCTGGTTATATTTTAAAGAAACCCTGCTAAGGGCACAGGAAGTTGCCATTCCAATTAGGAGAAAGAACAAACATGTCAGGCAGCCAGAATGGCTTAGCAGAGAACTCTGCTCTGAGCTTAAACATAAAAAGGAAGCTTACAGGAAGTGGAAGCTTGGTCAGATGACCAAGGAGGCATATAAAGATATTGCTAGGGACTGCAAGGATAAAATCAGAAAGGCCAAAGGACAAATGGAGCTGCGGCTAGCGAGGGATGTAAAGGATAACAAGAAGGGGTTCTACAAGTATGTTAATAACAAGAAGAGGATCAGGGATGGTGTAGATCCCTTGCTGAATGGGGCAGGCATCCTCGTGACAGAGGATGAAGAAAAAGCTGAAGTGCTCAATGCTTTTTTTGCTTCAGTTTTCACAGGCAGGGTCAGCTCCCAGCCCACTACCATGGGTATGGCAGATTGGAGAGAAGAAGAGAGGCCCTTGGTGACGGAAGGTCAGGTTAGGGACTGCTTAAAGAAGCTGGATGTGCACAAGTCCATGTGGCCGGACGAACTGCATCCAAGGGTGCTGAGGGAATTGGCCGATGAGATAGCAGCACCGCTGGCCGTTATCTTTCAAAACTCATGGAGAACGGGGGAGGTGCCAGAGGATTGGAAAAAAGCAAATGTAGTGCCTATTTTCAAGAAAGGCAAAAAGGAGGATCCGGGGAATTATAGACCAGTCAGCCTCACCTCAATCCCTGGAAAAATTATGGAGCAGATTCTTAAAGAATCCATCCTCAAACACTGAGAAGAAAATAAAGTGATCAGGAACAGTCAACATGGATTTACCAAGGGTAAATCATGCCTGACCAATCTCATCTCCTTCTGTGATCAGATGACTGGTTTTCTGGATGCAGGAAGAACCATTGATGTGGTATAGCTTGATTTTAGCAAGGCTTTTGATACAGTTTCCCACAGCATTCTCATTGGCAAATTCAGGAAGTATGGGTTGGATAGGTAGACTATAAGGTGGATAGAAAACTGGCTAGATCAATGGTTTCAGTGTGTAGGAATCAATGGTTCCACGTCTAGCTGGCAACCAGTCACGAGTGGTGTGCCCCAGGGGTCGGTCCTGGGGCCAGTTCTGTTCAACATTTTCATCAATGATCTGGATGATGGAATAGACTGCATTCTCAGTAAGTTTGCAGATGACACCAAGCTGGGGGGAACAGTAGACACGTTGGAGAGCAAGGACAGGATTCAGGGAGACCTAGATAAATTGGAACAGTGGGCCAATAAAAATCTTATGAAGTTCAATAAGGAGAAGTGTAAAATCCTGCATGTGGGATGGAAAAACCCCATGCACTGCTACAGGCTGGGAAACATTCAGTTAAGTAGCAGCAGTGTAGAAAAGGACCTGGGGGTCATGGTGGATGGGAAGCTAGATATGAGTCAGCAGTGTGCTCTTGCTGCCAAAAAGGCCAATGGCATACTGGGCTGCATCAAAAGAAGTGTTACCAGCAGATCAAGGGATGTGATCATTCCCCTCTATTCTGCACTGGTGAGGCCACATCTAGAATACTGTGTTCAGTTTTGGGCTCCCCACTACAAAAAGGACAGGGACATGCTAGAGAGAGTTCAGAGGAGGGCAACCAAAATGATTAAAGGGTTGGAGCACAAGCCCTATGAGGAAGGACTGAAAGCATTAGGCTTATTTAGTCTGCAGAAGAGAAGATTGAGGGGGGATTTGATAGCAACCTTCAACTACTTTAAGGGATGCTCTAAGGAAGATGGAACTCGACTGTTCTCGATGGTAACAGAGGACAGAACAAGGAGCAATGGTCTCAAGTTGCAGTTGGGGAGGTCGAGGCTGGATATTAGAAAAAACTTTTACTAGGAGAGTGGTGAAGCCTTGGAATGAGCTGCCGAGGGAGGTGGTGAAATCTCCATCTTTGGAGGTGTTTAAGGGCCGGCTGGACAAAACCATGACTGGGATGGTTTAGTGGGAGTGGTCCTGCCTGTGGCAGGGGGTTGGACTAGATGACCTATGAGGTCCCTTCCAACCCTAGGATTCTATGATTCTATGTAGGAGCACAGGGCCTGTGCCAGAGGCCTGGCTCTGTGCTCTGCCCTACCCCTGGGCTGGCTGGCCCACCCCCTTGGGGACAGAGCAGGGTGGACCAGCACCTGTTTTCTTCACCTGTGGGGCAGGGCTGGCTGGCTCATGGCAAATCCCCCACCATGGCCTTCCAGGCACTACCATGCACCAAATGACCTCTCCCATACCCCCCAGGCAGCATGGCCAGAGCGGTGCCACAGTGGGAGTGCCCTCAGGCCCCAGGACACCCCCCCCCCGCAACAGGGGACAGGGGCTGGCCCAGGTCAGCAGGGTTGTGACTGGGAGCAGTCGGGTCCCCTGTGTTGGGGGACCCGAGGCAGGAGGGCCCCACAATGGGGGCAGCTGGAGGCCCCCAGACCGGTTAATCTGGCCCTGGCAATATGATGATTTCTGTCTTTTTATCTATTTCTGTCCAACTGATTTCCAACATTCTGTTAACTATTTTTGACTGATGATGCACATTGGTTGGATGTTTTCAGCAAACTATCCACAATGACTCCAAGATCTCTTTCTTGTAATAGCTAGTTTAGACCCTATCATTTCAAATGTATTATTGGGATTATGTTTTCCAATGTATATTACTTTGCACTTACCAACATTTGATTTCATCTACCATTTTGTTGCCCAGCCACCCAGTTCTGTGAAATCTCTTTGTAACCCTTTGCAATCTACTTTGGACTTACTTTTAGTAGTTTTGTGTCATCTGCAAATTTTGCCACCTCACTGTTTATCCCTTTTTCCAGATCATTTATCAATATGTTGAACAATACTAAGTGCCAGTACAGATCCCTGCGGTATGTCGCTATTTTCTCTCTCCATTCTGAAAACTGATAACTAATTCTTAACTTTTTAAATTATATATTAACCAGTTACTGATCTAAGAAAGGATCTTCCCTCTCATCTTATAACTGCTTATTTTACTTAAGAGCCTTCAGTGAGTGACATAGTCAAAGGCTTTCTGGAAATCTGAGTACCCTATATCCACTGGATCACCCTCGTTCACATACCTGTTGATCCCCCTTAAACTATTCTAGTGGATTGTTGAGGCATAATTTCTCTTTACAAAACTGTACTGACTCTTCCCCCAGCAAATCATATTCATCTATGTGTCTGATAATTCTGTTCTGTGCTATAGTTTTAACAAATCTGCCTGATACTGAAGTTAGGTTTACCAGCCTGTAATTGCTAGGATCAACTGCAGAGCCTATTTTAAAAATCGTGTCACAGTGGCAATTCTCTAGTCCTCTACTGCAGAAGCTGATTGGATGGATAGTGTGTGGTTCTGGTGGCTTATTACTGTTTAATTTATCAGTTTGTTGCAAAAACCTCTTCTAATGACACTTCAGTCTGGGACAGTTCCTCAGATTTCTCACAGAAAAAATGGTTCTGGTCTGGGAATCTCCCTCACATCCTCAGCCGTGAAGACCACTGCAAAGAATACTTCAGAATGGGATTATTAGAAGCATCTAACAGACTTAGAAGCGTAAATCTAAAGTTACTTGGGGAAGATTTCTAAGGCCTCAAGTTAGAAATTAGCAAGCAAGCCTGCCTTGAAGCAAAGGAGTTAATTTTATTTCAGTAATAAGACATGGAAATATATTATTCCCAGTAATTAAACATGAAACTGGCTAACAGTATGCAAGTGTAATTTTCTTATGTTATTAGCCATGCTCACTTCTCAGGTGAATACCTGTGTTGGTACAGTATATGGGCAGGATAATAGTCATACTGATTTTTACTTTAATCTCTGAATAAAATTAGCATAATTTTACCATTAGAAACTACAGAAGATAGAAATCACATTATAGAGACTGTAGGTGGAGAAGTGGGTGGTCACATACAGCAGGGAAACTGAGAGAGCACTTAAAATACAGCAGGAATAATAAGCAAGGAGAGAAACTAAAGCAATGAGGAATCAGGTTTGGAGCTGCATTACTTGTTGTTATGAAAAGGAGTAGAAAAAGAACAAGATTTTAGGATTTTACTCATTTAGGGCCTGATCCCAAGAAGAACTGAGTATCCACCACAGCTGTTGACCCTAATGGGATTTGTAGGTAGGTGCCCAGCACCTCTCAAGATCAGGCCCAGAAAACAGACTTATGAAAGCAGTGCAAGATAGATTAGGCGCTGTTGATGAATGGAGTGCTCAGTGGAAGTGTATATTAGTTTAGTGAAATGAAGAAGTAGAGAATATGATGATGATGTCACTTGAATATGTGTTCTGGAAACTAATTCAAATCATGGGAACTTCTTCATGAAATAATGCAGACTATTCACTATGTGAATTTGTTTGCATGCTGTGCGTGGTCAGAACCATGTCTGTCTGCTTTGCTAACACATATAAATGCAATAGTTTGTAAAAGTGCTTGGTGAACAAATGTCTTGCAGTCCATATTAATTCAGTGTTGAGGCTGAGGAGATCTGGTAATGTCTACCCTGTTAGAGGCTTTTTGGTTTACTCAAACTGGACATAAGACACGGGGAAAAAATTACAAAGATGTACTGGGTAGAAGTAAACTTGATTTAGATGAAGAGTACTATTAATTGAGATTGGCCTGTATCAGTCACTCCCTGTGGCTAAATGGCAATTAGTTCTTGGAGGGTCAGGTATATTCCCTAGGGCAATGGTTTTCAACAAAGGCAGCCTTAGGCAATTGGGGGCCCCAGGCAAAGGCCCATTGTGGGGCCCCCTACAGGCCTCTACTGCTGCCCTCCCTGTGGCCCCTGTCTCCTCTGTATCCATAACTGCTCCCCCCCGACTCCATGTTTGTTTTGTTGAACCAGGCTAACATGACTATCACTCTGGAACTCGTAAATTATTCTTGGGTATGCTATTTTTAAAGATCTTTCTATCATGAAGCTTGTAAGTTGATCATCTTTTACTTAACATAAATGATCTAATGCTGAACTACAAAGTTAAAATGAACATTTAAAAAAAATTAAAGTATGTGCATTAGTTGACAAATAAAAAGTGTTAAAATTAATGATGGCTCAAAAATAACTAAAATACCAAATTTAAAATTCTGGCAGTCAAATCTTACAAATTTTTCATATAGGTTTGAGTTTATGTGCACTAGAAATATAATACAAATAATTATAATAAATAAAAATAAGTAAAAAGAAGGTTTCTAGTCTGTAGCTATAAATGAAAAACACCAACCTTCAATGAATTTCTATGAAGTACTCAAGTTTATAAGACTCTGGCACCCTCAAAAATACTAAATAGTAAGTGCAAAAGAAGCTAAAAAATTACTTACCAAAAGAAAGACATACAGCACAGACATCACACACAGCTGTAATGATCACTTGAGGATACCACTGTATTTATATGTAGCAGCCTATATGGACTTACTTGGTAACCTGAGCTAACCAAAGCCAAAGGAAAAATTGTCACAAAGGCAAAGGAAAAGGCAAAAGAAGAACATGTAAAAAAGAAAAGAAAAAGGCAATATTTCACACATGGGATTAAAAAATGGCAGAATTAATGGCTACACTGAGGAACTAAAAGATGACACCATTGGAAAAGTTCCTGCTATTGTGCTGTCTATTGCTTGCTCCTGCTTTTTTAGCATGTCAATGTGAAGGTAATTGGCAGATAATGGTGAAATCTGCAATTCAGATGAAACTCAGATCCTAATGATAGTTTGCCTTGATGAGCCCAGACTGAAAAGTGCTTAAGCTTCAAGCCCTCTTCTAGATAGGAACAATTTCTGTATTTTTCTATATTTTCATTTCTGTCCACCAACTTGAGGATGGGGCCCCTTATTGCGCAGGGTCCTAGGTGGCTACCTGTGCTGCTGCTGCCTACCCCTAAAGCTGGCACTCGTTTTTCAGACCATGGGTGGGGAGCCAGTGCTGGGTCATAGGCCCTTGGGTACTGGATCATGGAGCCCCTTGTTGCAGCTGCCAAAACACTAGAATGCATTGCTGAAAGAAGTAATTGTTGGGTTGTGGGTATAAATGATTTTCTTTCAACTAAGGCCTGAGAAAAAATGTTTGAAAACCACTGCCCAGGACTTGTCTGCTGCACAAAAATGTATTTTCTAGTCAAAGTCATCATAATCATGCCCCTGAAAACCCACTAACAGTCTTTTCCATTGGTTGGAAAGCTAATGGTCTAATCCAGCTTCCAATGATTTCAGCATGATCTGGATTGGGCCCTGAGTGAGAACTGGGTCTTAAGGGCCTACTTCTTGAGAATAAATACAAATGAATGTTATTAGAATCTCAGAATTGAATGACAATAAAATCAAAGTCTTGGGATTCTACTTGACTACCTCTTCCAAAGAGTTGATGATAGAGTTTTGATTGGTGCCCAGGGGCATCGCTGCACGGAAAAGGAGGTTGGGGCTGGGCATAGGCCCCACTCGCTGATGCACGGACCTGCCCTGGGGCCCAATTTGGGAGCCAGATTGGGCTCCTCCTGCTGGCAGTCTGGCCTGGATTAAGCTCCGGCTTCTGCCAATCAGTGGCAGGTTGTGGCTCCTCCCTGGATCTGGTCCTGCTGCTGCTGGGGTTGGGCTGGAGATGTGGGAGGGCTGCAGCCCCTTTGGCCCAGTGGCAGTGATGTTCCTGGTGGGTGGCCTTCAAGCCAAAAAGGTTAGGAATCACTGCTTCTCACTATTCCCATTCCTTCTTACCTCCTTTTCTTGGTCTCTTTGCCCAGCCAGTCCCTACTCTCCTCCAGCTCCCCATCTCCTTGTCATATGTCTCTTCCCCACTCCTTCCCCCCCACTGGTTCTTAGTTCTAGTCTTCCTCCACTTCCTCCAGGCCATCTTCAAGTCTCAGTGTTCCCTCCTTCGACAACTGGTTACTAAGTACCCCTCCATTTCCAAACTCCACCCCCTCTCCAGCTTCCAGTCTCCATTATCACCCATTCTCAGTCTCTCCTGCTCTGACTCTCAGTCATAGTTTTTCTCCCTGCTCCATTTTTCAGTCTCACTTCACTATCTCCTCCAGTCTCTACTTTCCTATCTCCTGGTCCAACTTTTCTTCCCGCTGTATTCCAATCAGACCACAGTCTCCATGCTGCCTGGCTCACCAAGAACATAGGAAGTACAGGCTCCCTTCAGTGCACAGCTCTGCTCCAGCTTGGAGTAATCTTTACTGAGAAAGGCCTCCTTAATTCCTGTAGCTCTGGGTTCAGCAAACTTAGTTGCTCAGTGATGAAGACACATGCGTGGTTTGGATAGCACTAGGAGCTGACAGAGGCTCAATTGTGCTCTGTAAATAGGGCTGGATTAAGGGACCCAGAGGCCCCAGACTGCACAATTTTGTGGCCCCCACCCCTGCCTGGGGCCCAGACTCCTCACTGTGGGCTCCTGCCTAATGCTCTGGCCCCCCAACCCTGGAGCGCAGTGCCGGAGGCTGCCCCATGCACTGGCCAGCTCCGCTCCCTGAGGCAGAACAGTTGGTACAGGAGATGGGCAGGTCGGGAGCATTGCAGCCTGCTGTGGCTCTGGCCCTCAAGCCCCACCCCCTCCCAGTGCCAGCTCTCCAAGGCTAGATCACCAGAGGCTTTGGGGCAGCAGCCCAAGGCCCCACTTCAGGCTGGAGCCCAGGACTGCAGCCCTTAAGGCCCCTGGGTTAATTCAGCCCTGTCTGCAAAGATGCAGTTTTCTGAGATTTTAGCTCCTAACAGGGAAGGTGTCTCTGGTGAGCACATGCAAACACTGATTTTCCAAAGGCTTATAACTTGGCCAAATTTGCGTGGATTTTCACAGGCAGGGCAAAATGCATATCCATGGTACAAAAGCCACTCCTCTGCCAAATTCCAAGTTCATACTGCAAAACATATGGACATTAAATCATTCAAAAAGTCTCTAGACATTTTTACATCGGTGAAACTCTGTCATATTTCCTAATCTCATTCTTAGAAATGGCTGAAGCATTTTGACCGAAATTTTCCAGAATAATTCAGATGAGAGAGACAAACCGGCATAGGAAATTTCAGTCCCAACCGTTAAAGTCTGGAAAAGTTATAAGCAATTGAAAACAGATACTATAATGGGAAGAATCAGGTAACTGTAATAACAAGCTACCAGCTCTGCCTAGAACACTTCCCATAACGATTCTAGGAAGCAGCTGCTATTAGGTAACACTTCAGGATAGGGATCTGGGTCAAAATGATCACCCAGGAAAGAGAATGCTCCTCTATGCAAATCCCTATCACCTACTGTAGTTACTTCTGTATCTGTGAATAACCTCTCATTTCTGTAATAGATACATGATATCTCCAGAAGAATCAGTGACTTTCCTAATACTTGCCCTGGTTTAACAGCATGGTGAAATCTGCATTGCCTTGCTTTTAGTAAAGGAAGCTACTTCTTTTAAAAGAATAGGCACCATGAATGGCACTTTTCCTTTGCTGTCAGCAAATATCTGTGAAATCCTCTCGCAAATTATATCGTTCCCTTGTGGTACTGTGCCATGCTGAGATAACAACCTACTAGTGCTAAAAGTTACTTCATTAGCTTGAGTGGCAGAGGTGTGGATGATGGATCAAAAGTTTCTGATCCTGCTGATGACATATGTGGGTGTCATTATGATGCCAGGTGATGGGATTTCTGTTTTTTCTCTTTACATTTCTTTTTTTAAAAATAGAAAATTACACCAAAAATATGTTAAAAGAACATTTAGAAGGTTGAAAAGTCAATGGCTCAGAAGTTAAGATAGGCCATAATAGAGGCATGATGCAGGATACTGTGGATCAGGGCAATTACTAGGGCGGGGCAAACGGGGCTTTGCCCTGGGTGCACCAGAGTGGCTCCATTTAGCTTCTCTATCAATGGACACATTCTGCACTGCTTGCTCCAGGAATCGCTCATCATAAGGGGCATGCTCCAAGCAGAATGCACCCCAGGGGCTGAAATGCCTAGTTATTGTGCTGCTGTGGATAAAACAGTATTTGATCATATAATTAAAGATTGTATCATAATGCATACACACAAATGGGCTGAATTAAGAGTGCAGAAGTAATCTTAACTCTAGGATTTCCTAGCTTTTGTGTACTTGAATTTGTGATATGCAGTGGGAGAGAAGTGTTTCAGGAGACCTTACACCTTATATTCTAGACTATAAAGAGCCATCTTGAGGTGCAGGCCCATCAAAACCATTATGGACTTTGTTTAAGCTCATAGCTGATTAGCAGGGTTGTGCACAGGGATTTAAATATGATTACATTTTGGAGAGGCATTTTAAGCTCTACTCCCTCACTCAGTGCTCCTGAGTCCTGCTGCGTCTCCCAGCCACCAAATGCCTGCTGCCTCCCAGGCTCCCCGTATCTTCCCAGTGTCTCTGGACGCCACTGCCTCCTCCCTGTAGCTCCCTTCTCCGGACCCCAGGCTGGCTACAAACGCTGGTGGTGTGGGTAAGGAAGGAATGGGACTCAGCAGACTTCTCAGTGCTCCCTCTGGTAGGAAAGAGGGGAAGATGGGCTCAGGGGAGGGAATTCCTTGGCTGCGGCAGAAGCTGGGGGTGATAGCGGAGATGATTACTGGGGGGCCCAGGTCCCTCCTTGCCTCCTGGAAAGAGTGTTGAATAGCCTTATGGATGTAGGCTAAAGTAGTTAATAAAAAGAATAAAATGTCAAAATGCTATAAATAGCAGATGAAGACAAGGGAAGAGTACGTTCCCGGTTTCCATAGGATATAGAGCAAGCACTAGATAGAATGGTCTTGTGTTAACCAGCTTTCCTGTGGACTCAGAATACTAGACAAAGCTGTCATCTCTTTCATAAACTTCTTACAGAGATTAAGCTGCTGAAGTGAGGGCACTAAGAATGCACTGTTACTTTATGGAGAACATATTGCTTTGCATTTCCTAGTTAAGTCATTGTTTCTGTTTCCAGTTTAGTGGGACACCACAGTTTCTTTAGCTTTTGAATGGGCCATGTCCTTTAGCTCCAGAAGGTGGTTGCTCTGGGATACCGCAAAAAACAGCTAAGTTTAAGGTGGTTCATAGCTGTAACGCTTTGTTTCAGTGCCCAGGGTGCATTCCGATCAGAATGCGTCCCTTGCAATTAGTGGTGCTTGGGGCCAGCGATGCAAAACGCGCCCTTTGATAGAGCGTCTCTGTTGAGCTGCTCTGGCATGCCCGGGGCAAAGCCCCATTCACCCCACCATAGTTTTGGCTCTGAGGTTGTTAACTATGCATTGAATGTTAAATATATTTTAACCTTATTCTGACAATTTTATTGTGAATCATGCTTAATCTATTATTCAGATGCATCATATTATGCTTTGTCTAAGTAAGGAAAGAAAGTAAATGTGATCAAAATGGCTCAATTTCTTAACTTATATCTCTTCTAAATTGTTCCTGGCTATACATTTCGCTTAGTCTTATGTAAAGAGAGGAGTGTCCTTCCAAATATCTAGACAGGACCACACAAAATGTTCAGGTTTCATAAAGTGGAAAGAGGAACTGGGCATCCAATGCAGTGCATTGTCGCTACCTTCTGTAACGGTTGTCATCTTTAATTTGCCATTCTGTAACTGTGCTATCTTGAGGAAAGTGTTTGGCGAAAGAGACAAAACATCAAGGTTTCAGTTTATCTAAGCTTTAATATCATGATACAAGCTACACTAGAAAATATAAAATTGCTGCTTTGAACCCAGCCCATGACATGATGTCAGTGTTTCAGACAGCTGAGGCCCAAATGAAAAGGTAGCTGTTGTATTTTTGTTAGGGCTTCTAGGTGGCATGGTAATACAAATTATAAATTATTGTAATTCTTTCTCTTTCTGTGAGCACTTTTCCTTTATTTCCTGTTTCTGGGAAAGTGATGGAGTAGCCTGTTGTATTTGAAACCATTGCCTTCCCACTGGGATGAGCAAGAATGAAAAGTAGCTTTACTTTATCTATAAAGCCTTGTAGACTGGCATGTTGTTCACAGCCATGATTAGCCTGTTACAACTGTCAGATGGTAGCTGTTTCCCATATAGTTTATGGGCAGTTTTTCACCTTTCTATAAATGATTTCTGTTTTGCTATCTGTATCTAGCAATACCTGTCACCCAGTCTTAAGGCTGGTAGGAAAGCAGCCTTATAGCAGTGATTTTCAAACCATTGTTCGGGACCCAGTGCTGGGCCGCAGACCCTCAGGCACTGGGTCATGGAACCCTTTGCTGCCAAAAGACTAGAATAAATTGCTGAAAGATTTAATTGTTGGGTCCCAGGCATAAGTGATTCTTTTTCAACTGGGTCCTGAGGAAGAAAGTTTGAAAAATCACTGGGCTAGAGTCCACTGCTTTTAGCTATTTTAGAGCTGGTCTCCATTACAGTGAGGCCAACACAAGACCACTTACATCAATTTAACTATGGAAGTATTGACTCTTATATTGAACTTCTGCTGATGTAATTGTCCCACTACACTGACTAATAACTTCACCATAACAAGCAATGTACAGCCAAGGTCAATGTAGTGAGGGCAAAGCACTGGCAGCGCAAACACTGCATTTTTTATGTCTGTGGTTACTGGGCCCAACAGTGACAGTACAATTGATACAAATACTTCTGCTGCTGATGTGTGCCTCTGACAAAAGGAGCATGATGTAGACTTGTACCAGTGATGTAACTACTGTTATGTCTGCATGCCAGTAAAAGTTAGGGCAGCTTAATGTTGTGGTGTAGACATCACCTTAGCTTCTCAGTGCTTGACTTGTTGTCCTGCACATTGTATAAACTCTGGAGACTAGTGAAAATTGTTAAGTGCTGCTATTCTGATCTTTTAGTGTTTTTTTGTATCCATTTTGCACTCACTTTGCATTGGTCTTAATCACTTTAATGAGGATTCTGTTCCTTACCATGAGCCTCTTTGAAGTGGTACCAAAGACCCCTTTTAGAAAGCTGTGTTGGGATAGTTAGGCTAGCACCTGTCAGTCCTTAGGCAAACTTTAGTTATGTACTGACAACCTATCTAAAATATGTTCTTGAGCCCATAAATCGGAAATATTATTTTGCATGTTGCCATGTTTGTGGGTAATCTATGCTTTATAGCAGGTCAGGGTCTCCTGTTAAGGATTAGGTTATTAGGTCTTGGTTTGTTATACTGTCTTGTCATATTTTCCAGATTAAAATGTTTTTGATTTCCTTTCAGTGTAACAATCCTGTCATATAAATCACAGGTATTACCACTATCTGGCTACTTCAAAGTTGGAATGTATGCATAAGAGTCTTTTTCTATGGTTTTACCTTGCAGTTGAGCTCCACTACTGAACAGATAGCAATGTCACTTTCTGAACTTTGGGAGACAACATTGTTTAACAAGTTGAAAATGTTGGGCTGGGAATCTAGAGGCAGAGGTGTTAGTCTCAGGTCTGCCACTAGCCTGCTAGTGACCTTAGTTTAGTCATTTCATTGCCTTCGTTTTTCCATCTGTAAAACGGGAACAGAGATATTTACCCTCCTGTGTAAAGAGTTTTCATTGGCACATGAAAGTGCTGTGATCCAGTTGTCTGCCATTGACTGTCCTGTTCTTGGGATTGGGCCCTATAAGTAATACAAGGACTGGTTCAAAAAAGTACTGTGAGCCAGGCAATGATTAACTGTGCTACACATTGTTAACCCTCTAGGCGGGGGAGCCCTGCACAGTCATGATTCAGATGGAAATCACTTCATTGGTTAAGGACTATAGCCAGCATGCAGTGTTTGTAGATGAGCTACATGCACAAAGCAAGTAGCATGCACACCATATACTTGTACTTCATTTATGGATGAGAGACAACCCCATTCCACAGGGATCTTCTCAGGATATTATTTTTTAAATAAATAATAACAGGTTTACCTTATAGCTTAGAGAAGTAGGGAGCTGCAGTGCACTGCCATAACATGCTGTGAAAATTTCAGCAGCCAAACTGAAATGGAAATACAGTAATTAAACAATGCAAAATTTTCCATTTCCAACGTAACTTCCACCCTTCATGGGATTTTTATGTGAGCAGACCTTTAATGTGTGAAGTTGTAAAAACCGGTAATGGTTTCCACTCTAGCAAAGACAAATATGGAATTTACTTCTTAAAAAAGTAACTATTTAGAAATGCTAATAAAGCATATAAGCACATATCTTTGTCACTCTGTTTTGTTCTAATGAGCATGGTAATATGACTTGGTTTTTTAAAAAAAACTGGAAAACAAAAGAATGAAATTGTAAATAGGACAGCACATAACCCAGCCCCAATTCTTAAGAAATAGTAGTGCTTTACAATCACATTAGTATCTCTGTGCCAGGATTCTATATTTAACAAGCCTTCCCTTCCTTCCACACCCATATGAATTCATTGGAATGCAGGGGAAAAATAAAAACTCAGCTGACTCATTAGGGGCTGACATATAATTATCAATTAAAGGAAAGCTTCCAGAACCACTGTGCGCTGTAATAAATGAAATTCAACTGAGCCCTGCAAGCAGGGTTGTAACAGTCACCCCAAAGTGTGTGTCTACGCAAAACAAAGGCAGATTGGGTTCCTTTTTTTAAAAAGTTCTGAATACAATTATTTGTTGCATAGCATATAAACACACTATGTAGAAGGATCATTTTGGGGGCAATAATGGGCACTATTCTTTGGGAAAACCTTTCTCCATTTCAGAGTCAGTAATTTTCAGCTAATGAGTCTAAGAAAAGTATAAGCTGTGGGTTTTCGGATGCCGGACTGCTCCTCTAGTGGATGGCCTTCTGGCTCCTTGGCGGGTGAGGCTGCACGCAAGTCCCTGCCTGGTAGCCCTCTACCAGGGCAAGGCAGCTAGAACACAATCTGGGCCTTCAGCCCTTCTCTAGGCAAGGTCATATAGGAGTCTCTGTCTGCTAGCCCTCTAGCAGGGTGAGGCAAATAAACACACTCTGGGCCTTCAGCCCTTCCCTGGGCAAGGCCATGTAGGAGCCTCTGGAAGGCGATGAGGTAGGATTTAGACAAGGTTCAGAAAGTTAGGATTGGCGGGGGGATTGGTTAGAGGGGAGGGAGAGGCAGGCCCACCCAATCCACTGCATCTCACCCCAGGGCCCTATCTGGTGGCCACAAGGCCACCATAAAGCTAGTGGTGCTCCAGCTGAAACACACCAACTTCAATTGCATACTTGGCGGGATAGGCCCGCACTCTCCTCGGCTACTTCCTCTCTTTTCTCCCCCCTTCACCTCCCTCACTCAGTCTTCGGGGTGAAACGCAAGAGGGATCCGGGTCAAACCTTCCTCCCCTGGAGGTGGCAGGTCTGGTAGGTTGTCCAGGTCTTCTGTGAGGGGTAGCTCTTCCAGGTCATTAGTGTTAGGCCTCACCAGGCCCATGGTATCTTCTTCAGAAGGCAGTTCCTCCAGATCATTGGGTAAAAGTCCCCCAGGTCCCCCACATCCTCCACAGAAGGCAGTTCTTCCAGCTCCTTGCCTTGGGGAGGAGAATATACAGGAAAGTCTAGCCAGTGGTCAGGCCTCCTACCATCATGCAGGGGTCAACCACTTTCAGGCCGTGCTCTGCATCTCCTTCCCAGCCTCCCCTTTCACTGCCTGGTCTATCCTTTTATATCGTCCTCTCTTCACCTTGATCCGCCTCCTGAGTTCCAGGTCCAGGCTCCTGCAGAGCCTTCTTCTGGCCGGCAGGGGGAGTGTTCAACCCTCTGGACAATTGACCTGGAGGAGAGAGGCGCTTTCTGGCTACCCTCCCTTCTATAAAGGGATTACATGGATGAAAGGCATATCAGGAGCACCAAAAATATCAGGAGCGCCAAAATTGTTCTGTCTGGACCAAATAATTTCGTTCTCCATTTGAAGCTGGTTTAAAAAAAAGAAAAAGAGAAAATTATCAAGTAAAGGTAGATTTAGAGTGACTTCATAGAATTGTCAGAGGGGTAGCTGTGTTGGTCTATGTACAGCAGAAACAACAAGAGTCCTAAGGCACCTTATAGACCAGGGGTCTCAAGCCCATGGGCCATATGCGGCCCCTAAAGCTATTTCCTGTGGCCTGCAACAACACTATTGTTACTGATATTTGCAATATTGTTGTATGAAAAGGTTTCAATGGTGCGGCCCTTGGGCTAATGTACTAGTCCTCATGTGGCCCTCAACTAGTCTTCATGCGGCCCTCATGGTGATTTGAGTTTGAGACCCCTGTTATAGACTAACAGATTTCTTTGGGCATAAGCTTTTGTGGGCTCCAACCCACTTTGTCAGATGCATGAAGTGGAAGCTACAGCTGAGAGTTATATATACATGTACCAGGGTGGAAGAGGGCAAGTATTAGCAAAGTCAATTCACTTAGGGTAGATGGGGCCGATTTACACAAGATGATTAAAGGGAGAGATTATGTGAACAGGGACAATTATTTGTTGTAATGTGTTAACCATTACAAGTCCCTGTTCAGACTCAGTCAAACAGTGTCAAGCCTGCAAATCAGCTCCATCTCTACAGTTTTACACTGAAGTCTGTTTTTGAAGTTTCTTTGTTGAAGTATGGCAACTTCAAGTCTGCTACTGAGCATTCATGGAGATTGAAGTGGTCTCTTACTGGTCTATGAATGTTGCCATATTTGATGTCCATTTTGTGTCCATTTATTCTCTTGTGCAAGGACAGTCCACTTTGGCCAATGTACATGGCAGAGAGGCATTGCAGGCACATGATGTCATATACCACATTAGTGTCTGTGCAGGTGAATGAGACCCTGATAGTGTGGTTGGGATCAGTGATGGTATCACAAGAGTTGATGTGTGGCACAGTTGGCAATAGGGTTTGTTGCAAGGATAGGTTCCTGGATTAACGTTCTTGTTGTATGGTGTTCGGTGCAGCACTCTATCAAGCCTTGGGAGGCAGGTCTATCCTTGCTTACAGGCAGCCCCTGAACCTGAAGCAAATACTCACCAGCAACTGAACACCATACAACAAGAACATTAATCCAGGAACCTATCCCTGCAACAAACCCTATTGCCACCTGTGCCACCCATCAACTCCAGTGATACCATCACTGGTTCCAACCACATCAGCCACACCATCAGGGGCTCATTCACCTACACAGTCACTAAAGTGGTATATGACATCATGTGCCTGCAATGCCTCTCTGCCGTGTACATTGGCCAAAGTGGACTGTTCTTGCGCAAGAGGATAAATGGACACAAATGGGACATCAAAAATGGCAACATACATAGACCAGTAGGAGACTACTTCAATCTCCCCAAACGCTCAGTAGCAGACTTGAAGGTGCCATACTTCATCAAAGAAACTTCAAAAACAGACTTCAGTGTGAAGCTGCGGAGCTGGAGCTGATTTGCAGGCTTGACACTGTCAGACAGTTTGAACAGGGACTTGAAATGGTTAACACATTACAAAAAATAATCTTCCCTGGTCACATAATCTCTCCCTTTAATCAACTGGTGTGAATCGGCTCCATCTACCCTAACTGAATTGACTTTGTTAATACTTACCCTCTTCCACCCTGGCATATATAACTCTCAACTGTAATTTCCACTTCATGCATCTGACAAAGTGGGTTGGAGCCAACAAAAGCTTATGCCTGAAGAAAGCTGTCAATCTATAAGGTACCACAGGACTCTCATTGTTTTTTCATAGAATTGGTTGTGATTCCATTGTTCCTGAATTGTCAGAAATTAGAAACTTGTATCCCACTTGTCCTCAGTGCCTTCCCTGATGCCAGTTATCACAAAGCTAAACCCAATTTTCTAGACTAACAATAAAATGGTCAGAAGTTACTCAGGAGCCAGAGTATTCTGAAAGGCAGTGGAACTTAGTCTCCTAAGTCATTTGGATGTTTTTGAAAATTTAACCCTGGCATACTAACCACACAGATTCCATTATGATTCTTTTCCTTCTGTTTAATAGATAAATCTATTTGTAAGCTTTAAAATATATTTCACATTGTATGTCTAGTATCATAATCAGCCAACAAGATACATAATGTGTGTGGGTACACAAAATTAATTAACAGAAGCTAATTCTACTTTTCCCTGTAAAACCTGATTATACCTGGTTCATCTAGTCATAGAATCGTAGCATTGGAAGGGACCCTTATTAGGTCATCTAGTACAACCCCCTGCTAAAAGCAGAACCACTAAAACAGCTCAGCCAGGGTGTTGTCTATCCAGGCCTTAAATGTTTCCAAAGTCCTAACTTACTGCCTTTAGAAAAATTATATAATTTGATCGTAAAGGAGGGACTGTCATTTACTGTTTGTATGTGGCTAGTGTACAAAGGCCCTATTATGGTAAACACTATACCAACATATATAAGAAAACAAGCCATGTTTGTAAAGCTTCCGGATCTTTAATGGAACCTCAGTGCTGCCATGCTACAAATAATAAACAGCATCAGAGTCCAAACTCAGATCTGGAGCTTACTTTTGAAATGCCCTTTTCTGTGTGTTAAGATGAATAAAAATTCCAGCTAAATCCCTTTGAACTTGCATAGGAGGGGAGCTGGTGCAAAAACCAGAGCTGAATTTTGTAGCTTGGGTCCACCTCTAATTGAAACCCTATATATGGTGGGAATTATAAAGGAAAAAAAGAAGTTCAGAGAAGAAAGCTAACTTATGAACTGTCAGTGTAACATAATGTCACTCTCAAATGTCAGTTTGAGCACTTAAATAAACCTTATCCCATTGTACTGATATTTCAGTCATGTGTGCGTGCACACATGCACATATGAGAATACACATGTACAACACATAAGCAAAACTATTGCCAAGTATGCACAGTGTTACAAGGAAATCATTTCTGGCCATCATATGGTGTAGCAGCCAGCAAGAACTGTCATAGGACCAAGAAAGAGGCACAGTACAAGAAAGGCTATTAATAAGCCATATTTTTGATCCAATGGCTAATTTCTAGCCATGTATTGAATTGCTGTACCACACAGCTAATTTATATAAATTCATGTGGTGTGTTATCTACAAACAAATTGATATTGATATATATTGCCACTAACTAATTCTAATTTGCCATCCTGTTGTCTACCCTGAAATTGGATGAACCACAGAAAACAGTAAAACCAAGGGGTGGGACCAAGGCAGTTCATCAAAAATCCTTGAAAGAAAATCCCAAGAGCAAAAGGAAGGGAAGGCAAAAATACATTTATTCAATCTTCTTCTGACTTGTTGTGCTCTCTATTTTAAATGAATTTATTCCAGCACTTATGAAACTTTAAATATATGAGAACTGGATACAGACCTAAACATTTTCTTTCCTCCTTGGTCAAATTTGCTTCATTCAGGAAAAGCAGTTGTTTAGTGAGGAAAACTGTATTTGGCATTCAAAGCAATACTTTGTGTATGGTACAGCAGAGACAGACATGAAAGTTAGAACTGAAATGTAGTTTGATACACCTGTTACCTGCACGTGTTTCAGAGCTCACTACTACAACAGTGAGATATTTGCTGCTCTTTTTTGAAAAGTCCTGTGGAGTTAAATTTTAAACAATCACTTCCTCTAGGGTTTCTTTTTCCACCCGACCATATAGAATTGAATAGCAAGTGATATCAATGCCATGCAGTTCCACAGGATGTCTCAAAAACAAACATTAAAAAAAAAAAATCCAACCTGTATTGTATTGAGTTGCCTAAGTAAGGGTTGGGGTATTGCTATAGTACTAGATATACGTAGGACCAGCCTGACGGGGTGTCCACTCTTGTTAGTTCTGTCTGAATAAAGCCACCCATTTTGGGCTTCTCATTGTGTGCCTGTTTCTAACATCTTTTCAGATGTAAGGACCCTATACAACAACTGGTAATGAAGAAGGGACCAAGGTGACTACCCTGGCAACAAAAGAAAAGTAGAAGTCAATGTAAGAAACAAAACTTTTTCTTTACTGTTGGGGGGAAGGTGCTGTTTACCCTGGAACTGACTGCTAGCCAAACAACCACAAGGGGGCCACCAATGGCTTCTCTTACTGGTTCTCCAGGACCTTTTGATGATACTGTGGACCAATGGCATACATATACAGCATGTTATCAGATTTTTGGTGTGACCAATGATATAAAAGACAAAAAGAAAGTACTAGTCTTCCTAAGTGTTATATGACCTAAAGTATACAACTTGTTACACACTGAGAAGCAAACACAAAATCTTACAGTGACCTAGTGGAAATCCTGGGACAACATTTCTCCCTGAAACCACTGGTAACTGCAGAGAGATATGGGTTCCAGCAAAGGAATCAAGGAGAAACAAATCAGTTGTGCAGTTTGCAACAGCTTTGAAGAAGCTCACTGAACACTGTGAATTTAACGAGATGTTAAATGAGGTTCTGCGTGATTGGCAGGTGTGTGGCCTGCATAGTGAAGCAACACAGAAACACCTATTGATAGAGGCTCAGTTCACCATGCAGGAAGCCATTACTATTGTAGTCTCTATGAAACTGACCATGTAAGACATGCAGTAAATCAAGGCCAGAGAGCATAAGATATCCCCAAAACCTACCCATAAGGCAGTGGGGAAATTAGGAATGTTACTGGTGTGGAAGACAAGGTCACCATGCTTTGGAGTATAGCTGTAGAGAGTTACTGTATCAAGAAAGTGGCAAGAAAGAATGCATTGAATGTACCTGCAGACCAAAGAAAGATGTGCCAAACAGGAAGGGCAGACCTGAGAAGAAGGAACCTGTGATCAGGAAGACCAAAAGGGACAATCTGTATGCAATAGAGTGGACTCAGGGTGTTCAAGGTGACACCCAGTCAGAAGATGAAGCATCACTCCACATCTTGTCAATGGCAACTGGCCCACGTGAATATTGGGGAATCCTCCTACTGGAAGGTAAACCTGTGTGCATGGAACTCTGTACCAGAACAACTGTTTTACTAGTTTCTGACACTGTATATTAAAGGGCGTTAAAACATCCTATGCTTAAGCCAACAATAGTTGTTCCAAAGACATATACTGGAGAGGCCATTCCCATGTTGGGTATTATTGACGTTAAGGTGGGGCTCAATGGACAGACTGCAAAGTTGCCACTATTTGTGTTAAAAGGCTATTACCCAGCCTTCAGTGGGAGGCCTTGGCTTAGGAAGATGAAGCTCAATTGGGCAGAGGTACACAGAATGACTAAAGAAGAAAAAGGTCTGGCAGCGGTATTAGAGAAACATGCTGCTGTTTATGGAGAGGACATCAGCAGCATGAAGGGAATCACAGTAAAGTTAAACATTAAGCCTGACAGTCAACCAAAATGTTTGGCAGGCCAGAACAGTGCCATTTGCCATCAGACCCAAAGCTGAAGCAGACTTGGAGCACCTAGTCAAAGACAGAGTCCTAGTGTTAACTATAGCCAATGGGCAACACCAATCATTTCAATAGTGAAGAAAGAAGGCTCCATATTGTATTGCATAAGGGGCTGTACTGATACTGCCACTGGGCTTTTGTAATAACATCATCTCTGGCTTTGTTCCAGAGGGCTATGGACCAGATCTTGAGTGGCATACCAGGAATGCAGTGCTATCTTGATGACATCCTGGTCACTGGCAAGAATAAGGAGGAGCACCTTACAAACTTGAAGGATACCCTACAAAGACTGGAAGAGTATGGTCTATGAGTCTGCCAAGACAAATGTGAATTCTTCCAGCCCTTTGTCAAATATTTGGAGCATATTATAGATGCTGTTGGCCTTCATAAATTTCTGGCAAAAGTCAGGGCTATCATAGACACACAACCTCCTCAGAATGTAAACCAACTTTGTGATTTTCTAGAGTTATTGAACTATTATGGCAAGTTTATTCCACAGTTAGCAACGCTACTTAAACCCCTACATGAACTTCTTGGCCAGAATAAGGGCTGGAAATGGACTGAAGCCTCTGATTTTGCATTTAACAAAGCTGAAGGTACATTACTAGATTCAAGGGTTCTGACACTTTTTAACTGTCCTTACCCCTACAACTGGCATATGATGTCTCCCTTTATGGAATCAGGCCAGTAGTGTCACACAACATACCTTCAGGAAAGGAAAGACCCATCACTTTTGCCTCACGTGTCTTAAGCACGTGGCTTGTGAACAGGTGGACAGCAAACAGGGGAGTTTGCGAGGGAAGGAGTTGGTGCCAGGTGCATCCTAGGTAAGTGATTGGACTGTGTCTTTTTCCCTACAGGTGATTTGCTGACTGTGTGTTTGTGCCTTTTTCCCTCCAGGTGATTTGCTTGTGTCTTTTTCCCTACAGGTGATTGCTGTTAGTTGTGGGTCTGTGCTTGTGTGATTGGGTGGGGGCTGTTTGCACCATTGTTCCTTGATCCCCTTTAATCACCAGCCTCTAGCAGCCTTGTGATTGGCCTGCCCCCTGTGTGACTGGCAAGGGCTGACCTAGGCAGAGAAGGCCTTTAAAAGCCACTGCTAGAGTGACCAGAGGACAGCAAACAGGGGAGTTTGCGAGGGAGTCTGAGGAGGAGTTTGGTGAGGCCAAGATGGTGAAGAGGAGCCACACTGCTGGTGCCAGTGCCCCTGCTGTTTCCTTTGCCACTGTTTGTAGCCAGACACAGTGTCTGTCCATGGATATCTCCACCCAGATCCTGATGTGGATTTGCAAGGACTGTGGCCTTCATTTTCCTGCCACTGATGATCAAGCTAGGGAGATGAGCCTATATGATAGGTGTCTTCTGGTGGCATCTCTCCGGAAGCAGGTAGGAGAGTTACAGGAGGAGGTGTCACGACTCAGGGGTATCTATGCCCTGGAAAAGTTCCTTGACAGTGTCCACGATGAGACCTGCACGGAGGAGGTCCCTATCCCGGTGCCAAGGGCTACTGCCACAGCTCTGGAAACGGATGGGATGCCTATGGCAGAGGGAGGACACTGGCAGCTGGTCACCTCTGGCAGCAGACAGCGCTCCACGCCTGCTCACATCCCACCATCCATTCTGGTGAGGAACCGTTATGCGGTGCTGGACACACTGAAGGAGGTAGAGGAGAGACCATCCACCCCAGAGGCTGGGGAGATCACAGCCACCTCACCTAAAAGGAAAAGTAGGGTTGTGGTGATTGGGGACTCCCTCCTGAGAGGAATGGAGGCACCCATCTGTCGCCCTGACAAGGCCTCTAGGGAGGTATGCTGCCTGCCAGGTGCCCGTATCAGAGATGTTACGGAGGGACTGTCAAAAATCATCCGCCCCTCAGACTACTATCCCATGCTTCTTATCCATGTGGGTACCAATGATACTGCAAGAGGTGATCCTCAGCAGATCAAAGGTGACTTCAGGGCTCTGGGAGCGAGGGTGAAGGAGTTTGGAGCACAGATGGTGTTCTCATCAATCCTTCCGGTCAAGGCTAGAGGCCTGAGGAGAGACAGGTGCATCCTAGAGGTGAATGCCTGGCTGCGAAGATGGTGTGGTCAGGAGGGATTCGGCTTCCTTGACCATGGAGTTCTGTTTCAGGACAGAGGATTGATAGGCAGAGATGGCCTTCACCTGTCCAGGAAGGGGAAGAGTGTATTTGGGCACAGACTGGCTGACCTAGTGAGGAGGGCTTTAAACTAGGTTCAATGGGGGAAGGAGACCAAAGCCCACAGGTAAGTGGCAATGTGGGAGATCTGGGGGAAGGGATGGAACTTGGGGGGTGTTGGGACTGTAGTACCAGAAATAAAAGAGAAGGTAGTTGGAACATGGGGGGGGGGAATCAAATAATTATCTTAAATGTTCCACTGAAGCGCCAACACATGAGGAGAGTGGGGGAGGAGGACTCCCAGAAAAAATGCAAGGAGGTATATGTAATAGAATTGAAAACCAAACTGACAAAGTAGGGCAAGTGACCGGGTATCTGAGGTGCCTATACACTAATGCGAGGAGCCTGGGAAATAAGCAGGAAGAATTGGAAGTACTAGTGCAGACAAGGAACTATGATATCATAGGAATAACGGAGACGTGGTGGGATAGTCTGCATGACTGGAGCTCTGCCATGGATGGGTATAAACTGTTCAGGAAAGACAGGCAGGGAAGAAGAGGGGGAGGAGTAGCACTATATGTAAAAGAGCTCTATGACTGCTCAGAGCTCCATTACGGAAGTGGAAGCGTGCTTGTAGAAAGTCTGTGGCTTACATTGAGAGGGGAAAGCAACAAGGGGGATGTTGTGGTGGGTGTCTGCTATAGACCACCAGACCAGAAGCAGGAGGTGGATGAGGTGTTCTATGGACAACTAGCGGAAGCTCGTAGATCACAGGCCCTGGTGCTCATGGGGGACTTCAATTACCCTGACATCTGCTGGGAGGCCAATACAGCAGTGCATGGGCAATCCAGGAAGTTTTTAGAGAGTGTTGGGGACAACTTTCTAGTACAAATGCTGGAGGAACCAACTAGGAGCCTTGCACCTCTCGAGCTGCTGCTCACAAACAGGGAAGAATTGATCAGGGAGGTAGAGGTAAATGGCAAACTAGGCAGTAGTGACCATGACATGGTTGAGTTCAGGATGCTCATTAAAGGAAGGAAGGAAAGAAGCAAAACAAAAACCCTGGACTTCAAAAGAGCAGATTTTGGGTCCCTCAGGGAACTGATGGGCAGGATCCCTTGGGAAGCTAATCTGAAGGGGAAAGGAGTCCAAGAAAGCTGGTTATATTTTAAAGAAACCCTGCTAAGGGCACAGGAAGTTGCCATTCCAATTAGGAGAAAGAATAAACGTGTCAGGCAGCCAGAATGGCTTAGCAGAGAACTCTGCTCTGAGCTTAAACATAAAAAGGAAGCTTACAGGAAGTGGAAGCTTGGTCAGATGACCAAGGAGGCATATAAAGATATTGCTAGGGACTGCAGGGATAAAATCAGAAAGGCCAAAGGACAAATGGAGCTGCGGCTAGCGAGGGATGTAAAGGATAACAAGAAGGGGTTCTACAAGTATGTTAATAACAAGAAGAGGATCAGGGATGGTGTAGATCCCTTGCTGAATGGGGCAGGCATCCTCGTGACAGAGGATGAAGAAAAAGCTGAAGTGCTCAATGCTTTTTTTGCTTCAGTTTTCACAGGCAGGGTCAGCTCCCAGCCCACTACCATGGGTATGGCAGATTGGAGAGAAGAAGAGAGGCCCTTGGTGACGGAAGGTCAGGTTAGGGACTGCTTAAAGAAGCTGGATGTGCACAAGTCCATGTGGCCGGACGAACTGCATCCAAGGGTGCTGAGGGAATTGGCCGATGAGATAGCAGCACCGCTGGCCGTTATCTTTCAAAACTCATGGAGAACGGGGGAGGTGCCAGAGGATTGGAAAAAAGCAAATGTAGTGCCTATTTTCAAGAAAGGCAAAAAGGAGGATCCGGGGAATTATAGACCAGTCAGCCTCACCTCAATCCCTGGAAAAATTATGGAGCAGATTCTTAAAGAATCCATCCTCAAACACTGAGAAGAAAATAAAGTGATCAGGAACAGTCAGCATGGATTTACCAAGGGTAAATCATGCCTGACCAATCTCATCTCCTTCTATGATCAGATGACTGGTTTTCTGGATGTAGGAAGAACCATTGATGTGATATACCTTGATTTTAGCAAGGCTTTTGATACAATTTCCCACAGCATTCTCATTGGCAAATTCAGTAAGTATGGGTTGGATAGGTGGACTATAAGGTGGATAGAAAACTGGCTAGATCAACCGTTTCAGCGTGTAAGAATCAATGGTTCCATGTCTAGCTGGCAACCAGTCATGAGTGGTGTGCCCCAGGGGTCAGTCCTGGGGCCAGTTCTGTTCAACATTTTCATCAATGATCTGGATGATGGAATAGACTGCATTCTCAGTAAGTTTGCGGATGACACCAAGCTGGGGGGAACAGTAGACACGTTGGAGAGCAAGGACAGGATTCAGGGAGACCTAGATAAATTGGAACAGTGGGCCAATAAAAATCTTATGAAGTTTAATAAGGAGAAGTGTAAAATCCTGCATGTGGGACGGAAAAACCCCATGCACTGCTACAGGCTGGGAAACATTCAGTTAAGTAGCAGCAGTGTAGAAAAGGACCTGGGGGTTATGGTGGATGGGAAGCTAGATGTGATTCAGCAGTGTGCTCTTGCTGCCAAAAAGGCCAATGGCATACTGGGCTGCATCAAAAGAAGTATTACCAGCAGATCAAGGGATGTGATCGTTCCCCTCTATTCTGCACTGGTGAGGCCACATCTAGAATACTGTGTTCAGTTTTGGGCTCCCCACTACAAAAAGGACAGGGACATGCTAGAGAGAGTTCAGAGGAGGGCAACCAAAATGATTAAAGGGTTGGAGCACAAGCCCTATGAGGATAGACTGAAAGCATTAGGCTTATTTAGTCTGCAGAAGAGAAGATTGAGGGTGGATTTGATAGCAACCTTCAACTACTTGAAGGGATGTTCTAAGGAAGATGGAGCTCGACTGTTCTCGGTAATAACAGAGGACAGAACGAGGAGCAATGTTCTCAAGTTGACGTTAGGGAGGTCGAGGCTGGATATTAGAAAAAACTTTTTTACTAGGCGAGTGGTGAAGTCTTGGAATGAGCTGCCAAGGGAGGTGGTGGAGTCTCCATCTTTGGAGGTGTTTAAGGCCCAGCTGGACAAAACTATGACTGGGATGGTTTAGTGGGAGTGGTCCTGCCTGTGGCAGGGGGTTGGACTAGATGACCTATGAGGTCCCTTCCAACCCTAGGATTCTATGATTCTATGAAGATAGAAACTAGTTATGCCCAGATTGAACATAAAGCACTGGGAATTGTTTTTGGCATCTGGAAATTTCATCAGTACCTGTTTTGAAGGAAGTCTACACACTCCACTGACCATTGACCTTTAACATCAATTTTGGGCCCACACACAGACATTCCACTATTGGCTGCTAGCTGTATGCAACAATGGGGCTTGATACTTTCTGGACACATGTACGAGATCAAATATTGAAAATCCTCTTTAAAAAGCAGTGCTGACAGGCTTTCAAGACTGCATTTACCAGTTACACATTGAGATATGGACCATGAATCAAGCTGCTACTTCAAACAGATAAAGAACACACCTATTACAGCTACTGAAGTAAAGAGAGCAACTTGTGTTGACCCAGTATTGTCTCAAGTTATAGACCTAGTGATGCATGGAACATCTCTACATGACCCTCAGGTCTCACTTGATCTCCTCTACATATCCAGGAAGACAGAATTATTAATTTGGTCTGGTTGTTTATTGTGTCAAATGTGTGTCATTATTCCACCAGTACTGAGATCACAATTGTTGGAACAGCTACATTCAAGTCATTGTGGCACAGTGTGCAAGAAAGAAATCATACAAAGCTATTTTTGGCGGCCTGGCCTGGACAGGGCCATTGAAAGGAAGGCAAAGGGTTTGCATGTCATGTCAGAATGTAAGGAATGCACCTCACTTGGCACCCCTACACCCATGGGATTGGCCTGAAAGGCCATGTCAACATATTCATATGGATTTTGCTGGCCCATTCAAAAGAAGCATGTTCCTAGATGTTATAGATACCCATTCTAAATGGCCAGAAGTTTCTGTAATGCAGTTCACTACTACTGAAAATGCCATACAGAAACTATGTGAAGTTCTTAGTCATTATGGTCTGCCAGAACAATTTGAGAGCGACAATAGACCACAGTTCATTTCTCAGGAGTTTGAAAATTTTATGAAAGCAAGTGGAATACATCACACCACAGCAGTACCATATCATCCTTCCACTAATGTATTAGCTGAAAGGTTTGTGCAGACTATGAAACAGCCCTAAAATCTGGGAGGGGACATTCATCTCCTCAGAAGCATCTAGCCAACATTTTACTATCCTGTAGAAACATTCCTTATGTTACAACCAAAGTGTCCCCAGATTTTCTAATGCTGGAAAAACAGTTGTGCATTTGATTTGATTTGCTGCTGCCACTCAAAACACGACAAGTTGTACAGCACCAACAGCAGAACCACATCATCAGTCATATGCACAGAGCAAAAGATTGAACTTTGTCTTGGACAACCTGTCTTGAGTTGGAATTACGCTCCTGGAGCTAAATGGGTCCCAGCTACAGTTATCAGCCAGACAGAACATGTTCCCTACCCTCTCCAGATGGCGAATGGTCTCACTTGGTGGTGGCATGTAGATCAGCTGCTGCCAGGTCATACCAGTCCTGAGGATATATCTCAGACTGAATTGCGTGACCTTACTATTACAGGTGAGATACCATCCAGTGAAGAGTGACCTGTTGCTGACTCTCCTGTTCCATCCATCTCTCCAATGCACATGGCCTCCTTCCCTGTTAGACCAGATACAACATCCCCACTGGTTCTAGCTGCTGCTTCTGAACCCATTGTCACACCAGCACGTGTAACACCTCCTGATGTGAGGACACCAGATGTCTGCCATTATCCACCTAGAGAGAGGGGCTTTCTCATTGGCTAGATCTTTAGCTAGGGGCAAACCCACATTATGGGGCAGAATAATCCCCTGGGTTTAGCCTGGAGATGAGGCAGTCTACCCTCATTTCCCAGCTTGTGCTTACCCTATTTAATCGGGGCTGGGAGTGTTTTCATTGGAGAGGGAGGAATATATAGTGTATTGAGTTGCCTTAGTAATAGATGGGTTGCTATAGTAATAGATGTAGGTAGAACCAGTCTGGGGGGTTCTCTGTTCTTGTTAGTTCTGTCTGAATAAAGCCACACATTTTAGGCTTTTCATGTGCCCATTTCTAACATCTTTTTGGATATAAGGACCCCTACAACACAGACAACCTATAGAAAGGTTGTTATTGTCTAATAAATTCTGTAGGTTTTTAGAGTGAATTTTGTAGATCCTATGGGTTTACATTAAATTCTATACATTTTTCCAAAAGGGAGTTATAGGCAACACAAAGTCAGCAGCAGAAAATAAAACACAGGAACAGATTCCCGGTTAGTGTGAAAAGATGCCCAGGCATTTGGCCTACTATCGAGCATAAACTAAAAGTAGGTGAAAATCTGAGTTATTCTATTTGTGTTAAATTTAAACCTCGTAGATTTGCCATGGAAACAATTTCTTTTTGCTGGTCAAATAGAAAACATGGTTGAGTGACTGAGAGATGGAAGTACAAAAAAGGAAAGGAAAAAATCTCAAACTGACAGAGCAACGGGGGGAGGGAGGAGAAGGCGTCTGAAGAAAAGGGGACATAAACCATGGTTCCCAATAGGGGATTAGCAAACAGCAGGTGCTTCTAACAGTGTGAGGGTCTGGAGAGAGAAACACAATCCCTCCTTCAAAACATAAGAAATGGTTAAAAAATAATAGAGAAAAAAGGGATGACCCATTTAAAGTATGTATGTGTCTGCAGATGGGAGGGGGAGTAAAGCAAAGCAGATGAAGTTCTCACACACATGTGGGCTGACTCATCAAGTGAGTTTGTTGATAGCAGTAATGTGATTTGGGTTATTACAATAAAGTCAAAGGAGGCAGAGGCTCAAAAGCAACCTATGTGAAAGAGAACTCTGGCAGCCAAGGTCTAAAAGTAAACAAAACAGATCTCAACCCTGTCCTTTGCAAACTACTTAGTTGGTGTCTGTCACCTGTTGGTGCTGGTTGTGCTGTGAGACCCTCTCTGTCATTTAGTGACCTGCGCATTCTCCCACATGCATGCTTAGTGCTGAAATACAAGACCAGAACATCTTTCCTTTTAAAAAGCAAAGAAAACATTTATTTATTTATTTATTTAGGGGGGCTCTTAGGTGTTCCAGTTGCCTACTAGCAAAACAGGAAAGACAAATTGCCAGCCTGGGAATACAAGCCTCTCCCGCCAAGACTTCGGTCTTGATTCGTCAGTGGTTTGCACTGTCTGATCCTTTTTCCAGATGAGTAAAGTAGATTCCAAATGAAACTGAATCAGAATGGTGGCATTTCACACCTGCTTTGCACAAATGTAAATTTCAAAAGGGATAGCCATGTTAGTCTAGTCTAGTAAGAAAACAGCATTGATGTTTCTATTCTTGTGATACATAATGCATGATGTTCAATAGTTCCCAGATTCTCCCCTGCACTCATTGGGGGTACTGATACATTATCTTGTAATTTAGGGCCAAATCTTGCATCTTTACTCCACAATTCATGACTTTAACATCACAAATCCAGTTAAATTCCAGAGACTGATGGATTTAACCATGGGTATATAAAACTCAAAAGCATATCCTCAATATTCACATATTAATACACTCATGTCTATAGCTGAGGTGAAGATGAGGATTTAGTTATTTTATTGCAGTAGCACCTAGAAGCCACAGTCATTGGCAAGGACCCCATTGTGCTAGGACAGGGGTGTCAAACTCATGTCCTGTCAGACACACTTGGCCCACCAATGGCGCTGATCTGCCTAGTCTGTGACCGGGAGCTGTCTGCAGAAGCACTGAACAGCAAAGACAGGCTGCTAATGGCAGAGCTGGTAGGTGGGCTTCTGGCTCACTCACACAATCCTATTAGGACCTAGTAGGAAAAACTTTCTCACTAGGAGGGTGGCGAAACATTTGAATGGGTTACCTGGAATCTCCATCTTTGGAAACATTGAAGGCCCAGTTCCAAAGGGGCAGCCGTGTTAGTCTAGTTCAGCAAAAGAAGCAAGGAGAGTCCTATGGCACTTAAAGACTAACAGATTTGACAAAACCCTGGCTGGCATAGTTTAGTGAGAGTGGTCCTGCTTTTAGCAAGGGGTTGGGCTAGATGGCCTCATGAGGTCCCTTCCAACTCTATGACTGTATGATCCAAGTCACAGGATAAGGGAACAAAGGAAGCACTCCAGCCAATCCCATCTCAGTTCTGCTGTGGTCTGCCAACCAATCAGTCTCAGTCACACCAGGCTGGGCTGGACTCCCGGAGATTGCCTGCACCCCAAGTGTGCACTCAGTCAGTTAGCGTGCTAATTTGATTGATAGCACATTGCACAAATCACAAATAAGAAAGGGAAATGTAGCGGGGGCCCATGTGGGAATGAGCCAATCAAAGGCCAGCCGGGACTGAGCCCAACCAAAGGCCAGCATGCTGAATGACTGTCAGTGAGTGGGCGAAGAGGGGGGGTATGCAGGAACCAAGCCTGCCTGTGTCTGTCTGTGACTGTGACAGACTGATTGCTTGTTGCCATGTTGTAGGGGAAATGGAAAGAGAAGGGGAAGGGGTGTCTGGGACGAGCCCAGCAGGAGGGGGTCTGGGAGCCAGTGTGGGGAAGGGGAGCCCACAGGGCAGGGAAAAGGGAAGCTGTCTAAGCCTTCAGGGGAGGAGAGGGGAAGGGGAGCCCATGCTGCTCTGAATGTGGCAGGGGAAAGAGTTGCAGAACTTGTGTGGACACATGGCCCTCATCAGCTGTCCTGCCCTCCAATGTGGCCCCGCACACTGAATGAGTTTCACATCCCTGCCTTAGAGTCTATGAGTCTAATTGACCATCAGTTCTTATGTAATGTTTTTCTAATTGTTCACTTCTGTTTGGTAAGGCATTATTTCTTTCAATATATTCTTAGTTCAGATGCTGGATTATAAATTCCAAAGAACTTACATCCTAGTTGGACATAACTAGTAGATGAAATGAATAAGCTGGCTGGGGTGGAGTGGGGGTTGAAAAAGAGAGACTGAAAAATATAAGCAAATGTTCATATGCCTGGCCACTGTCATGCTGCACTTTACTGCATGTATTATGGCAAAAGTGAGTACTGAGGAGGCTAACGTGTGGTGGCTTTACAGATCTTGAATGGGGGCTTTTCCCCACTCAAAAAGGGAATCACGGGGGGGGGGTGGGAAAGTATTCATCAGAGAAATGTAAGATCAAGACTGTCCTCATTGGCAAACTGGAGGCAGGAGCTACATTTGTGCTAATAGGCTGGATAGAGGGTGGTGCTAAATTGTGAAGAGTGTCGGAAGTAAGAAAAAGAAGTGTGTTCTCTTAAACACTTCCAGTGATGGAGATTCCACAACCTGCCTAGGCAACTTATTGGGCATGTTCACACAGGGCTCTTATTTCGAAACAACAGAGGTTGTTTCGAAATAAGAAGTGCCATGGCCACATGACGCACGGCCATTTCGAATGAAGCAAACCGCTTCTTTCGAAATGGCTGTGCTCCTTTCGAAATAAGTTAAACCTCGTTGCCTGTCAAAAGAGCGTTGTTTCGAAATGGTTGTTTCGAAACAATGCCAAAGAGACATGCCGTTTTGAAATAACCGTTATAATGGCAGTGTTATTTTGAAACAACAGTTGTTTCGAAATAACCGGCTGACCTTCCTCCCAGGGTGCACAGCGCCCTGGGGGAAGTCCCTGCCTGGGTTTGCCTGTGAGGCAACGTGGCAGGGAGGGCTGACACAGGCAGCATGGCCCAGCAGCCAGGCCCCGCAGCTGCCACACGCAGGAGGGCTCCTGTGTGGACACAGGAGGACGTGCAGTGCAGTGCCTCCTGGACATCTGGCAGCAGCCAGATATCCTTCAGCGGTTCTGGGCCAGCCACCGGAACCGTGATGTATATAGTGACATCGCAGATGTGATGTCCCATGGAGGGCACCCCCGGAGCACTGAACAGGTGTGGAGCAAGATAAAAACACTCTGGCAGGAGTATGCCCGCACCCAGGATGCCTGGGCACTGCAGGGGCCTGGCAGCCAGGCCATGTGCCTGTATTTTGAGGCCCTGGATGCCTTCCTGGGCACACAGCCCAGCGGTGCCCCCGCTGCGGCCGTGGACACCTCAGGGGGGCCTCAGAGCCCCTCGTCAGGCCCGGAGGCAGCCGCCTCTGACATCTCCGTTGGGGGACCTCGAGCCACAGCACCACCAGCGGCGGAGGCCAGCCCCACGACCCCAGAGCTGTTCCTGGCCATGGAGGCGGAGAGCAGTGTGGAGGAGCAGGGGCCCACCACCGCCCCAGGCTCCGACTCAGACCCCGGGACATCTCGGCGGACCTCCGGAGCCCCCGTGGGTAAGTATGCCCCCCCCCCATGGAGGCACACAGGGTTGGGCCTTTCCAGCAGGTCCCGGGACGGGTAGAGGCCAGGGCCGGGCACTGGGGTGGGTAGGGCCCAGGGTTCATGGGCTCAGAGGGGCCCCCTGGGCACGGGTCCCACGGACAAAGGCCCCTGTGTGCCGGGGGGTGGTGACCAGGGACTGGCTGGGAAAGATGCAGCAGCATCTTGGGTGGGGTGGAGAGCAGGCAGGGCACACCACTGGCCAGTGGTCTCAGGAGACCTCCAAGGGCAAGGTGTGGCTGGGTCCAGTTCACCCTTGTGGGCACCACGAGCATGTGTGCCTCCAGGGTACGGGTCCCAGATGTCTGGCAAAAGGAGACCATGGTCTCCTTTCTTCTGCTCTGTTCTTCTTTTTATCCTCCCATTCTCTGTCTGGCAGGCAGGTCAAAATACAGGGGTTTGTCAGGCTTTTTCCCAGAGGGGCTGAAGGATCCTGGACTGCCAGAGAATACCGATGTATATGGGAAAGTGTCCCAGGGCCCCTTAAACCCTGTTGACTACCTCGGCCAGACAACCTTCTTGCCCAGGGTCCTCCAATGTCCTCCATCGGGTACCGTCCCAGCCTCCTTCCGAGGCTTTGGGGGCCAGAAGCCCTACCCCAGGGCAATGTCCCATGGGATCCTGGGACCCACTGACAGTCAGGGCACAGGTGTGTGCTGCAGACAGGTGCACACAGATGGGACCAGCAGGCGGCAGAGGCTAACTGTGTTTTTTGCGTCCCTGCAGCACGTCGCAGAGCCCCTCTGCAAGGGCCGGCACCCACGCCCGGACCCCACCGCCCAAGCCCCAGGACACCGCAGCGACAGCGGAGGGCCCCCAGGACCCGCACTGAGCTCCTGGAGAGCCTGGAGGAGTTCGGGGAGACCATGCACGCTGCCACCCAGGCCTGGAGGCGAGAGCAGGCGCAGCGGCAGGCGGCTGGGCTCCGTTCCCTGGAGCAGCTCGCAGGCGCCGAGGACAGGTTGTTCTTGGTTGTCTGTGTTTTTATTGGGGGGGGGGGGGTTGGCAGTGTGGGTGGATGGGTGCGGGCTGGCTGTGGGTGGACGGGGGGAGATGGTGTTTTGGTGCAGGGCAGGCCTGGTCCTCAGTCTTCCTCCGCAGCGAAGGCGAGCCGGAGGGCATCGCGGATGGCAAGGGCTCGCGCAGATGGCTGCTCCCGAGTCGGCTGGGGTCTTGGTTGTTCATAGAATCATAGAATCATAGGGTTGGAAGGGACCCCACGAGGTCATCTAGTCCAACCCCCTGCCAAAAAAAAGCAGGACCACTCCCATTAGATCATCCCACTCAGGGTTTTGTCCAGCTGGGACTTGAACACCTCCAGAGATGGAGATTCCACCACCTCCCTAGGCAGCTTATTCCAATGCTTCACCACTCGCCTAGTAAGGAAGTTTTTCCTAATATCCAGCCTGGACCGCCCCAGCTGTAACTTGAAACCATTGGTTCTCGTTCTGCCCTCTGTTACTACCGAGAACAGTCGAGCTCCCTCCTCCTTGGAGCAACCCTTCAAGTAGTTGAAGGTTGCTATCAAATCCCCCCTCAGTCTTCTCTTCTGCAGGCTAAATAAGCCTAGTTCCTTCAGTCTTTCTTCATAGGGCTTGTGCTCCAGCCCTTTGATCATTTTGGTTGCCCTCCTCTGGACTCTCTCTAATTTGTCCCTGTCCTTTTTGTAGTGGGGAGCCCAAAACTGGACACAGTATTCCAGATGTGGCCTCACTAGTGCAGAATAGAGGGGAATGATCACATCCCTCGATCTGCTGGTAACACTTCTTCTGATGCAGCCCAGTATGCCATTGGCCTTTTTGGCAGCAAGAGCACACTGCTGACTCATATCCAGCTTCCCATCCACCATGACTCCCAGGTCCTTTTCTCCAGTGCTGCTATTTAGCTGATCACTCCCCAGCCTGTAGCAGTACATGGGGTTTTTTCGTCCCAAGTGCAGGATTTTACACTTCATAGTCCCTGGCAAATTCTTGGACCTCAGCCTCCCATGCGAGTGGGATGGGTTCCCCCTGCTGCTCACAAAAGTTGTGTAGCACTGCACATGCCGCGATGACTTGCAGCAGGCTCCGCTCAGTGAGGTGGAGGTGAGTTAGCAGGCACCTCCACCGGGCCTTGAGGCGTCCGAAGGCCTGCTCGACCACCTGTCGACAGCGGGCGAGGCGGCGATTGAACAGCTGCCAGCTGGGGTCGAGTGGCCCAGCATATGGGCGCATTAGCCAGGGCTGCAGGGGGTAGGCCGCGTCCACCACTATGAGGACGGGCACCTCTACGCCCCCAAGGTGGATGGTGTGAGGGGGGAAATGGGTGCCCGCCTCCATGCCTTGGTACAGGGCGGAGTTGCAGAGGACCCTGGAGTCATGGGCCCTCCCTGGCCATCCCACGTAGCAGTCTTGGAACTGGCCCCAGTGGTCCACAAGGGCCTGCATAATGACTGAATGGTATCCCTTTCGGTTGCGGTACACCGCAGCCCTGTGCTTCGGGGCACGCACAGGAATGTGCGTGGTGTCCAAGATGGCAGCACAGTTTGGAAAGCCAAGGGTGGCCATCCCGGGCATGGTGTCCTGCAGGTCCCCGCATCTCACCAGGTGCCGTAGGAGGACGTGATTGATGGCCCTGGTGACCTCGCGGAGGATGGTGCCGGTGGTGGACCTCCTGATGCCAAACAGGTGTGCCACTGCCCTGTGGGACTCCGGGGTGGCCAGCTTCCACAGGGCGATGGCCACTCGTTTGTCCACCGGGACGGCAGGCCTCATGGGGGTGTCCCTGTGCTGCAGGTGCGGGGCGAGTTCGCCCACCAGGCGGGTGAAGCTGGTCCTGCTCATACGGACGTTCTGGCGCCGGAGGTCATCACCCCAGGTGCGCAGAACGACCCTCTCCCACCAGTCAACGCTGGTCTCACGCGCCCAGATGCGGCGGGGCACGGGGAGGGGCAGGGGCAGTAGCTGAGCCCTACGGCTGAGCTGGATGTATTCCTCAGGTAGAGGCCAGTCCTCCTCGGGGTCTGCAAACAGAGTCTCCCACAAGTGCTGGAGACCCTGCATGCGCACCGAGGGGCTGGGTGCTGCACGGCGCTGTCTAGGCAGCCAAGCACTGTCCATGGCTTGCAGCGTGCTGCTAGCGTGGGTGGACAGGGAAGTGAGGTCAGGGCCGGCTTTTATGTGATTGGCTACCAACATGGCTGTCGACGTGGCCCAGGGAGGCGGCCATGTTGCCACACCTCCCATGCTGCACTGCCCCTGGGTCGAAATAGCAAGTCCACACTGTGGAAACGCTATTTTGATTCCCATTTTTTACTTATTTCGCGGACACCATTTTGTTATTTCGAAACAGGTTATTTCGAAATAACATGTTATATCGAAACAAGTTATTTTGAAATAACTTGTTTCGAAACAAGCGCTCCCCGTGTGAACATAGCCATTCTGTTGCTTAACCACCCTGGCAGTTAGGCATTTTTTCCTAATGTCCAACCTAAGCCTCCCTTGCTGTACTTTAAGGCCATTGCTTTTTGTCCTATCACCAGTGATTAAGGAGAACAAATATTTTATTGCTTAATCGCCCTAACAGTGAGGCATTTTTTCCTAATATCCAACCTAAACCTCCCTTGCTGTACTTTCAGGCCATTGCTTCTTGTCCTATCACCAGCAGTTAAAGAGAACAATTTTTCTCTTTTTTCCCCATGTCAACCTCTTAGGTGCTTAAAAACTGTTATGTCCACCCTCAGTATCCTCTCTTCCAGACTAAACAAACCCAGCTTCCTTGATCTTTGTTCACAAGTCAGATGTTGGTGTTGTTCTTCTGTGGACTTCCTCCAATTTGTCCACTTTTCTGACTTCTATGTTTGTCTAGCCCCTAGCAATATGGGGGTCCAAACTGGTTGACTTATAAGGGCTATTGCAAAACAAATGTTTAATAAATGTAATGAAAATTGGGCACGGAGAGGTCTGCATGGGATCTGCTGAAGAGAGCACAGTACAACAAAAGTGATTTTTTTCTTGGTTACCGTCTTCTCTCGAAACAAAGTTTATTGAGGGGGGCTAGTTTTGTCCAATATGAAAGTTTCAAATTCTGCCCCCCGTTATGGTACACACAGAGTACCCATATCAGAGGGCAGGATATGTTTAGCGACATGTACAGTAATCTGTTTTAAAAGTCATCACTCTGCCCCCTCCTTATCTTTTTTCTTTTCACACAGACCACCATCAGACCACTTGCCCTTGAACTTTTCTCATACCTGATCTCTGCAAAGGAAATCCTCTACATTAATCTCTCCTTCCTTATGTGCCAGGAGTCCTGTAACCCAGGGTTCATGAAACACCACATCCTTTACTCCCATGCGAGTCAACTGGCAGTATGTTTGCTTACCCTAAATCACAGATAATGCTGTAGTTTGACAACTGTAGTGGCTGAAGAGGAGTTGCTCTGAATTTCAATTATGTCACTCTTCATGCTGTATTTATCCCTCACTAAGGGCAGATTTGTTTGGAACCTTGCCCCAACTTGCCTGTTAATTTAGGAACTTCTTATAAAGGGTTAGAAAAAACCCAACCCAACATGAAAATCCACATATATTTGTATTATTTAGACTCAGTTTGCAGACAAGAATCATCTTCATAACAGCCAATAAGAGACTCTTCACTTTCTATATAGAAAAATAAATGGAAGAGCAAAGGAATATAATACATGCAACTAGGACAGGCAGTATATCCATTGTATAACTGGACAAAAAGGATGAAGGTGTACATAAAAAAGATGGGAGTCCTGTGGCACCTTAAAACCAACTAATTTCTTTGGGCATAAACTTTTGTGGGTTGCAACCCCTTGACGAAGTGGGTTGCAGCCCACAAAAGCTTATTCCTGAAGAAATTTGTTAGTCTTAAGGTGCCACAGGACTCTCGTTTTTACTGTATACAGACTAACACAGGTGCCCTGCTGGTGTACATAAACATTTTCTTAACTTGGTTTTGGGTCCTTTCATCACCCAGAAAGTTCTTGTTCAGTAAAATGATCATGAATATTTTAACATTGAAAGCATGCAAACTTTAATGCTTTGCATGTTTTCAATGATAACTGAGGTTCATCTGATAGTCATTTCAAGATTTAAAAATAGCACCATAGATGAGTAAAAACTTTCACTTAACACGGCTCCAATTTTGAAAGGAAATGAGAAATTTCACTGTTACTTAGTGAAACTGGATCTTTTTTCAAAAAGTTCAAGTTTTTTAATTGTAATTTGAATTCATTTAAATACTTGGACTTAGTTTCACTGTTATATCCCACACTGAACTACACAGTAAAGTTTTATTTCCTGCACATGCCTGAGATTTAAATACTTAGTAAAATAATTGTATATTTTTATTTTCTTAGTAAAATAATTATATATTTTCTCAATTACAGTACATTGTAACAGGCACAAATCTATTCATTAAGGTTCTGATCTAGTGAAGACTGAGATTCATGTTTAACTTTGCACAATGTAAGTTGTCCCATTGACTTCAGTGGAGCAATGATGATTTACATCAGTTGAGGAACTAGCTCTTACAGCTGTGTCTAGTACTAAATGTCAAGAGCAACCTGGATGGAAAAACCTCTTCCTGTATCATCCAGAGTCCCTTGAACTAAAAAAATTATCAAGGAGTCAGCAGACTCATCCAGATTTCCTATCACCTGTTATCCTTTTATGATATTGAAAGAAATATTTTTAACATATTAAAGTGTGAAGGAAACTATACTAATTCCAGTAATTCATTTGTTTGCACTACAACTTTCATGCTTTATCAGTATTGAGAAATATTAATTTATTTCCTTGGCAGGGACCTTTCCATACTTACATTCCCCAAGTAACAACTTTATTAAGTTATTTTTATATTTCTCAGAAATATGATCATTGCTTTCATTTTTTTCTTGGAATATTGTCATGGCCCCTCTCTGATCTGTTTGTCTGGTTTGTGTGCTGCCCCTCTACTATGAACAGACTGTGGACTCGATTCAGTCTGAGCTGGCCGCAGCAATGCTGTTCCTCATTCACTTTAGTATTTGCTGCTTCTGTACTTTTCTTAAGTGCCAGAGACATCAGTAAAACCAAACCCATTGCCTTGCTTAGAATTACACAGAAAGGTGCAGGTCAGTGCTGCTTCCAGAGAGGGTACATTTTTCATATTGTTTGTGGAAACTGTGTCTATGGTGATTTTTTCATAAAATCTTTACTGACAGTTGTAGGTGAAGGACCTTCACGGTACTGAATGGACCTGTGTGCTTTATCACCCAGCACATTAAATTTGTTTGGCTGACGTGTTTACTGATGTCTTGGTTAAGATCACAGTTATTACCTTCAACTCATAACAACGCACTGCACTGCTGAGCCCACACAGAGGCTATTGTCCTTGGATGCAAAGATATTGTGAAGCTGTAGCTCTGCAGAACTAGTAATAATTTCCCAAGCAATGTTAATTTCTCTCTTTAGCAAGGACAGTGCAGGTCATGTTTTTCAATGTATTTTCTTTTTCCTCCATCTGATTCACAGAGCTTTTAAGTGATCTCTTCAATTTCTGCTACATCAAGCAGAAATAAAGATTACCAGGGTTGGCTGTAAGGATAAACTGTCACTGCCTTGTGTGTTGGGTTGGATGAGGTGTTAACACTTGCTGTAGGCTTCTTTGCCTCATATTAAATTGTCACTGATCTTCCATTTCCTCATATTTAGAGAAGTTGCTGCTAGTAAAACAGCTGGATAGTCTTAACCATATAGACAAGGTGATTCCAATGTGGAGATTATTGTGACTACATTATCTTGATGTTAGTGAAGTGTGGTCATTTCAGCTACATAGACATATCTTTCTTTTTTAAAAAGTCCTCTTGGTTTTGTTAGCCTGTTGATTTTTTTGACAAATATGCTGATGAAGTGTGTGCCTTCAACATAGTTCTTACTGGTTGCTTCAGGGCAACTGGGTCTGGAAAAGGGAGACTACCAAATAGGTACAAGTGTAATACATGATTTTGCATTCCTTTGAGCATCACTATACAGCTATAACCTGGCAAAACATTTTGATCAAAACTTTAGGTGGGGGGGTAGGGGTATTAGGAAATGCATAACTAATGACAATGAAATATTTTATGAATTTATTTTGATTTTGCTTGTTTTGGTGAAAAACTTTTTTAAGTTTTGGAGAAAAACCTGAAATTATGTTTTTCTGTTCCAAATTATTTTTTATTTTGATATTTTCTTTATTTGTATTATTTTAAATGTAAGACCCATTAAGAATGCTTGAAATTGAAATAAAATCTTTACTTTGATATAGAATATTTTTTTAAAATTAGTTTTGGGTTTGATCTGAAATGATTTTTTCCCCCATTTTTAGAATTGCTAGTGACCCAAACAAGCTATTTTTTGCACAAAACTACCTGCAACTAATAAACTGAGGGGGCAAAGGGGAGGTTTGGGAGTGACATGCCTGTGCTGTCAATTGCGCACTTGAGGGCTTATTACCTAAATGTATTGGATGAAGCAAAACCAAAATAAAAGGGAAGAATAACAATGAGAAAGCAAATGTGGCAAGCATTGTAGATGGCTATTTTCCTACCCGCCAACAAGAGACTGAGTCCATACTTAACATTCTGTAGTGGGAAGCAATTGGGATTATAAATCACAAAATCTGAAGGAGTTTAAAACAGGAAGTGTGGGGGGGGGCTTTCTTTTTAGATAAAGGTCTTGTTACATAATGTCTGACCTGGGAAGGAGACATGAAGTCAAGGGGCTGCTGTTTGTGGTTCCCAAGGACCCACAGGCTAGCTCAGGGGGTCTGCAACCTGCAGTTCTGGAGCTGCATGCAGCTCTTTGGCTGCCTCCTTGTGACTCTTACCTCTGGCCTATCTGGCTATGTGGACTCCCTCCTCAGACACTATGTTATCAGCATCCCTAGCTATCTTTGAGATACCACAGACTTCCTGAGGAAAATACAGTCCATAGGTGAGCTTCCAGAAAATGTCATTCTGGCCACTATGGATGTAGAAGCTCTTTACGCCAACATCCCACGCAAGGATGGATTACAAGCTCTTAGAAGAACCATCCCAGATGATGCTACAGCACAGCTTTTGACTGAACTTTGTGACTTTGTGCTCACATACAGCCACTTCAGATTTGAGGATAATTTATACCTCCAAGTCAGTGGCACTGCTATGGGCACCCGCATGGCCCCACAATGTGCCAACATCTTTATGGGTGACTTATAACAATGTTTCCTCAAGTCTCATCCTAAAACACCTTTTCTTTACCTACACTACATTGATGACATCTTCATCATCTGGATCCATGGCAGGGATGCTCTTGAAGATTTTCACAGAGATTTCAACAATTTCCATTCCACAATCAAATTGAGCCTGGAACACTCCACACAGGAGATCCACTTTCTGGACACTACAGTACAAATCAGGGATAGACACATCAACACCACCCTGTACTGAAAACCTACTGATCGGTATAGTTACCTACATCCCTCAAGCTTCCATCCTAAACACACCACACGTTCCATTGTCTACAGCCAAGCCCTAAGTTATAACCGCATTTGCTCTGATTCTTCAGACACAGACATCTTGAGGATCTCTATCAAGCATTCTTGAAACTACAGTACCCACCTGGGGAAGTAAGAAAACAAATTGACAGAGCTAGACAGGTTCCCCAAAGTCATCTACTACAGGAGAGGCCCAAGAAAGAAAACAACAGAACACCACCAGTCACCACATACAACCCTCAAGTCAGACCTCTGCAACAGATCATTAAGGACCTACAGCCTATTCTAAAAGATGATCCCTCTCTCTCTCAAGCCTTGGGAGACAGACCTCTCCTTGCCTACAGACAGCCACCCAATCTTAAACAGATACTCACCAGCAACTACAGATCTAACAACAGAAACATTAAAGCAGGCACATATCCCTGCAACAAACCACGCTGCCAAGTCTGCCCACATATCTGCACAACAGACACCACCATAGGTCCTAATCAAGCCTGCTACTCCATCAAAGGCTTATTTTACCCGCTCATCTACTAATGTGATCTATGCCATCATGTGCTAGAAATGCCCCAATACCTTATACTTTGGACAAACAGGATGGTCCCTGTGCAAAAGAATAAATGAACATAGAGCTGATATCAGAAATCACAAAACAAAACAAAACAAAAAAACCCAAAAACCAGTTGCTGAGCACTTCCATCTTTCTAATCACTTGATAAATGATTTGTTAATGACTGTCGTCAGAGATGTGACTGGGACATCAAGACTGCAAAGAGAGCCAGCTGAACTTGAATTAATACGCAAATTAAATTCTGTGGAAGCAGGATTGAATTGAGACTGGGTTTTTTTTCCATTACAAAAGGTAATTTGACTTCAGACTTCCCAGGTTTTGAACCTAACAACTGCTCTGATTTGCTTTTATTGTATGACCTGATTCTATGTTTTACACCCCCTTGATTTATTTTCATTCCATTCTGTAAGCTCACCCATCTTTGAAGCATCTGATGAAGTGGGATTTTTCTCTGATGAAATCTCATGTGAAAAATAAATCTGTTAGTCTTTAAGTGCCACACGACTCCTTGTTGTTTTGTTTTTTTTTCCTGAGCTTTGAGCCTCCAATTACCACTGGAGGACATGTGGGTGGCCTGCTCCCAAGTCCAGCCCCGCCCCAGCGCCACCAGGGGATCCTAAGGGCAGCGTAAATCAGGCTCCAGGCTCCCCACCACCACAGAGGGACTCTGCGGGGGGCCCACTTCTGGTTTTGGGTTTCCCCCTTCTCTCCAGCCAGGGGACCTTGTGGCAGGCACCGTGGCCTAGCTCTCCCCACCAGGAAGTTATACTCATTGTGATTCTCAAAACACCTGGACATTGAAGGAATTTCAAAAAATGGGTCTTCTTATCTTTTGGTTGCTGACCCCTGGGCTAGCTGGAGATACCTGGAGCATAGTACCCTCCATCCTCACACCCTTTCAACCCTTTCTGCTTCCAACACACTCCCTGTGCTGTGGGTTGTAGCAAAGAGTCATAGCAGCTGCCTGCACTGGCTTTATGGCCACAGAGGACTACCCCCATGCTGGGAACATCCCCAGAAAGGGATATGTGGGTGGTTTCTGCTCCCTTTGCATTGCCGGTTTGGCACAAAGTTATGTTCCTGGCTATGAATTATAATCCAAGCAAATAGTTTGTTTTTTTTCATTTATTTTTTGAATAGTGAATTCTGCCTGCCATGTATTACCTTCCTGACAAAACCCTTTTTCTCATGACATGAAACTATCCCTGGGGGCTAGTTACATAACATATTGCTGGTCCTGCTGCATGGTGTTTATACAGCTCTAAATCTTGATCCCTTGAAGAGATCATGGTGTGTATCCTGCTGGCAGAAAACAAAAGCAGCTTCCTATACAAAATACACAAGCCTTGCTTCTGTGCTTGCCTGTTTAGGCAAACGCCCATCTGAGTTTTGGGAGTCAAAGGAAGAGTGCTATTAATACTAACATTCCAGGTGACGCGTGGCTCGTAATTGCAAAAAAAAAAAGAGAGAGAGAGAGAGAGGGAAGGTGGGAGAAAGAAAGTTCTAATACAGAGAAAATAATTTGCTCCACGACCTGGTATTTTTTACATATGTTTAAAATCTTCCATCACCAGACCAGGTTAAAGTCGAACATCTACAGTAGCTGGGAATGTCATAACAAACGTTTTACATGCAAACACATTTGTGTTTTACAAATGAATAAATTTGCATAAAGGCTAAATGACAGGTACAGAGATTGTCCTCTTCTAACAAGGGCTGCTTCTGCCTTTTTTTAACAGCTGTGTTCAGTAGTGGAAGGAAAACAAGCAAGAAGTCCTGTGTCACTTAAAAACTAACAAATTTATTTATCTTATGAGCTTTCGTGAGAGAAAATCCCATTTTGTCAGATACTTCAAAGTGGAAGGGTTACTCATGTAGTGTGTATGGCAGAAGTATAAACTGATGATGATAATACGGTGCTCTCTCTCTCTTTTGGAACCACTTGGTGGTGAGATGCACGTGTTCTCCTTCAGTATTCTACTCTCCTGTCTTCCCTTGCCAATTTACTTATAATTAATTTGATCTCCTTTCTCTCTGGCACATACTCACAATGTTTTTTTAAATGCAATTGCAGAGTTCCAATGGCAGAGGAATTGGCTAAGTCTCACCAGTGATGCTAGAGCCAGAGCTGTCAGCCAAACATAGACCCTGGGTAAAGTGAATGATATCCTACCTGTCTACCATTGGAGGACAACTGGCCTGGTCTCATAGCACATGGCCTGCAAACAGCAAGAGGAGAGGGGAACACAAGCTTGCAAGGAGCTAATTCAGGTTTTTATCCCCAAATCCAAAGTACAGAAAGTCAGGCACATATTGCCTGCCAAAAAAAAACAAGCAGTTGTGTGGCACTTTAAGACTAACAGATTTATTTTTTGCATGAGCTTTCGTGGGAGAAGATCCCACTTCCTCAGATGCTTCGAAGATGGGGGAACTTACAGAAAGGGATGAAACTAAATGCAAGGGGGTGTAAAACATAGGATCAGGTCATAAAGTAACAGCAAATCAGAGCAGTTTACAGGCTCAAACCATGGGAAGCCTGAAGTCAAATTACCCTTTGTAATGGGAAAAGAACCCATAATCTCGATTAAGTCCTGCTGTCATAGAATTTAGCTTGCTGATTTGCTGTTACTTTACGACCTGATCCTATGTTTTACACCCCCTTGCATTTAGTTTCATTCCTTTCTGTAAGTTCACCCATCTTCGAAGCATCTGAGGAAGTGGGATCTTCTCCCACGAAAGCTCATGCAAAAAATAAATCTGTTAGTCTTAAAGTGCCACACAACTGCTTGTTGGTTTTTTTACTGGACTAGACTAACACGGCTATCCCTTTGGAAACATATTGCCTGCCACCAGTCCTGGAGTCCCTGCAAACAACAAAAGGAAGAGGCACAAACAAAGCACAAAATAGAAGCTTCTGTGAGACTAAACCAGATCTCCACCTTGGAGAGACTGATCTAGGGCTTGCTGCTGCTGTTTCTTCTGCTTCTGGAGTTCCAGTAATAAGTTAGGAGTTTCTAACCTTAGCTGGAGGGAACCAGGTGGGGTGGGGGGGGGCCAGGTAAGGGGCACAGCATTCTGAGCAGGGAAAGTTTTGTGTGTGTATTGCGAATGGAGGCTGGGGAATGTTGCTCTGAGCCAAGGAGTATAGGGAGTAAGAAGATGCAGCACCGAGAGTGTAGAGCTGTGTTGTGCTGTGATTAGGTATGGAGATGAGGAGCCAGCTTGGGTAAGGAATGGGTGCATTAGGGTGTTTTCCTGGGGTGGTGGCATAAGATGAAATGAAGGAGCTTGGGAAGATTTTGAGTCCAGAGGAGAAATTTCAGTGCAAGGTGGGATATAAGCCAATTGGTGAATGGTGGCCTGACTGGGGAGACCATAAAGAAGATGAAATAGTAGTACAGGAAGTTTCCATACAGTATGCCCAACCAAACAGTACTCAACCTGAGGGGCACCTTGGCTCTTGTTCCACAGGGCTGGGGCCTGGCTTCCCGCTCCAGGTGATGCTCACTACCATGCGGGATCACATTGCTGTTCATGTGTGGCCCAGCAGCTGCCCCTCCATCATGGCAGAGGGTGTCACAGGGCCAAATTTCAGTGAATGCCATTCACAGGGTCACAGTGCCACTCACATGGGTCTTGTGGCTTCTCCAGCATGGGGTCACTGAGCCAAACCCGAGTGGTGCTGCAACCCCATTCACCAGGTTGTGGTACCACTTGGGTTGGGGGCCTTCTCAAATGGGTATCCCAGAAAACTGCCTTTTTTACACCACCACCCCCATCCTAGGCACCCTGCTCCTCTGTTGGTGCCCCTGCCAATGACCCATAGTATGCATATTACTGTGGCATCACTGAAGTAGTGCAAAAACAATATTGAAAGAGGGAAAAAAATCAGAATTGGATTGGAGAGTGAAGGGGTCACAGAGGGAGAAATATTTTCTCTTTCCTGACCAGTGCTGTAAAAAGTTCCATTTTTATACCCTACCAAACCAAAACTCTTCCCTATGACAAGCCAACCTCCTTAACACATCTCATTTTTAAACCCACAACAAAAAAGTCAAGAGGCATGAGTGCATGCATCTGTGTGATACACAGAAGGGTAGAAGTGGCGGGAACAGCTTGCTACCTGCAGCTTGCCATTTGCTATGGGCACCAGCAGCTGCTTTACAATGGACTTAAAGGCAGAAATGCTATCTTTTGAGACATTTAACGTTAGACTGAACAAAGCACTTGAGAAAATACTATCAGGAATAATCCTGGTCTAGAAAAGGGGAGTAAATTAGAAGAACCATTAAGACTGTTCCGTCTTTGTTGTCTATAGTACTCTAACTTCACAGAAGTGTTCATAATGTCCTGTCTAGTATGAATGGATACCACCTGCAAGATTCAGATCTCAGTTACATCAGAGTATGTCTGGAGCAACTCTGTTGATTCATCTTACAGCAAAGGTCGATTTTTCTCCCCCTACTCAGTAGTAAATGTCATTTTAAAAAATATTTCATTTGAAGGGTTTAGGGCTTTTGGCTGGAATACAAGAGAATGTTTTATTTTTTGCAAATAACTTGAATGAAGCCTGGGGCTGAGCTGTAAAATAATAATTGAGAATGACAAAAAGACTTTCAAGTTTGCTGAAAATTTGAACTATATTGGTAATGCGGAAAAGACAGTAAATTCTGAGCCAAGATATGAGCTATGTATACTATGGTAAAATCTTCAGTTACCTGTTCCCTACCAGTTCTCATCTCCAGGGTTAAGTACTGTGATTGCTTTATTAGTTACCAATTTGATAAGAGAGCTTATTATCTCCGTGTAAAGTAGGATTTTAAGAAATTACTTTTTCAGAAGTCTTGAATGTATTTATTCTATGACCTAACTAAGTTAATTCATCTGCGTCATCAAAGATTTATTTGCTGTATTTGAAAAAGTAACTCATGGACAAAAGAGTCATCAGAATTCAAACTGGGGATTAAAAAAAATTCCTTTAAAATTTTTCTCTGCAAACTAAGATTTGTCAAGATTCTTTTTCAACTGATCTTGGTATTTGAATTAAGTTATTTCTAGCCTTTTGAAGTTACATAAACTATTGATCAGAATAATTATTAATTCCTTTTTTCTTTCCCTTAACACTTAGATTTTCATTACTTCATGAAAGGTTTCTTTATAATCTGTTTGACATAATTCCTCAACAGATAAGAATTAGACTAAATTTGTCTAAAATTTTTGGTAGCACTTAGGTTTTTGAATGTTAGATGTACAGATGAAGTTCACAGCTTACCCAGATCTTTACTGTGAGTCAGACCAAAATCCTGGATTGAAATGCTATTGAATTTTCAGGACATTTGAATCCAGATTCTGGACTCAACTGTATCTTATATCTGTATGTGCAGCAGTCTCTTAAAGCCAGATGGGATCATTATGATTATCTAATCTGACCTCTGCATAAGTGGCTGTAAGACTTCATAGAATCATAGGGCTTGAAGGGACCTTATGAGGTCATCCAGTCCAACTCCCAGCTAAAAGCAGGACAGCTCCAGCTAAATCATCTGAGCCAGTGTTCCCTGAACTAACTCCTATATGAATAGAGCATATTATTCGGAAAACATCCAATCTTGACATTCAGATTTCTGGGATTGCAGAATCCAACACAAACCTTGGTAAATTGTTCCAGGAGTTAATTGCAATCACTGCTATAAATTTTCATCTTATTTCCAGTCTGAATTTGCCTAGCTTCAACTTCCAGGCATTGGATCTTGTGATACCTTGTTCTGTTAGACTGAAGGGCCCATTATCAAATTTCTGTGCCCCATGGAAGGTATTTATAGATAATGATCAAGTCACCTCTTAACCTTTTATGTGCCAGTAGAAAATAAGTAGATCATCTTCTGCAGCCCCATAACTGATGTGAAGCCTCCTTCTCCTTGAAAATGTCTGATGAAGTGGGATTTTCACCCAGGAAAGCTCATGTGATAAGTAAATTTGTTAGTCTTTGAAAGTGCCACAGGACTCCCTGTTTGTTTTGCTGAACAAGACTAACACAGGTACCCCTTTGGAACTTGAAAACCTAGTTTATCTTGGGTCAGACACTTCCTTGCTTCTGCAGAAGTAAAGAATACACAAATTATGTCCTTGCAACAGAAGGCAAGAGAAAAACTTTCACTGTGTGTATATGCAAATTCTCTTTCTCATTATGCTGACACCATTGGTTGAGTTGGTCCTGAAATTATGCACTTCCAATTATTAGGCTAGCCAAATAACCTCCACCCTGCCTTATGACCTTCTTCTGTAGCTTTCCTCCAGAAGAAGACCAAATGCTACGTCAACAATAGCAAGGCTAGGTACATTGAAGTCCATTTAAAGTGTTCTCTCTCTCAAGCACTGATAACTTGGGAGCATTGGAAGGGGTTCAAGATAGGAGGGGGCATTTCCCCTTCAGTATAAATATGAAATGAGCAATGGTAAGTATAGTCTATGTTGATTTACCTGCCTCCCAACCTCTGGCATCTGTTAGGACTTTTGAGCCTGTTGTCTTCCAGCTGCCAGCAGTGACACTGATGTTCTTGAGAAGAGTTGGTCCCTGCAAGTGACAACTGAAGCAGAGCAGTTGGGATTTTTTGTAGGGCAGATATCTTGCTTGCCTCAGGGTATCTTATTTCCTTTACCTGGTACATAGGTTGGAATAAGGGTGAAAGGACTAAAGAGCTCTCAGAGCAAAACTGAAGGCAAGAGGCACTTTGTTGCAGTCCTGACTACATTATAGACTTTGCATATGATCTCAGGAGGCCTTTTGTACCTCAGTTTCCCCAACTTTAGAAATGGAGCTATGCTATTTAATCATTTGACCATGCTTTGGATGAAAAAGGCTCTGTCAGGGCAAAGTATTATTATTGTTATTATTATTATTATTAATTATATTTGTCTCTGGAAGTGTCCATTTGGCTCTTGGTAATTCCCAGTGCTATGCAGGACTGGCCCCAAAGAAATTCTCTTTGCTTCAGTGGGACCAGGATTTCACCGTAGATTTTGAACGTCCTCATGTGAAGTCAAATTCTGGGGGAGATTTTAGCAGGAGTTTTACACACTCAAAGCGAAAGCTTTAAGATTTCATTGTAATGAAAAACTGCCAGTGGAAACATACATCCTCTTCTTGCCACATCAGTGGGCAGAGATGTTGCTACCACCATTGTCACACAGACACAGGAAGATGGTGTGGGGGGCACCTGGAACTCTGCCTTCTGTGGTTAGAAATGTAAGCAGTCGCTATTTCAAGTTAAGGGAACAGAAGTGACTAGGGACATTTTGTGGCAATGAATTGAGCCTGCAATAACTTTGCATCTGAGCACACCCTTTCCACCCTGTCTTCTGAAGTTGTCTTCCGTGTTCTTAAAGATTACTTACAGAGTTTTGGGGGTTTTTTGAAAAACAAATCTGCTTAAAATCCCATCCCATTGCCTAGGATATCTGAACAGGTTAAACCCACAAATTCACTCCAGCAGTGCCTAACAAAACATTCAGAAGTCAAGTTTTTCTTATCTGCTAAGTCCTAAATTCAAAGTCCTGGTCCAATTTTAGCAGTACTGCCAATCTCAAGCATTCAAAAATCATGTCATTTTGAAAAATCTGGTAAGATTGGCATAAAAATCAGAGTTTTAATAATAATAAATGTTGGGTTCTTTTTTCTTTCTTTTCTGTTTTTGATCTGTTAATGTGTGTTCAGGGCATGGTTTCTAGCTTTTCTTTGCAGCCATGAGGTCCAGAAGCATATTTGTTAATAAAAATGAAAATGGATTCTTGCGACTTTGAGAACAGCAGCAAGCATTGTGAGTCCAGCATTAAAGCTGCAACAATTGGCAACCCTGTAGTGCTATGACATGCTCTCATCCTCAGTGCAGTGAGAAGGGTTATCAGGGAGACACTGAGGCTGCGGTTCTCAGCCTGTGGCCCATGGACTGTTTGTGGCCCAATCGGTACACAGCTGTGGACCAGGTGACATCCAGAATATTGGCCTCCTCCCACATTACATATATGTGGCCCATGATGCTAAATAGTTTGAGAACCACTGTGGGATATGTCCATACTGGTTGTGTGCCTGTGTCCTGGCTGGTGTGCATGCATCCACACATCATCTAAGTCTGCTGACATCATCCATGCTGCAGAGCCACGCATGAGCTACACCCCGTGTAGGTGTGCCTGCACTGATGCTGCGGATGTATGTTACCTTGTGCTTGGATTCATGAGTGCATATCCCAAAGTCACAAGTGTTGTCATCCCATGGAGCTGCTCTAGCGCTCACTTTACAGGGTCTTGTGGAAGAGGTTGTGTGTCCATGAATGCCTGCATGGAAGTGCTTTCAGTATTGTAAATGTCTTTCCTCAAGGTCACTGCTGGCCATTCAGGCTGCTCGCTTCAGTCCTTTGTGCCACAGGAGTGAGCCATGGATCCAATTTGATTAGTTACTCTTTCTCGCATGTGACTGGGTTTTGCAGTGGAGCAGATGTTCGGTGGGATGTGGGATGGCATTTCAGGAAGAGTTTCCGAGATGAAGATGGTGGAGGGACTCTGAGTTACAGCAGACAGCCCAGGATGCCAGAAGAGGTACTTATTTTCCCTATGTGGCATGGCATTTCTGGTGCAGGATACCTGACAGTGTGGCAGGACCACATCATCTTAGAGACCTGGGATGAAAGGCAGGAGCTTCAGAAATTCCACATAAGGAAGCAGATCTCATGGAGCTATGTGAAGAGCTTATCTTGGTCCTCCAGCACCAGCACACGCAACTGTGGAAGTGGGTTGCAATTGCCCTTTGGAAACTGGCTACCCCAGATTGATACATGTCCATGGCTAACCAGTTTATTAGCAAATCAGAGGTGTGGGTTGCAGTGGTGGAGGTTTGTCAGGCAACTGTTACTGTGGCCACATCTACACTGATGACAGCAAAGTCACTGACATCAGATTGATCTTTCCAGACTGACTTAGCAGTCAATTAAGATATGTTCAGTCAATCCAGAAATTGACTTAGTAAGACTACCCCATCAAGTGACACAGTACAGTAAAGATGCTGTGCTGAAGGCGAGTTCGGAAGTTGATGGGAGTATTTCAAGCTACTCTGGCTAGCTTGCATAACTCCCATGGACTGCCACCAAATTTTCCTGGCAGTGTAGACCAAGCCTGTGACTTAACCATGTGTGGTTGGCATCAGGAATGTTCTAGAAATAATAGCAGACTTTCAGAGAATGGGGTTCCCCAGCTGGGCTGGGGCTCTGGATACAATGCATTTGACCTCCACAGAGCACAAACGGCAAAGGGTACTGCATCATTCTGCAGACCTAACTGCACGGGCTGGCTCATGAACATGAACATGAGTGGTTCTGCCAATGGGCAAGATGCAAGCATTTTCAAGAAATTTGGACTGTGCTTGTCAGAAGAGGCAGGAGACCTTATTTCTTCCTAATGTTATTGTTCTTGGTGGGGTATTGGCAACTACTGTTATTTTGAGGGAACCCTGTCTACTTGCTCCTGTGTTAGCTCATGAAACCATACCCTGAAAACAAACCACACAAGAAGCATATGCCAATAATCATTCAAAACAGGGTAGGTGACTTTCACTGGGCTACAGATTAATGCCCGGATCCTGCTCTGCTTTCTCTGTCCATTCTGTCTTCCTCAACTGGTCTCCCAGGCAATCCCCAAACAGGCCCTAAGAAAATCCACCCAGAAAGTTTGCTACCCCATCCTGCTTTTGCGGGCTAAATCAGGGCATCCAGCGCCAAGAATAGCTCCTGGGACCAACCTCCCTCTGACTTCAGAATGAGGCCTTCCAGTTGCAGGAATTATCATGGCAGGCAGGGTACTCTGGGATGGGAATGCTCCCGCATATCAAGCTCTATATAGCCAGTACATGTGATGGATGTATTGCCATGCATGGTGTTGGAGCCCTTGACTTTAAGGTGCAGGGACTTGAGATATTTTATGAACTCCCTGCACTGTACTGCTGTGTGATGGATTCCCTGCTCCACCAGCCTTCACGAAAACTTTCAGAAAGATGAATATTCTGCAAGTTCCCGCTGAAGTCATTTTTCTGGGTGTAATCACACCAGAGGGTAGCCCACACACTGGTGTGGTTTCCCTGCTAACATACCCTAAACTGGAGATAGGACATTTTGAAATGGTGGGGCAGGGCTTTAGGTAGAGCAACTGTGGAAGTAAAGTGGTCCACATGCACAAAAGGGGAGGGGTAAACTTCTGGGCTGTAGAGAACAACTGGGAAGGAACTGATGAGGCTGGAAGGTGGGAAGATAAAAGAAAGGGAATGGTGGGAATAACAGTGGTGGATTATGTAGATTTGGGGGTGGTTCCAGTGGTTAAAGCATAATTTGATGGGCCCTAGAACTCTCCTAACCGCTGGGCTCCCTTCCTGTATTGTCCAGGCCTCCTTAATACTTGTGTGAGCCACAGCCCAGGTAGGCATTTGCAACACTTCTTAGTACCAGGTGCATTAGCTGTTGCTTCATAAAAATACTGGCCCTGATCCTGGCCTGACACGCTGCCCCTTTCACTCCACTGCACCTCCCTGACCTCGATCCCAGCTTCACACTCTGCCTTCGCCACTCCCCTGGCCCCAATCCTGGCTTCACACACAGCCTCCTCCATCCCCTACTGCCAAACTGGCCTCATATGCCCCCCCCCCACTTCCACCCTTGCCTCACACACTGCCCCCTGTTCCCCCCTAGATGGTACTTGGTCCTGGCATAAATGCAGAAGACTGGACTCAGTGACCTCTCATGGTCCCTTCCAGTTCTATGGGTCTATGATCATTTTGTCTTAGCCTGCAAAATGTAAGTGCCCCTCAGTAGGGCACTGTGCACCTTGCTCAGTTTAATAAATCAAACCCAGATTTTCAAAAAAGATCAGGACAATAAAAAGATAAAAGCTAAGCTACTAAGAAATATCTGTTGTACTTGGTCATGCCCAAAGTGGGAGCAGTTTTAAAGATCCACTTTATTAGACATTTTAGAAGAAATTGGTAGTTGCTTCCTCTAAATAATGAGTGAGTCTGTGGAATGTACATAGAGCGCAAATAAGCACTGTGCAATAAAACACATTGTAGATAATTCACATTTTAGTCTCTAGAATGACTGGGAAATGTGCATGATTCCTTGGATGTATAATGGAGCAGACGCTGTCTCCATCCAGGACAGTATTGTCGCTATTAGCTTGGAATCAGCAAAATAGGAACAAAGAGTGGGGAAAAGAAATCTGGAATCAACAAACATGAGTCATTCACCTCCCAAGCACAAGCAAAAAAAAAAAAAATTGCTGTGTTTGACCTCTGAAATACATAAACACCCACATAGATCCCATGACTCCCCAACCCTCAGCCCCTTCTCTGTCCCGCCTGCCCACCCCTCCAGCTACTGACCCTGACCCCCTTCCCCAACCTGATGACTCCCTGATCTCCTGGACCCTTTCCCGATGCCTGACCTGCCTGCCCACCAGTTCCCCAGCCCCCTTTCCTGATCCACTGACTCCCTGACCCCCACCCCCTTCCCCAATTTGCTGACTCCCTGACCCACCCACATGCCAGAACCCGACCGTGGCCCTCTTCCCTGACCCGCTGACTCCCTGATCCCCAGCACCTTCCCTGCCCTGCCAGCTCCCCAACACCTCAGGCCCCTTCCCTAGAAGCCCTGCCAGGCTGGCTTCCTGACCCTGAACCCCAGGCACCTTCCTCACCTGCCCACCAGTTCCACGATTCCTTCCCAGACCTGCGCACTCCCAAATCTCTTCCTTGATCCGCCTGCCCACCAGCTCTCTGACCTGCTTGGGCACTTCCCCACGAGCTCCCCAACCTTCCTGGGCCCCTTTCTTGCTCTGCCAGCTCCCTGACACCCCCAGGCCCCTTCCCTGGAATCCCTGCCAGGCTGACTGCCTGACCCCAAACCCTGGGCCCCTTCCCTGCCAGCTCCCTGAGCGCCCGACCCCCAGGCACCTTCCCACTAGCTCCCCAACCCCTTCCCAGACCTGTCTGCTCACTGATCTTTTCCTTGCTCTGCCTGACCACCGGCTCTCTGACCTGCTCGTGCCCTTCTCTGCCAGCTCCCCAGCCTTCCCAGCCCCCTTCCCCACCATCCCTCCAGCTCCCTGACCCCCCCCCCCTTTTCAGACACCCCCCGCCTGCCAGCTCCCTCACCTTCAGGCCCGTCCCTCCTAGTTTCCTGACTCAGCCTGCCTCTGCCCCACCCACCCGCAAGCTCCCTGACCCCTTTCCCTGAACTGTCTGCCTAACTCCTCCACCGCCTTCCCTGACCCACCCACTTGCCCCTCAATCCACTGGGACCCTTCTCTGACCCACCTGTTGACGCCCCAACCCCCCCCTTTCACCACCCCTTAGCTGGTTGGAGCTGCTTCCTGGCCAGGCCACCCCTACCCTGAGCACACATCTGAGCATGCTCAGGGTGGGAGAGTTGAAAACGCCCCTAGCCTGGCCACAGTTCCCACCCAGGCCAAGGCAAGGCAGAACATGAATTCCCCACCTGAATTTTCTATTTTTTTGGGCCCCTGGAAAACTGGCCCCTAAAATCTATAGGCATTCTGGCTTACTTTAATCCGTAGGTGGTTCTCTGAGTCATCGTTGTCCATACCACGAAGTGGGCTATTAGTGAGGTGGGTTAGCTATTATGTGATCGCACCCACACACTCAGGTGGGTAGCTTAACACACATTTTATGGACCCCCTAGACATTCATGTAAGGGCTTCCAGGATGGATGATGGGTTGGGTGGGATAAGGGTAAGACCCCACAGTTCAACATGTGTAGGCCTGGAATTGAGAGGAAAGCTTGGCATTCTGCATGTCCTCTGTAATTCAGAAGTTGTCATGGATGACTTCAGCAATGCAGAAAGCATTATTTAAGTTGGAAGTTGATATACCAGCTATCACAAACTAAAGGCACAAAGCTGCAAAAATACTTCTGAATAACTTTGCACATGGGAATAGTTACTAAGTCTGCACACGCATTTTTGTTAATAATTTGGCATCTTAAAACAATTTAATTTGTTCAGCATAGAATGTTTGATGTTCCCTCTGGTATCTTCCATTCAGGGCCGTGCCATCACTAACACATTTTACAATGAAAATGAAAGTGTGACCATGCTTCTTGGTTTGCATGCGAAAGAATTTCATATACATTTGTTCATAAAAGCCATATATCTCTGGTCCATCACTTGGATCTGATTTGCATTTGAGTTTTGTGGGAAATTCTCTACAAAGAATGCTCTACCTCAGGAATGATTTCTATCAAGAAGAATGTCAGTGAATTACTGATGACTGCTGATAACATACCCGTGTATATTGAAATCCAGTTAATCACAAACATTTCTGTGGAAATGCAGCAAAGCTCAGAATTGCAGCAGGCACAGATACAGTGTGGGGTGGGCTATGGATAGTTAGGCCAGAGCTACAAACTTTGGCTGCTGCAAATTACATTGGCATAAAGCCAACATAATTAGTATATTGCTCATGCATGGGTATACTTGGCTCCTGGCACTGATGCTGTGCATATTCACCGGACTGTTTGCTCAAATGCAAAGGTCCTCAAGGGTGACTGGGAGAAAGGAGTCAAGTTTCCAACATGCAATTTTCACCATCCCATAATGTCACCCATTTCCCATAATTTATATGCCTTTTTAAAAAATCCTGTGTGACTTTTCATATCCCTACATAGCCTCCTCACTTTCTGCCTAGAAAAGGGGACTGCAACCTGCAACTCCAAAACTACATGTGGCTCTTTAGCTGTCCTCTTGCAGCTTGCCCTCCCCCACCATCAGGAGACCCTGCAGGCAGCCTGGGCCCTGGCTCTGCAACCCCCCCCCCATGTCAGCCTGCAGGTGGTCCGCTCCTTGCTCCAGGCCCCCATTTGCCACTGGGGGACCTTGTGTGTGGGCCTGTGCCAGCTTCTGGGCTCTGCTCCACCCCTGGCGACAAGGTGACCTTGTATGAAGGCTGCTGGTTTCCAGCTCCCCCACACCAGGGGACCCTGTGGCAGGCGCTCTGGCCCAGCTCACAGTTCCCCCAACTAAGAGATTACACTCATTGTGGATCTCAAAACACTTGATTATTGAAGGAGTTTTTTTTTTAAATGCCTCTTCTTATCTTTTGGGTTGCCAACCCCTGGCCTAGAAAAAAGGCATCTATGCTGGTCTCCGCTATTGTCGTATGTTTTGCAAGCACAGGATATATGATGCGCTGACATTTTCAGAGACTCAGGAAGAACTGCCTCATTTGAGACCATGAAGACTTTGTGGAGGATGGATTTCTGTGTGACATAGCAAGAACCAATTGCAGGTGATCATTAATATTCAGGGTGCAGATAGTGGAGCACCACCACTGTGCTTGAGAAAGAAGCACTGACTGGTGGGTTTGCATGGTAATATAGGTTGGGAATAATCAGAATGGACTACAAAACTTTTGGATATGACAGGCCATGTTCCTAGCTCTGCACGCTGAGGTCGCTCCATCCATCCACCAAGCTGGACATCAGAATGAGAACTGCATGGGCAATGGAGAAGCAAGTGGGAAACCTTGCATCACATTATTACTGCCATTCAGTGGGAAATCATTACAGAGTAGGAAAATCCACTTTAGATGCCATTGTCATCTAAGTGTGCAGAGCCATTGATTGTCTCCTGCTACATGGGACTGTAACTTTCAGCGGCATGTAGGCTATAGGGGATAAATTTATACCAAACTATGGTGTAACATAGAACACATATCCTTATTTTGGCACTAGCTCACCTTGCCCTGGAGTACATCATCAGAACAGGCTCCTTTTCTATGGTTTATTCAAGCATTTTGGGTCAAAGGATGCTTCACCAACATCACTGTTGGCTGTTCAGTAAAGATGCCGAATGCTTACATCTCAGAGCGCCGGACAGGTCAGAAAATGACCAGCAGGGTTGTTTACCTGACTGGTGACTTACCATTGGTGATGCTGAAATACCAATAGCGATCCTAACAGATCCTGCTTACCCCTTGCTTCTCTGGCTTATGATGCCATACTTCAGCCACCTCTATAACACTAATGAAAGATTCAATGACTGGCTCAGCAGGTGCAAAATGACAGTTAAATGTACTTTGGGTAGATTGAAGGGATGTTGGTGCTCTTTATTCACAAGGCTGGATCTCAGTGAGAGAAATATCCCAGCTACCCGCTGTATCCTGCATAGAAACTGCAAGGCAAGGAGGGAAAAGTTGCTGGGGAGATGGAGTGGCTGTCTGATGAGGTTGAACAGCCAGACAATGGCTTTTTAGAAGAGCTCAAGGCAGAGCCATACGGGTGTAGGAGGGCTTGAAAGAGCACTTAAACAGTGAGGTGCAGTAATGCATTATGGTGGACTTGCGCTACCTTCTCTCCCAGTTTTGGGGCCCATTGGGAATTGTGTTGCTTGCTGTGCATTTATGACTTTAACACTGTGTCTCTCACTGGCTCTCTGAGTTGGGTCACACCATTAATAACAAGTAAATGGGTGCTTTCAGTACTGCTTGCCATTCTGTAGTAGTTATGAACTACTAAAGATGAATTATTTTCCAGAAACCCGCTAAAGATTAATTATTTTCTAAAAAAGTAGGATTTTATTCTGTAACAAAAATTAGTGCAAAAAAATCTTTGATTTAAAAGTAAATACACTAAACACTTAGTAAATTTATGAAATAGAACCAAGTAAAGGGAATGAGCATTCATGTTCATTTTGGCTATACATACAGCAGCCCTGGCTCTCTCAGGTGTGTGTGAAGCTGTCACTTTCCTTGTTGTCCCATGATGTGGAGAGGGAAAGGTAAGAGTGTGGCCCTTGATGCCACATGGACTGTAAGGGGAAGGAGTTTGTAGGGAAGTGCCTAAATGGAGTTCTCCATGGGCTGCAAAGGGAGGCAAACCTGTGATGTTGAACCTGTAAGTCCATGAGAGTCTGCAGCATCTGTATTTGCTTCTGGAGAAGACCCATTATGTCCTGGTATGTCTCCCTCTGCACTTGCTGTGCCTGTCTTCTTTCTGTCCACTCCTCTGCCTCCATCCCATCCAACATTCTTTCTTCAGGCTCTATGTACACAATTTGATGCAATGCTAGCTTACAGGAGATCACATGGTCAGCAAGATCAAGTTCTCTTCTTCTCATCTGACTTAGGCATTCTGTGAGTGTGAAGGGGAAGCTGCTCAAGGCCACAATGGCAGCAGCTGCAGATAAAATGTCCAGAGAGACCATTGTCATTGTAGTCACAATGGAAAGCAAAAGTCAAGGTTCAGAATGCACTTACTTTGCTCCCCTCAAGTTTTATACAAGACATGATAAATGACACTTACACTTTAGAGAAGCACCACTCACAGCACCAGCCATGCATGTTGAATAAGGCCCACCAGGAGCAAGAGAAATGGAGGGAAACTGTAGGCATAGGGCAGTGGCACCAAATGCTGGTACCATTTTCCACCACCAGTGATGATTTTAGCTGATTTTTCACTCCTAAGAATAGCAAAGGCACAGAGCACATCTGCTACTGCTCTTCTGAAGTCACACAGGGCAGTAAGCTGTTTAATGCAGTGGTGGCTTTTGAAGTTGTTGCGGACTGCTGTGGGAAAGAATTGTAACATGGAGGAATTAAAAAGATCACCTTCAGGAGAGGATTGCTGAGTATCTCCCTGACAGTTTCATTGAGTCTCTCAGGAAAATACAGTGGGAAATGGGAAATAAATTCCGCATTTACCTGAGGGTCCTTCTCCTGTGCCAGGATTGCCTGTGCTTGAGTGTCAAGAATGACTGAACTGTGATGGAATCTCCAATAGTTCTGGCTCATGGCATAACTGGATCCCAAGACTGCCTATACACCATTGTTCTTTTTCCTCCACCTTGTCCTTGCTGTTCATGGCAGGGGCCTGTCCCTTGGAGGCACCCAAGGTGATATGTGAGGTGTTAGCAGGGTTTCCACCACTTACAGCAGCCAGTGCTTTATAAAAGTGACTTGCCTGTGACTTGACATCAAACTGACTGTTGGCCTTCTGAAATACCTGACACCATTTCTTCTTTTTCACATGGCTCCTACTACTGATTTCTATTGTACCTGATTCCCTGCATCCCCTGCAATTGCTCAGATGCCTGTGTTTCTACAGAGTCCAGAGCTGTCCCTGCAGAGCCTCTTCTCTCTGCAGGTCCCAGAGCTCCAATATCTCTTGTGTTCTGCAGACTGGAGTGCATCTGGAGTGTGTAACCAGCATGGTCAGCAGGACAATTGCACATAAAAGTTGAGAGCTGGTAGATGTGCTCAACAAGATGGGCAAACAAGAAAAGTCATTTAAAAAATTCACTGGTGTTTAAAAGGTGGGGAAGCGCCTGGTCTCTGTGAGCTCTGCACAGTGGAATTAACAAGAGTAATCACAGAGGTTTGTGTCGGGCATTGAAGAACAGCACTGGAGAGCTGTGAGGGTCAACACAGGTAACTCAGTATCTACACTTGTCCTGTATCAAACTCGGTGCTTTAACCACATCTCAACACCATTTGGGTACATGGGTATCATTGTTCTGCTGAATGGGGCACTTATATTGCTAGGTGTCAAATTTAAGTGAAGATACATGAACAACTTGGTTGAGGCAAGGCGTCTTACATTGACCTCACTTTGTAGTGTATACCAAACCTTTAATATTGGGATACCAACCATTTAATGTCTGTGTTCAAAAGGAACCTCACTTTTGGTGGGAGGGACAAAACATTTTAGAGCTCTTCATATTTTCTCAGAGGGATTTTTCTAACAGAACATACCCTTGTTCAAAGGAAATATTCACTTTATGGGAAAATAAAGCACATCAAAATGAAAAAGTTAACCCCTTGGTAGATGCTCTATTAAACTTTAGAGGAGTGGGGTTATCAGAGAACTCCATGTGTTTTTGGAAAAGCCACTAAAATACAGTAAATTATGAGTAGTTAAATGCAACATAGCATACATACAGCAGACAGCAGAACATACAGGCGGAAGTGTCATGGAACACTGGAGGATTAAACTGGCAAATGAGGCAGGACAAATACAAAGTTGTGCATTCACCTTTCCAGCAAGGCTTGCCAAATTCTAGACAAGTGGGGTTGCTATTATCTCTCAGAAAATAGTCTCTACCAGCATGCTTTAGCATGCTCCAGCCATTACTGTTACCATTATTTATTTGTATTTCAGGAATACGCAGATGCCCCAGCTGTAGGTCAGGGCCCTATAGTTCTAACTCTTAGACTGGCACAGTGACTTTGGAAGGCTTGTCTATGAGTTAGAGGTACATCCAATTCTCTATCCCCTCTTTAGTTCTTTGCACACCAGTTTACTTAAGTTTTGTGCAAAGAAGGGAAATTACCACCATGTGAGAGGAAAGAGTCTGGCATTAGCACATTTTCAATCAAATCAAATTAGCCTGTTTTAATTTCAGTGCGTGTTGGGGGAATAATGGGGTGGAGTTGTTTTTGTAGGCTATCCTATCTGCAGAATAATTGTCCCTGCAATGAGATTTGGGGCTAATTATTTAGGATATCTTGACAGTGTTACTATATAGTAATTGCCCCTCTTGCAGGACATCCATCCACTTGACTTGGGGTGGAAAGCAGGCTTCAAGCTTTCATCAGAGCAGATGGTTTACAGTGATGTCCATTAGGTCAACTGGTTTACAGGGATGTGCATTATCAGATTTTAGAGTGCTTGCCACTTCTGTCAGTCTCTGAGATTTCCCACCCTTTACGAACCTTTGTAGAGAAACTCACAGTAGAGGAGTCACTAAACACACAAACTAGGCAGTGAAAGGCCAAAAGATGGACCGTTTATATAATGCTGTGATAACGACCTAGGGAAACTAGAAGCAAAAAGGTGCAAGGTAGTGAAAATACCTGTACAGTTTCTCTTTGCTCAGGGTGAAATTCCTTGCTATGAATATTGACCATTCAGTGCCAAATGAAGAAGAATGTGTCTAAGTCTTATGCACACAGATGTTGGGCAGCTCTAGGCATTGGGGTTCTGTGTTGTGGGTAAAGAGCTCAGTAACAGGGTAAAAGACAAAATGCATTAACTTGTGATAAGAAAGAGATCCTGCAGGAACCTGTAACATAGATTATGGAGCATTTTCACCCTTAACTGGTGGCTTATGCCTGGCTAGAAAACTACAAAAAAACCTTTCCTGAAAAATGTCAGTCCTGGACAAAACCAGAAAGCAGAGCCAGGCATTTTTCAAATTCAAGTAAGATTCCAGTTCCTTTTTTACTTTGGGTAGAAAGGGTCCAGTTAGTTTTTATTTCATTCAAACTTATTCATTTTGAGACAAGGATAGTGTCTAAAACTCTGAAAGAGTAATAATTGATGCTTAGATACCATGGCGATGGGTGCTTAGAAAGCCCTTAGACAGCTGTGGAACTGACAGCTACATTTATAACAACCAGAACCTTATAGCTAACAGCCTATGTCTATCTTCTGTTACTAGAGGAGCATGAAAAAACTTGCACATTGCATTATATTTCACAGCTTTCCTTTCACTTGGCAAGACCCACTTATCCCTATTTGATGATAATAACGGTACATCTATTTTTAGACTAACATGTGATGTTAGTCCTATTGGTGTTCTGTCCTGTGTTATGGAAATTGGAAAAAACTTCACAGATAAGAATCAAAGAAATTAAATCAGATTTAACTTAGTAGCACACACACACACACCGAGAAAGAGGGAGACAGAGAGAGTAACTTTCCAAAATTGTGGCTCCTCAAACTTCACACAAGTCTAAAGAAACAGGACAGAAAGAAAATGATAGAAAACATACCTCTGTTCACTCTTCCATCCTCACATCTCACAATCAAAGCCTTCAGCCTTCATATCTCTCTGTTTTTGTTATCCAGTCATTTATGTGTAGACTATACACTGTTCCTCAGGTCAGTGTGGTCTGGAGGAATGAAAAAAGGTGGAAAGAGCCTCTTGTGCTTTACTTGTGGCTCTGATAATGACTTTCTGTTGTTGGAGTGAATCACTTAACTTCTTAGTTCTCAGTTTTCTCTCTTGTAAAATGAAGATGATACAAAAATGCAGATATGCCTTTTGGGGGAAAATACAAATGTATTATTACTCATGTTTGTTACAGCAGGGCCTAGGGGCCATCCAAAATACAGAAATTATTCTTTGCTAGGCTCTGTATAAACAAAGTTGTAGATAATCACTGATCTCACCTGCTCATTCTAAACTGAAGCCAGTACCTTGGGTGAAATCCTGACGCCAGTGAAGTCAATGGCAAAACTCTTAGGCTATGTCTACATTGGGGGGCCCTTGGAAGATTTCAAGGTATGTCTGCACTGGACACAATGTAGACATACCCAGGCCTGGGCCCCTCCCCGCTGCCCCTCTGGGATTCTGATCAGGCTTCCAGGGGCCCAATCCGGCCCCAGCCACCGGCAAGCAGCTGGGAGCCCCATCTGGCTCCTAGCCCTTTGCAGCAGGCAGCTGGAAGCCTGATCTGGCTCCCAAACCCTTGCTGCAGGTGGCAGGGGCTGGGAGCTGGCTCCTGCTGCAGCCAGCAAGGGGAGCAGAGCCTGATCTGGCCCCGAGCCCCTTGCTGTAAGGGGTAGGGGGCTCTGGGCTGGCTCTTGCCACTGATGGCTGAGGCTGGATCAGATCCCTGGAGTTGGAGTGGGCTCCCAGAGCCAGATCAGGAGCTGGGGGGCGGGGCAGGGCTTCCCACCCTGTAAAGTTGACTTAAAAGCTAAGTTGACTTGCAGGGCAAGAGTTATTAAGTCAACTTAAGCAAGAGCTTAAGTCGACTTAATAAATTCCAAATATAGCCTTGGATTTGCTTAAGTCAACTTAAGCCTGGTTAAATTGACTTAAGTGTCCAGCAGGGACATACCCTTAGTGTTGTCACTAGAACCAGGATTCCCTCTTCCCTCCCCCCTGATCTCACAATACACCCCCCCTTGAATATTACGCTAAAAGTGAATAGGGATCCAGTGCAGTTATCGGAGTCTTAAGGTCCCTCTAATAAACCCCATCTAAAGGAAGAAGTTGTGTTCCAGTGTAGTTTAAAATGCAGCCTGAAATGGAGTACACAGTAATAATCTAATTCAGAAACCATCAAGCCATTGATCCAGAATACGCCACTGTAATCACAGAGGGAAGGTTGAGAAACCTTTAAGTAAAGACAGATGCGGAAAAGATGCTTTTAAGGTGCTGATGTCATCCAAAATTCCAGAGGCAGCCAAGCAAAGAAAAGTGTTCCTCCACAAAGATGGGGCACAGTCCTTAAACAAAGGGCTCAGCTTTATCCTCCCATGCACCGTCACACTCCTTCCCCATGTCTTTGACGTCACCCCTCTTATCCAGATTAAGACGGCCTGCATTCACCCACATCCCAGTCCTGCCAATCGCTGGGAAGAGGACGGGACAAAATAGACCATTGGCACATAGATAAGAGATGCCTCAAGGGAGATGAACAACAGCTCAGACCTTTCCTCTGGGGCTTACAGGAAAGAACAGAATCTCTCAAAGCAATGGTCCAATCTCAATTAGTCTAGGAAATTCCTTGCAATTTCAGGGTTTAAGTCTGTTGCTCCTACACCTTAGGGTATCAGCATGGGTTGAGGGCAGCCAGAAGGGAAAAAGGTCCATGGATCAGGGCCAAATGCTATTTTGACACATTCAGGAAACTCTTTGCTTGCCTTTGGATTGTCCAGTAAATGGGGCAAGTGTACAGGATGTGGTGAAGTGGGGAGAGAAGGAGGAAGCAATCAGAACCTGATTAAAATAAACAGGAGTACAGTGGAGCCAAATATAAATGGGATGTGCTCCAATGAATTATTAAAAAGATTGGCAGGGAAATAGGGCAGGGAAGAAACCCACCAAAAACAGAAAGGGAGGGGAGACATATGACATCAGCCACTGTAAGTGAACAGCCTTACAAGTAGTAGTGCTAGTCAAAAACGTCCCATCAAAATGATGTTTGATAGAAAAGTGTATTTTCAATCAGGTGAAATTTATCATGACAGGTTTCTGCTTTTTACGGGAATTTTGAGTTCTCATCCAAAAAAAAAAAAAATCAGTTTTCTCATGGTGGGGAGAGAGGTCAAATTTTCCACAGAAAAAATATCGATTCTCTCACCACCTCTCCTCACTAGATTTCCAAAGCTACAGTGTGCACAGAGGTGGTTTGTAAAGGCCTGTGTCTGTCCTGTTACTGCACTAGCAGCTGCTGTCCCAAAGCTGCTGAGTCAGATGAATTCGTATTTGTTTCTGTCTCCTTTACCTTTCCTGTACACCCCCTATGCTGTATTGATCTGAGTGTGGAAGGGCCTGAGACCCTGAAAAGGAATCAGTAGGCACAACAGTTTCCAGAAGAAAGAAGACATGTTTATGAAGAGCCCCCCCCCCATCCCAGAGCATGAGGGTCTTATGTCCTCCTTTGAGCCTAGAGCCAGACTTTTTCTAGTGCATGCTCGTTTCTCCTTCCAAGACCTACACACAGTTCCTGAACACACCTCAGTATGTGTGTGTCCCCACCTTTCACATATGGATTCCTTATGGCCCTCTCTTTCCCCTCCCATTCATCTGTCTTGAATGCAAGTCATGCTTCTCTGCAAATGTCAACTATCTCTTAGTATCCATCCTTCTTTGCCTCCAGATCCAGACACCCGTGCTTGGCAACTGCTCTCTTCATCTAAAGCTCTGTATTTAGAGTGAGCACTTCTTTCCTTACTCTTTCCCTTGGTTGTGTCACTGAGGACGCAGTCCTGGAAACAAAGAAAAATCTCAGATATTTGGCAAATGTGAGCTAATTCTGCAAAAGATGTTATTTTGAGCTCCGTGGGAGCCAGGCTTAGAGTCAGACCCTGCGGCTATGTCTACACACGGTTTTGTTATTTCGAAACAAGTTATTTCGATATAACTTATTTTGATATAACCTGTTATATCGAAATAACTTGTTTTGAAATAACAAAATGGTGTCTTCAAAATAAGGGAGTGAAATAGCAGGTCCACAGT
>ML681989.1:53775973-53984702 GCA_007922195.1 Podocnemis expansa
GTTGTTTCGAAACAACGCTCTTTCGAAAGGCAACAAGGTTTAGCTTCTTTCGAAAGGACCACGGCCATTTCGAAAGAAGCGGTTTGCTTCTTTCGAAATGGCCGTGCGTCGTGTGGCCATGCCATTCCTTATTTCGAAATAACCTCTGTTGTTTCGAAATAAGGACTGTGTGTGGACATACCCTGCGTGTAACTCATGATGCACCCTTTCCAGGGTTCTGTTAAATTACTCATATAACCTGCAGTTTGACCTAACCTAATCTTAGTGTTGCTTTTGTATACTGCAGACCTCCAGAGCATGGGACCCACCAGATGAGTCTTTCCTGGTAATGGGATGGGGAATAACTCAAGTAGTCTGCTGTCTGTTGGTCAGTGCTTGGTCCTTCTCATGACCAGGACCTCAGCCCTCTGGTCAAGCCTGCCGTAATCACCCTCCCCCCCCACCTCTTTCAGGGGTCAAGTCCAGTCTCAGCTAATCCACTCTGTATCAGTGGCAGCCACTATTGTCCATCCAATGCTCACTTGCAGTCTGTTGTAGGACCTCATCACTCTGGCTAAATCTTCAGCAGCCTCCTTCCAGAGTATAGTCCAGTTCTGGGTCACTCACTTGTATCAGCAGGCCCCATTCTTTACCACTCACCTGCAGTTTCCCATCCACTGACAGTCTGGGGGAGGCATGTGGGATCCAGGCCCACCTACTTCTCTGGGCTCTGTCCCGGAGATGCTCTGCACTCTGTTGAGCACCACTTCAGCTCCCTCATTCCTCTTCAGTCTACATCTCAACAGGTCCCCTGGGCCATAGCCACCTCCCCCAGGTACCTGCAGTCCTTGTAGCAAGGCTGAATCTTGGCAGTGCCCCTGGGAGCCATTTGAAGTCCTGTCTCCCATACCAGACAACCTTCTCCCTTGCAGGTCTGAGGCAAACTGCCCAAAGCAGGAACTTCAGCACCAGCTTTATACAGTCTGCTCAGCCCTGATTGGCCCTTCAGCCCTCTGCTTCCATCGGCTTTTGCTCCCTGCAGAGCTTTTAACTCCTTCCTGGCCAGAGTGGGGAAACTACCCTGCTACAAATACTGATGATTCTTTTATTTGCCTCAGCAGTTCCAGTCTTGGTTTCTGCCTTAGTGTATGTGACTACAGATTATCCTTTAAGGGAGAATGCAGCTGTATTGTCTGATGTATTTAGATGTCATGGTACCTGTGGATTATTTTTGGCAAACAGAAGCATTTCAGCAGTCATAAGAATATGTGAATTTTGATTTCCTCATCCTTACCGTCAGTCTCTGTGGAATCAGATGAATAGCATGAGGCCCTCAATCCTCTCTTACTGCAAGTGTTAAAATATAAAAATAGAATAGTTAGGGTGCAAAAAGCTATTGTGGAAGAAGTTTGTTTTGTTCTTTTTTCCTTAATGGTTTTTGCTTAGTGGAAACCACTCTACCATATTCCCCTTTCCTCCCAGCTTCTCCAATCAAAAGAGCTCCTACTTTGCCAAGGTCCAAAGAAAAAAAGTCCATGCTAAAAGCTTTTGGGAATTTATATTGCCTTCCCTATCTTAGCAAAAATAGACTGCATTTCAATCTGATAGCTAGTAGGCCTGGAATATTTCCTCTGTCTAGGAATCAGCTTGAGTGAATATGAACAAGCAATTAAAAAAGAGAGTATAGTTATCTCTACTGCTACAATGAGTCAAGGAGCTCACAGTGCAACGTTGGAAAACCTATAATATAATCCCCATTTCTTTTCTTTGACTTCCACCTTTCAAATTGCACAGGCATGTCGAGAAAGAATTATTCTATCAGCATCTGAGTGGGGTTTCCTATGGCGGTGACTTGTGACTGCAGTGGGCTTTGAGAGTGCCAGACATTTGAATGAAAGCTCCATTCCTTTCTTATCAACATGCACCATGTAGATATGTGAAATGCTTCATGTGTATAGCACTGCACGTGAGATTAGTCAGACAAGAAGGCATCTTACACTACAGTGCATGCCAGGCTGATATTGATGTTACCAAGGGAGTTGCATAGCAATATGCAGTAAATACTAGAAAAAATAAAGGCCGTGTCCCAAAACGTGCCATTAGGTGAGATGTAATTAGAGAAGCAGATGGGTCTTATTCAGAAAGATTTTTTTAAAGCATGAAATATTAGGTAGGGCATACAGAACTGTATTTCAACTCATTCAGAATTAAGGAATAGTATTGGGACAGTAAAGGAACTGATTGATTTTTTCTTTTGGCTTGCCAACAGTTGGTAGGTCTTACAAAGACCAATGAATTTCAATCTGACCCACTGGTTTGATTTAATTTTGAGTACAATATCATCTATTGCTTTAAGGAGGTTCATTCGGTTCCAACGGTCATGTTGTACGCTTCACTCCTGTCATGATCACTCTTGTGGCCTAGAATATTGAATTCAAGTTTGTAATAGCAACTAAATGTCTTGTCCTGTAAATAGTTTGCAATGGCAGGGTCTGGAACTAAGGTTCCAATTTTTAAATGCGTGTAGGCACTGCTTTGCTCAGCATTGCAAGGCTTAGGTTACTTCATTGAACATCAATGGGTCTTAGGCTCATCAGTGCCTAAGCCACTTTTGAAAAAAGGACTTAACCTTCTAAATTACTTAGGCCTTTAAAACCTGGACCTAAAGTCTCAGTTCATAGACTCATAGGGTATGTTCACATACAGCTTTTAAATCAAAATAATGCTGGTTATTTCAGTTTAAAAAAAGGTTAGGATCACATGATGTTTCCTCCGTTTGAAATGACGAGCTCCATCATTTCAAACCAAGGGAAGTTGATGTGATTTAATAAAACCAAGTTTTAAATCTAAACGACTGTTGGATTGAAACGGCTGTTTTGTAATAACACCATTCGGACGCGTTATTTCAAAATAACTGTTAATTCGATTCTGGCACGGTTTGCCATTCCTCGTCCCAAGGTTCATAGCACCAGGAAGGAGGAAATGCCCAGCCCCAGTGGTGTTTGCATGCTCACAGGCTTCTTTCAGCATGGCTGAACCTTGTGCTGCCATGGCTTAGGAATGACAGAAGGCCCCTGTATGGAACCACGAGGAGGTCCTCTGTCTCCTCCAGATTTGGGGAACAGAGGACATCCTCTCATGGTTCCGGGCAATGGTTGGAACTGTGATGTCTTTGCGGACATCACCCTGGCACTGTCTGCCCGAGGACACAGCCGCAGCACTGAACAGGTGCGTGCTAAAGTCAAAGTCTTCAGGCAGGACTATGCTAGGGCAAAAGAGGCAAGACAGCTTTGTGGGGCACTGCATGGTACCAGCTGCCCCTATTATGAGGCGCTGAACACCTTCTTGGAAAAGGAAGCTACCAGGCTCCCAGCAGCAACCCATGACTCTGCAGAGCCCTCACCCCCTTGGAGGGGGAAGCCACAGACCACAAGGCATCCCTCAACTTGGGTGAGGCCAGCTGCTTCGGGGGCAACCCACCACCCCCAGCAGTTCCAGCCACTCTGGAGCTTTCCTCTGCTCTGGAGGAGGGATCATCAAGCCACCAGGAGGAGGAGAAGGAGTGGGGGACAGAGGAGGTGCCCCTATCCTAGGACAGTCCTGCCGAGGGAACATCTAGATGGACATCCAGGGCACCTGTGGGTGAGTATTCCCCTCGCCTTCCATGCAAGCAGGGCTATGGCTGCTTGTGGCTGGAACAGGGCAGGGGGACAGGAACTGCAGATGGACAGTGTCCTGGGGCCAGGGCCCAACCAATACTCCAGTGGGACACTTGGGGCTGAGGACCATATGGCGGGAGGCACACAGAGCCAGGTAGGAGGGGGACCAGCCACCAGTGGTGGCTGCAGGGAACCAGAGGTGACAGCATGATGGGCAGGCAGCATGCAGGCCACAGTGATGGCATGTGGCCTTGGGAGATGCCCCTGGCACATGCCTGGACAGCGGGCTGTCCACCACCGTGGCCACCATGGGTGCCCCCAGCAACCCCACACAGCCCTGCAAACCTCTGGGATGAGGTTCTACAGGACACAGCCAGGACACAGGGGGACAGTCAGACAGCTGCTTTGTGCTCTCAGGCCAAACCCTGCAGTATCAGGCCATTGAATGGCAGTAACCCCGCTCTGTCCTTCCTTCCTGCAGCTTGTGTGGTCACCCACTGTTGGACTGCGGGGAGCCCACCAGCCACCAGCAGCCGTGGGAGAAGGGCTCCTCCACAGGCTCTTGGAGCTGGGCCAGGAGACCCACAAAGAGATGTGGGAGTGGAGGCAGCAGCACCTGACCGGATGCGGCCATCCACCAGCTCCAGCGGATGGCTGACGCTGATGACCACATCGTTGTAGAGCTTGGAGCAGCAGAGCAAAGCATTGGTGGGTGTGTGCACAGCCCTACAGGACATGGCCACCAGCCTGTGCTGCATCGTGGACCACCAGGCCCTCCCTGCACCCTAGGAAGGCCCCCTCAGGGATCCCCCTGCTTCTCACCTCTGGCACCCCTGAACGCATGGAGGATGCTGGGAAGGCCACAGCAGGGCCACAAAGAGGACTGGCAGTGCCCCACCACCCTGACTTTCCTGCCCCCCAACTCCCCAGTTCTCCCCCAAGACCCAAAACCCTTCTCCACCCCCAACCCCCATCACATCTCCCAAAACTTCCCCCCCCCCACCACTGTAAATAAAACATACATAACCGTTATCCTTCATCTCATTTTTTTTATTCAGTGGGGTACAGGGAGGGGGCAGGTGGGGGGGGCTGTTGGGGATGGGTGGGAGTAGGCTTTGGCAGGCTGTGGGAAGAGAGGGAGTCTGTTGGTGGGCACAGTCCTCACATTTCCTTGTGAAGGAACATATCCCTGAACATCTTGCACACAATGGCTGCCCTCTGCTGCATGCGCTCCCTTGGGGCCACAGCTTCCTGCTGCTGAAAACAATCATCAAGGAGCTCCACTTCGGCCTCCCAGATGGGGGCCACTGTCTCCCACAACAGCTCACACAGATTGCGCAGAGCCACACAAGCACTGACAACCTCTGCTGTGGTCTCCTCAGTGAGTTGAAGGCATGTTAGTAGGCAACTCCTCTGGGTCTTGATCCGGCCAAATGCCTGCTCCATCATCTGGTGGCAGCAGTTCAGCCATCAACTAAAAAGCTCCCACCTGGCATCGAGGGGTCCCACGTAAGGCTGCATTAGCTGCAGCCAGAGCAGGTAAGTGGCATCCCTGACAATGAGGACGGGCACCTGCACTTCCCCAATGGTGATGTTATTCAGGGGGAAGAACGTACCTGCTTCCATGCTCCTGTACAGACCAGAGTTGCGCAGGACCCTGGCATCGTGTGCTCTCCATGGTCAGCCCATGTAACAGTTGACAAAGATGCTCTGGTGCTCCACAAGGGCTTGCAATATCATAGAGTGGTACCCCTTGCGGTTTCTGTACTTGACCACATGGTGCTCCAGGGCTCACACGGGGATATGGGTGGCATTCAGTATGCTGGCACACTTTGCGAAGCTGAGAGTCACAAGGGTGTCCTGCAGCCCTCCCGGGGTGATGAGGTAGGTAGCAGTACCATGTTGATGGTTCCAACAACCTGCTGCAGAACAGTGCAGACGGTGGACCGCCCAATGCTGATGAGGTGTGCCATGGACCTGTAGGACTCGGGAGTAGCCATCTTCCACAGAGCGATGGCCGCTCTCTTGTCCATGGAGATGGCAGGCCTCGTCGGGGTATCCCTGTGGCACTGGAATGGGGTGAGCTCGGTGACCAGGAGAGCACAAAAGTCTGCCTTCTCATTCTAAAGTTCCTCTGCCACTGCTCGTTGTCCCAGGTTCCCAGCACTACCTGTTCCCACCAATCCGTGATGGTCTTGTGTGCCCAGATGTGACAGGTTTGGGGGGAGGGGAGCTAGGGCTGTTTTTAGGGTCAGCAGTATGGTGTTGACGGGGGTCTGCCTCGGGGCTGTCAGAGTCCTGAAACAGAGTGTCCCAGTGCAAGAGGGCAGGCTAGCAGAGGGTCTGGCTGCTGCTCGGCAATAGCATGGGAGCTGGGCAGGGTCCATGCCTGTCTCCCTCAGTCTCCTGCCAGCCAGAATGGACAGGGAGCTGAGGTCAGTTCCTGGTTTTTATGGGATTGGCCAGGGGCATTGCCCTGCTGGGGGGAGGGGGGGGTCATGTAGCCACACCTCCCATGGTCCCCCTCTCCTAAAGCAAAATCGCAACTCCTGTCCCTGGACATGCTAGGTTGATTTCAGATTTTTGGTGGGGAGCTGTTAAATTGATTTAACCTAAATTGGTTTAATGCTTTTTATATCAATTTTACTAAATTGATTTCTGTTAAATCAATTTAACTGCCTGTGTATAGACATAGCCATAGACTTGAAGGCCTGGATTAAAACATGCTCAGGCCTTAAGCTATGTCAGGGCTAGGGTTTAGAGGCTCCATAACATAAAAAAATAAAGAGGAAAAAAAGTGTATTGTGTATAACAGAAAGGTTAATGAAAAAATGGTAAACCATTATATCTGTGTCTAGATATAGGCAAAGATGTACAAGAAAAAAAGCACAACTAAATAGAACACACATCTTGCAAAAAAATAGCCTTATGTGCATTATCAAATAGCTTATGATAAATTGTCTTATTTAGCTTCCATGTATATACAGGCCCCTTATAATGTGAGGCCCCCAAGATATGGCTAACTTGGCTTGTGCTTAATCTGGCACTGGCCAGAAGGCACCATCATGATCATCTAGCCTGACAGCCTGTAGCTCAAGTCACAGAACTTCACCACCCATTTGTGTAATAGACCCAAACTCAGCAAAATAGCTAGATATTACATAATACCCCTCTCTCAGCAACAGCTACATTAACTATGCAGAAATTTCAGCTCTTACTCTATTGTGACTAAAACTATTTGGGCACCAGTTATGTAATGTCCGAGTCCAAATTCGTTGGCCAATGGAATAACCCATAAATTCTTTTTCTATTAAAAATATGCTAGTGAAGTTGAATAACACTTCCCAGCATCCCAGAGGCATGGAGCAGACTGGTTCTGAATAGAGGGGAAGGGTTTGGGCTTAAGACATGGGTTGTTTAAGGATAGAACGGATAGACTATATATAGGATACAGACCACTTTTAGTTATGTTATGTGCAATCTACAACTTGCAGAACTCAAGTAGATTCAGACAGTAGATTGCTACAGATTCAGACCTTCACTCAGCTAGCAAAGTCTGTTCTATATGGTGTTCTAGAGTCTGTGGGACATAATTTTTCTTGCTGTCTATTAAAATTCTTTCTGATTGTGTTGTCATTCCAAGTTACCAGTCAGGTGTCACTCAAAATCATCTCCTCCCCACACCTATCCCACCTATGGTGGTTTGTTAAACAGAAGAAACCATTTGTAGCTCAGATAATACTCTTCATATTGTAAGCCTCTGCCTTTGTTACAAAGTCCTGAATTCATTGTTACAGCCTAGCTGTGCTTGCTGCAAGGTCTTTATACCACTTTCATGCTCTTTATTTTCAAGGGTGAGGTGGACTGCTCTAATTTACATTTGGGTGCCAAGGGTGTGGATAGACAGCATGGGAGATGTAGCAGAATGCATGAAGAAAGCAGAAGAGGTGGTGAGGTGAGTCTGAAGGAGGAGAGAGGGGATGGGGAAAGGAAGAGAGAGCAAAGGGAAGAAGGCAGGGACAAGGGAGCAGAGAATCAGCATGAAAGCTAGACAAGCAGATGAAGCATGAATGACTGGTCAATGAATTAAGCTAGGGGTAATTAATTACTCAGGAAATCAGCATGGCAATGAGTAAAACAGTTAATTATGCAGTAAGGCAAATGAACAGCAAATTAATTACATAGATAATTAAATATATTTATACCAGATGCTCTGACTATTCAAGACAGATCACAGTTACAGAAATTATGCTCTACCAATTCAATTATTTGCAGAAGCTCTGAGCATGCAGATAATGGCTATAAAAGTCTGAGACGCCCAACCCTGCAGATGCATGGAGAAGGTTTGACTCAGGAAAACAGGCAACCGACTGGACCAGTGAAAAACAGCCTGCATCCTTAAGTATCTGTAAGGGCCATGCCTTCATTTAAGAGGAAATTTTTAAAAAATGTGTTTTAACAAGTTTACATGCATTAGCCCTCTATTTTATTTTAGGTAGATTGCAACTGGCTTTTCATAGGCGGCATGCATTGTGTTTGTGGTGCAGTGGTAACAACATACTGTGTTTAAATAAGTGAATTCAGAAACATAAATTTATTGTTTACTCTTTAGTTCACTGGGGGCATTTGAAAGAAGAAAGGGATTGAACTGAATTTGGCAATAAGTAATTATTAGAATTCCGATAAGTGTCTAATTGTTAAAAAAAAAATCCCTTTTCAGTTATATATAGACAAAATCCAGACACCCTCAGTTTACAACGAATCTTCTTCCCAATAGTTGGAATAACTTTAGATTACTGGCTAACTGCACATTTTCAAATATGAAAAAATCTTTTCTATAATATGGTGCTCTTGTATGGCATATTCTTTTCTATATAGCATTTTCTTATTCAACCTGGGCATTTTAATTTTGAACTAACGTCCAATTTCCTCTCTTTTGTCTCTATTCTGAGCTAATTTACCTTTGTGTCAATCTGAACTATTTCCCATTCCTTCCAAGAAATATTTCAGACTGATATTAGTGTAACTGAAATCACTCTGGCTCTATAACTGTAATAATATGCCCCAAGAGCCATTTGGCAGTAGTTAAATTGAGCTGATGGTTAAGTAACATCTGAGATGGTCAATGGCCTTTTTCTTGTCTGCCTGTGTTACATTATCTTCCCTTTACAGCTAATAGTATACATAGAAGGTAAGGAATTTGTTCTCTGATATTGATCCTTGTTTACCTTTATCCATTCTGACATATTACCTTGAAGACTCTACTGCATATGGGCCTCTGCTTGCTGTCCCACAGCACTACAGCTCATTTCAACAGTCTTCCGTTTCTGACTTCATAAACCAAGCTGCTATGCTGCCCTAAAATCCTGGCAAATTATTTTGTAATGTTCAACACTGCTATTCCTGCCAGTCCTCATTAACCACAGCAGAGCCGCTAACAAGCTTTAACTGGCATGTCAGCTAGGGTTGCTCTGAACAGGGGTTTGACGACATGGTGGGCAGAATTCTGGCCGTTGCTGTATGCTGGCTCTCCCATGGCCACTAGCTCTGGTGGTAGTGCAACAGTGGGACATTTTATCACATCACTTGTGTATATGGAGCCAGAGGACCTCAGGGATGTGTCTATGCTAGGGGCTTAAGTTGACTTAAGGAAGCTTAAGTCAATTTAAGAAACTCCCTGGCCACATCTGGAGTTCATTAAATTGACTTAAGCCCTATCTTAAGTTGATTTAATACTCCTGCCCTTAAAGACGACTTTAAGGGTTAAGTCAACTTTGTTAAGTCAACTTAATGCATCGTGGCCATTAAAGTCAACTTAATAAAGTTGACTTAGTGCAGCAGGGTCATTTAAGTTGACTTTATAAAGTTGACTTAAGCCAAGGGACCCATTTAAAGTCGACTTCAAATGGAATCCCTGGCTTAAGTCAACTTTATAAAGTCAACTTAACGCAATGTGGCCTCACTAAGTCGACTTAATAAGGTCTACTTAAAGTTGACTTTAAGTAGATCTTATTAAGTTGACTTCACTGAGTCCTGCAGTGTAGACATAGCCCAGGAGTGCTCATGGCACATCTACATTTTGAGTGACTGGACCCTAAGCTGTGTTCAGGGATTTTCACTGTGATGTAATAATGTCCATGCAAGCCATTACTGTGAAGCAAGATGGTGTGCCAGTGCAGTAATTGCCATTGAGTCACACCCTCAGCTATATTCTCTGAGGTTTTTTTTTTTAACATTCAAAGCATTGATTTTCTCATCACAGGCTGGATTGAAGTCTTGGGAGTCTTTCCATTTATTTCAATAGGTTTTGCAGTAGCCTAATGTCATCTGGTATCTGAACAAAGGTATTTGAGATGTCATTTTCTTATGAAATGCCCATTTTGTGTTTACTATTGTAGTCACTGCCTTTGGATAAACAGGACTGAAGTCCTTCCTACCCCCCCCCCCACTTAATATGGCACTTAATTTTGTCCATAAAATTATGCTTGCAACTGGTTTCTGCATCCCATAGTGATGGTATAAAAATGGAGAATTTTTTAGTTTGAAAGGGACCTCAACCTGCCCTCTACTGATGTGACCATATTTATAGATTTCAGATCTAGAAGGGACCAGCATGATCATCTCCTGTGTACCACAGGCCCTAGAACTTTTCTGAATTAATGCCTCGAGCAGATCTTCTAGAAAAATATCCAATCGTGGTTTAAAGATTGCCATTGATGAAGAATCTACCCTTTTCTTGGTAAATTGTTCCATTGTTTAATTGCACTCACTGTGCAAAACGTATGCCTTATTTCCAGTCTGAATTTGTCTAGCTTCAACTTCCAGCCATTGGATCCTGTTACACCTTTCTCTGCTAGACTGAAGAGCCCATTATTAAATATTTGTTTAACTTTAGCATGTAGATATGAATAGACTATAATCAACTGACCTCTTTACCTTCCCCTTGTTTAGCTAAATAGACAGAGGTCTTTGAATCTATCACTAGAAAGGCATGGTCTCTAAACCTTTAGTCTTTCTTTTGGCTCGTCACTGAAACTTCTCCAAATTATGATCATCCTTCTTCATCTAAGGATACCAGAACAAGGCATAGTATCCCAGCACTGGTGTCAAATACAGAAGTAAAATAACATCTCTACTCTTACTTGAGGTTGCCCAGTTTGTGCGTCCCAGGATCCCATTATTCCTTTTGGCCATAGCATTGCACTGGAAGCTCATGTTCAACAGATTGTTCATTAGCACCTCTGAATCTTTTTCAGAATCATTGCTTCCCATAATAGAGTCCTCCATTATATATAGAAGTCTAAATATATCACCACAACTGCTTTTATCAGTCAGGCTTGTAATCTTATCAGAAAAGATATGTTAGTTTGACAGGATCTATCTTCCACAAACCTATGTTGACTGACATTAATTTTATCATACTCCTTTCATTCTTTATTAATCATGTCCTTTATCAGCCACACTGTTATTTTGTCCAGGTTGGTGTGTCCTATGGTAATTAGCCATGGGAAAAATTTACCAAGTATCCCCATTATGGGCAATGTTTACACTGAGATAGGGATATTTCCTAAAATTTATGTTATAGCTCAAATAGGAATTATTACAGGGAAATTCTGTAGGTTGGGCTATATAGGTCAGAATAGATCAGGGCATCTCAAACTCAAATCACCACAAGGGCCGCATGAGGACTAGTATGTTAGTCCAAGGACCGTACTACTGAAACCTTTTCATACAACAATATTGCAAATAGCAGTAACAGTAGTGTCATTGAGGGCCTCAGGAAATAGCTTTAGGGGCCGCATGTGGCCCACGAGCTGCATGTTTTAGACCCTTGGGCTAGATGATCACACTGGACCCCTCTGGCCTTGGAATCTATGAATCTATCTATTTAATTATTTAAATTATGCAAACCATTTCAAAATTCTACTGAATGATAGCTATGATGCTATAATGACCATTTGAAGTCTATGAAGTTTTTACCAAGAAATTCAATGGGATCAGCATTTCATCCTGTAAGGCACAACGTTGATTTATAAATGAATCATTGGCCACACATTTTACATGTATGATCCCCATCAATATCCAGCTTGCCAAAGTGATGTTCTTTTGAGAAGCATTTGAAGGTCTCAGGAATATCATTTGATGCATTTGAAAGTTGCTCTCACTTTCCCATCAGCATTAGGATTAGTGTGGAATCAGTCTATAAAATGATTCATGGAGTCATTCAATTCACAATACAGTGATTTTGTTGATGTGGGGGGAAAATACAAGTGTGAAAATAAGTACTATAGAGTAGGCTGAGAACTCATTCAATTGCTCCCCATAGTATTTGATGACTGTTTTCCATATGGAGACATCCTGTTGAGAGAGAAAAATGATGTGTCTGGTGTAATGTCAGTCTTTTTGCAGCTCTGTACTTGTTTGAATTTCCAGTACAACAGCAGTTGTGCCCCTGAAGTTATCATTCATTGTCGTTCCTTCCACATAAAAGTTTCCCACACCTAATACATCACAGCTCTGTAAGACACTTTTATTGACTTAAACAGGAGAGCTACAATGAAGTAAGGGTTTAACTTGTGTGAAACATTCTAACTGGCAACTTTCAATGAAACCCTATAAAGCAAAAAGGGATGTTTGTCACTTTTTGAGGGGGCAATTTGATTAAATCATGGCTTCAACCTAGATACTGTGGGAATGATTGTCCTCTCTCAGTAAGTAACTCAATGGAATTACACTGGTGTAAAACTGGAGTGAGATAAGATTTAGACTCTGGAGCTCTAACTATGACTATTGGAAGCTCTAGAGCTAAAATGTGTAACAGATTTATGATATTATATTGGGCGACTGGCTCAAAGTAACAAGCTCATATCATGATGGACTGGTTAAAATGTAGTGGGGAGACTGAAGAACTTAGCTGCTGAGTCACTCGATATTTAAAAGTACAGAAATGTGCCAGACTAGAATGAGAAAAGGAGGCCATATGGTGGAAGTTCTATAGAGATGGAGAAGAAGGCATTGTAGATGGGAGTACATGTAAATTACTGCAATTGCATGCCCAATTATCCACAAACTTGTGAACTCTGGCCTCATTTCTCCATTACATCTGAGTGGTTACTCCCTGGTCCCTTGGCTTGTTGGAAGTTAGAGAGCAGGGGGGTCTACGCTAAAATCTGTTGCTGGTGTATGCTAGCAGAGATGACCTCCTCCCTAAGCCCTCCATGTTTTCTTGCCAAAGGAATATGCTCCACCTTAGCAGGGGAAATGGGGCAATAACTAGGAAACATACACAGTGTACAGGGAACTTAGAGGACTCAAGAATCCAGCCTGCTCTTTTTAGGTACCCTCCTAATTGTGTGTGAGGCCCGGGGAAGAGAAGAGAATGAGTATCCCAGCCCGCAGAAGGCAGTGTTGAAAGTCAGGAGGGCATAGGGATTTCATTATTACTGTTATTTATTTGTACTGTGATCACCCAAGAATGCTAGTTGCCACACATCCAAGGCACATTCTCTGTCTTGATGAGCTTAAAAGCTCCAAATCTATAAAACAAGTGAAGGCAAATGGGAGAGGGGAAGAAAAGGATTTTTAAGAAGCAATTGGCATGTGTATTAATGCACTGCCAATAGCTTCAGATTAACAATGGTCTCGGAAAAGAACAGTTAGAAAATACTAGCTTGAATATGTAGCATTAAGGAGGTAGACAAGAACTGTTAACTACCCACTAGTGTAAAGCCAATCTCTATGCAAGTGTTGAGCAGAACACTAGTCTGTCACGTGGCATCTGATTACCCAGGTTATTCAGATGATCTATTTTAGTTAAAGCTGAACCTTCTTGACCTTGGTCTGATAACAGTTGCAGGGTTCCATGAGACAGATTGCAAGAGCTCTGCTCTTTCATAACAGTCAATGTGTTTGTGTTCGTACCAGGTACTGATTTGACACGTGTCTACTCAGTTGTGCATGGCATCAACATGGTTTTAATTACTTCTACATGTCAGACTCAAGATAGATCTGTGGAGTGAATAGGAAAGATGAAAGGTAGGGAGAGCTGGTGTCAAGCGTTTCCCATCACCTTTAGCTGATTTGCTGCCCTGAGCGTGAAGAAGAAATTCCCTTCCTGAAGAGTGAAAATGTAAAGATTTATAAAGGTTTGTATCATCAACAGCAAGGTGTAATTGAGTTTTCTTAAGAAAACAAATATGGATTAGCAACAGAGTGAATAAAGGAGGGGACTTTGGCTGCTGATGGGTTATGTTTACCTTTCTTACTGAGGTTGGGTAAATGTGACTAGTTAACATTTGCTTCATTTTATTTCCAGTGATGTCTTTAAACTGGTTTACCTACCTTTCCAATTTCACTCCAAAATGCCACTTACATAAAAAAGGAATGGCCAGATTTTTTTTGGCCCATAATGGATGAACATATTGAAGAACCGCCTCCCCCTAAGAGTATCAAAAGAAGTTGAAGACCATTACACAGATATAATTAGCCCCAGGATCAGAGATGCAAAAAGATAGCCGAATTCTGCCCACTGCTTGCCAAGCAGAATTTGTCCAGGGAGAAAATAGGGGCCAATGTGTCTACTGCTTAATATTGTGTCCAAGGCTTTATAAATTTAGTCAAAGTTCTTTGAGATTGGAGTCTTGAATTCCTGCATTCTCAACTCAGGCAGCGATCCAGTGGAATCTGTAGTCACACCTGACCTTTATTCTTGGGGTGGAGTATGAAAAAAGAATTGTAGATAGCAGAAACTGTAACGTTTGGGACTCTGTATCCTTTCTGGTTTGGCTTGTTTTCTCTTGTTCTGAGGAAGTCTTTGCAGGCTTAGCAATGAAAGCAGTAGTCTAAGAACAAAGCTCCCATTATCCATTTCTACATACCTCTGTCCCAAGGATTTTCTTTCTTTGCAGCCCCTTACTTCAAATATTCCCAGGGTGTTAGCAGCCCTTTCCAATGAATGCCCTCATCTAATGACAGTGTCAGAGAGCTGTAACTCCTTTCATGTCAACAGTGAATAACCGTACCACTTCTAGCAAAGCTCTGCTTGTTACTACACTTGGGAGTATACCCCTACTCAGAGGCACTGCCTTCAGCTATGCCCACTGGGGTGATGGAGATGCATTTGCTGCTGAAAAATATATTTTTTTATTTGTTTTACTATCTCTTATTGATTGATTGACTGATTGATTGATTTGGCCAATTGACAAAAATCTTTAGGGGTTTATTTTATTTTATTTCTGCTGTTTCCTTAATGCTTTCTTTGTTACTTGAAGGTACTTTTTATGCAGTTTTTCTTCATGCTGCAGGAATCCAGTCAAACAAGTGTTAATGTATCTTGACATTTTTCTAGTGGAAAACCTAATTGATTTGATTTCTAATGTTTTTCAAAAGACTTTCCACTCATCACCACCCAGCACTTCTTAGTACTTCCACCTTGCTTTCTGCCACCATGTTCCACCCAATGAAAAAAGAAAGGAGACACTAAGAAGGAATGAACTGAATAAAAATATCAGCCAATAACCATCAGTCTGAATATTCATTTCTGTCATAATAGGGCTGATGTTAGTGGTAGCTTTCATTGGCAGACTATAGACGAAGGAACGCATTATTCATAGCTCTTCTTCCGATGCCTTGACTAGGCTCTATATTAGACAGAGATAGAACACAGCTGAGCAATATTTTCCTTGATTTCTATGAAGTGATTCTGACAGATATTGCAACCACATGCAATGTTCTTTGGGACAGAAGCACCTCTGGCCCCGATAAAGACCCGGGGCTCAGTGCACTGTCACTCAGGGCTCAAGCTTTGTAAGGGAGCAGGCCAGCGGTGGAGCCAGGGCTCTGGTGCTGGGATGTGGGGCTCAAGCCTCATAAGCATAGTGCCAGTGACACCCCTGCTTGGGGACCATATTATATTAAGTTTGTTTCACTGCCAGCCAGGGACTGCGCACAACCCCAGGGGAGGTAGCTTACCATAGCTTCCCAGGAACCAAAAACAGGGAGAGGTAAATAAAATGAATCATGTAGGTTGTGACTACTTCCACAGAGGTACCATTCCATGGAAATACATACATGTAGTGGTTCAAACTGGTTTTCCAGAATCCAAAAGGCAAATAAAAAGCTTTTACAATAAAAAGACTTAATTTAAATTGACTTGGGGCCTTCATTTTGATTCATCAAACAAACAGGCCAGTCTATCCAAGGGAAGCCCCAACCCTTACTGAAGGATTAAAGACCTGGGCCTACTTGGGCTCCTTAAGACAGGTGGATGACTCCTGATATGTTCAGTGGGGGGTTTAAATCTGCTTATAGTTTTTATATGTTTTCTCTGTAGAGCTTTTACCTAAAGAATAAGTAAGCTTGCTTAGAAAAAACTGTGTGATGACTTGCAACTGCTGGCAATATGCTATTCATAGTCCTTGGAGACAAAGCAATGCACTGGCTGGTTTACTGGAGATACCACAATGTAAGTCGTAAAACCTCTTGTTGGAAGGGAGGGGGACAAGGACCCCTGCCCAGAGATAAGTTATAGCTGGAGGCCGGAGGCCTGACAGGGATATCCAGGAGCTGATCATGGAGCAGGAGATAGTTCTTGTGAAACTCTGACAATAATGTACATAGCTGATCTGTAACAGCTGAAACATGCAAGATAAAGATTTGAGTTTTGGTGATAGTTATTCTGCTCCAAAATCAATTTGTAGCACTTAGGTGGTATTTAAAATCTTACACTATGGCTTCTCATGGAAGTGAGAAAGCTTTCTTCTCTACAGCAATGTCTGTGAAACCCTGTCCAAAACAGCTGTTCCAGGTGATGCCTGGAAGCTTTTTGCCCTAGTCTGTCCCCATAGGGTCATTGGCCAACAACCCCTCTGTCCTGCACACCTGCATGGTATATAGGGGACACTGACCCTGTCTCGCTGCTTCAGTTTCTTCTGTCCTCCCATAAGCAACAGTACTGGAACTGCCCACTCTTGCACTCTCACAAGCACTTGTCCACTACATTTTCCTTCTCCGCTCCATTCAGTCACAAAGATGGAATTGTGGTTCGTATTGGTTACACCTCTGTGATCCAGCCAAACAAGAAAGAGCAAGTCTCCATCACCTCCAGAGGGTAATGTGCACTGGTACCAAGAAGACCATTCTGGGCTTCAAGCCCTGTGCCATGTGTGGGAAGGCCTTCTCAGTGAGTGACCATCACAAAAGTTGCGTTGGGGAAACCCACAGGCCCAAAGAGTGCCAAATTTGCTGGTCCTTCAAGTCAAGGACCTAGAAGGAAAGGGAACACTGCCTCTGGTCCATGGCCATAGAAGAGGCCTTGAGGCCTGCCTCAGTACCAGGCAAGACATTGGCATCTCCGGGGCCATTGGCACCGTGGACCCAGTCACCACCAGCCCCTTCTTGACACCAGTATCCTTCTGGGAAGCTGAAGAAAGCCTGAGCAGGGCCAAAGCCCGCATCGGGCACCCGCTCCAAGAACAGGCCACACCATCGGCACAGGTCAGGGTCCCTGGCTCAGTCTTTATCCTCAGCACATAAGCCTGAGTCCTTGCCACTACCTTGGACACCAGAGGCCTTCCAGGCTGCTAAGGTACTCCTGCAGCTGCCGACCCTGACTCCACCTAGGCCAGTACCCTCCAGGGGAAAAACTAGCTCTGTTATCAAAGGCCTGATCAGGCTCCGAACAGGGCACCAAACCATTGGCCCAATTATCACCGGCACTGGGACGTAGCTTGTATCCTAGCTCACTGTGGCCCTGCTTTGTGATGCCCCAACCCTTGGGGCAGCGGTTCAAGGGTGATTGGAGCAGGCCCTCACCCTCACCATCCCAACAGCTGCAGTCCCGCTGCTCCGAGCATGCTGCATCCATGAGAGCCTCTTCTCCAGCATCCTTTGGATCCAACTTGGGCGATGACAACAGGGCTTATCTTCAGTTCTCCCTGGAGACATCATCACGGGATTGGTCTCAGCTCTACTTCCAGAGGTTACTCAGTACCAGGTCCTTATGGCGATCATTGAAGAGCCCCGACACTCAGCACCATCATCGATATTTGTCTTCACCATCAGCCCTAATTCTGGCTGCTGCCTGTCTGGCGGGTAAGTGTAGGAGGACGCGTTCTGCCTCATCTCTTCAGCACTGGAGCCCCAAGAGCAGAGCACAGGCACCAGCCTCCCGTGACAGATCCTCACCACAGAGGCCTGCTCTGCTACTGGCTCATAAGAGAGGCCGCTCTCCCCCATCTTGGTTACAGGGTTCAGGACTATCTCCACAGATGCAACAGTCCATCCAGGATTTCCCCTTCGAGGGCCCCCTGCTATTTACAGAGTCAACAGATGCCAAGCTGCATGGCATAAAAGACTCTAGAGCCACCCTCCTCTCACTGGGAATGTACACTCCTCAGTCTCCCAGGCACCCCTACTGCCCCCAGCAACCTCAGCACTGCCCCCAACCCCAGCTGCAACTCCAGCAGCAGCAGCAGGGGCAAAGGAGTCACCCTCTCCAATCATCCCACCAATCATATGGGAATGGGGACAAAGATGAGGCAGGGGTGGTAAGGGCCACTGATCCCAAAGTAACAGCCAACCCTCACAACAGAGAAACAGTAGTAACTGCCCATCTGGGCCTAGGCAAAGGTTTTGACCTCTTGCCAGAGGGCCATTACCAACCACTACACCTAGGTCCCACCATTCAGGAGCTGTCTAGCCCTGTTCCATCAGCAATGGCCCAAGATAACTTCAGACTGATGGATCTTAGACATGATATCTTAGGGCTAGTCCATGCAGTTCAGAGCCAAGCCTTGAGAGAGAAAACTTCCCCCTCATTGCAGACCTCAGGACTGCTCCCAAGAACAGATGCTGAAGCAGGAGTGCCAGAAACTCCTGGCCTTGTGAGCCATAGAAAGGGTTCCCCTAAACCAAAGGGGGATGGGGTTCTACTCCTGCTACTTCCTAATCCCAAAATCAAGCACAGGCCTATGGTCCATTTCAGATCTAAGAGCTCTGAACAAATGTCTACAGAAAAAGTTCTGAATGGTCTCCCTGTCACAGATCATTCATCCCTGGACCCAGGGAACTGGTTCATAGCCCTTGACTTAAAGGACACCTACTTCCACATTTCCATAAGGCAAAATCACAGGAGGTTTGTCCGCTTCATGGTAGGCAAGAAACACTTCCGCTTCACATGCCTTCCCTTTGGTCTCTCTCTCTAGCCCCAAGGGTCTTCACAAACTGCATTGCAGCTGTAGCAGCTCACTTAAGAAAGCAGGGTACACAGATATACCCTTATCTGGATGATTGGTTAATAAAAGGAAAATCAGAGTATCAAGCTCAGCACAGCGTTCATGGTGCACAGAGTCTGTGCCTCCTGATAAACAGGAAAAAGTCAAAGTTCTCCCCCATTAAGGTGCATAGATTTCATGGGGCTCCATCTGGACTCGTGCAAAGCAATGGCCTTGCTTCCCCCATCCAGATTTCAGTCCATATCTACCATCATCTCAGACATGATACATGTCTCTACCATGGCTTCAAGGCACTGCCTCCAGCTGCTGGGACACATGGCGGCATCCACATATGTGATTAGGATGGTCTGCCTGCGCATGAGGCCCCTGCAGGCCTGGCTGGCCTCAGGTGGTCACTATCCCCAAAAGGGTCCTCGATTCTCTGAATATTTGACAGGATCCCCAGTTCATTTGTGAGCAGGTCCCCTTTGAAACCCTGAACCCCACCCTCACCCTAATCATGGATGCATCAGACCTGGGCACCTGGGCACAGGAAGGCAGTTCCCTCCACATAAACATATAGGAACTAAGGGCAATTCACCTAGCATGCGTAACCCTCCTAGACAAGATAGAGGGGAGATTAATACAGATCATGATGGACAATATGGCATCCATGTTCTACATCAACCACCAGGGGGTCCTGGTTGAGAAGAGAAAACCCTCAATGAGGACCACATACATAGCCAAATGGAAACACTTCTCTCTCTGGGCCCAATAAAGAGGGATACCACCAGAGATGGCCTCAATTGAGACCATTCTAGACTACCTTCTGAGCCTGCAGGAGGGAGGCCTCTCACTCCCCTCACTCAGGGTACACCTGGCAGCTATCTCAGCCCTGCACAATATGTTTGGGGAGGTAACCCCATTCTCTCACCCTAGAACTTCAAGTTTTCTCAAGGGCCTGGAGACACTGTATTGCCAACCCCAGGACCCAGTCCCTCAGTGGGATCTAAATTTGGTGCTTGAGGGTCTCACAAACCCCCTTACAAGTACCTGACGTCATGCACGCTCCTGGGCTTGTCATGAAAGGTTGCATTTCTAGTGGCCATCACTTCAGTCACAAGGGTTTCAGAAATAAGAGCCCTGTCCTCAGAAACCCCATATACAATGTTCCACCAGGACAAGATAGAGTTGAGACCCCAACCAGCCTTTTTGCCAAAGGTGGTGTCCCCATTTCATGCCAACCAAGACATCTGCCTCCCAGTGTTATTCCCGAACCCCCGGGTCATGAAAATGAGAGGAAATGGCATACCCTCAACATAAAGAGGGCCCTTCCGCAAAACATCTCAACAGTTAGTTACAGTTGCCGAACGCATGAAGGGCTAAGCGGTAACTGCCCAGTGTATCTATTCCTGGATAGCAAACTGCATCAAGGACTGTTATAAAAGAGTAAATGCTCCCCTCCCAGGAAGGGTCAGAGCCCACTCTACTAGAGCTCAAGCATGCTCCACAGCCTTCCTTGCTCAGATCGTGATCCAGGAGATCCACAAGGCAGTGACCTGGTCCTCAGCGCATACTTTGCCTCTCAATATGCCATCCTCCAACAGTCAAGAGACGACGCTTCACTGAGCAGAGCCATACTGTGTGTGAGGAAACCTTAACTCTGCCCAACATACTCGGTACAACTTTGTAGTCGCCTATACCAAAATGGATATGAGCAGTGCTCAAAAAAGAATGGAAGTTTACGTACCAGTAAACATCCGTCTTCGATATGGACTCCTCACATACATTCCATACCCTCCCTCCATCTCCTCTTTTCAGAGTTAGTGGAAGGAAGGGACTGAAGGAGGGTAGGGGCAGGGCCACCTATATACCACACAGGACAGAGGGGGCGTTGGCCGCGGACCCTACAGGAGAAAAAGCCTTCCAGGCATCTGTGCGCTGCAGCACGGAGACAACTATGCCAGAATGTATGGCTATGTCTATACTACAGGCCTTTATTAAGCTGGTTTAATAAGGTCTACTATAAGCTGGCTTAAAGTAGACTTTATTAAGCCAGCTTAGAGAGTCCACACTCAAAATGCCAGGAGACTGCCCACATCCACACTGGCGGTGGCTAGGTCATTCTAGGAGTGGTGCATTGTGGGTAGCTGGCCCACAGTGCACCACAACAGAAGTGCGCCTCTCTCCCGGCCACTCCTTTACTACAGGAAGTGAGTGACCACGCCACCCTCCATATTCTGTGTGGCAACAGGGAGGTCAGGGAGCCTGACGTGGCTCAGCAATGTGCCAGCACAGCAATCCACTATCTCTGAGCATTGGCCAGACTCCTCTGGCTCCGGACCAGTCCCACAGGGCTACTGCCAGCATGGGGCAGGGTGCAGTAGTTGTTAAGATTTGAACACAGGGAAACAGCACATAGAGAAAGATGACATCAAGCCACCTGTTGTCATGAGAAAAGAATCCATAGTCATGATTTAATCCTGCTTTCGCACAATCTAATCTAATTTAAAAGAAATAGCAACTGACAGCAGACACCCAGAGGTTCAGCCACCCATGGGCATGGATGGGGGATGCTGTATTTTTATATGAAAAATGACAGCGGAGCTCACCCTCGTCTACCTCTCAGGAACTAGTAGATGCAGTTTTTTTAAAAATCAAGCACAAAGCAACTCTTATAATTAGCGTATTAAAAGACCAGCTAAAACAGCTCTTGTCTTCTTAGCCTCCCCTGCACTACTTACGGAGTTTCTTTGGGAAGGCATCAGTCAGTCAGTTGCACATCCCTTCTCATGGCCAATGCCCCTGGCCGATTTGAAGTAGTTGGGAAAAAGGAGCCGTCAGCTCAGTCGCTCCAGCAGTCCTACCCCACTGTGTGTGGGGAAGGAAGCTAAACCCAACCATGCAGGTGGATTGTTTCAGGGCTGCAAACCCTGCCATGAGCAGGGTGAGAGACTTGAAGGATGTCTCAAATACAGCTGACTCCCCATTGCACTGAACTCTGCCCCAACAGATCCTTAATGTAAACTTTGGTTCACAGCTAGAAGAAAATTTTGCCTCCCTAAACATGGGATTTTCCTTCTTAATTGCTTTGGAAAGAGCCAGCACTGACCCCAGCCTTGCTTTCCTGAAAGTGAAAATGATCCATGGTGGCTCCCTGGTGTGTTTGTATATAACTGTCCTAGTGCTGGGGAACAAGGTGTCTGCTCCAGTCCAGGGGAAATCTCACAGCTAAAGCAGAGCAGTTAATGCGATTGGTGTTGGCAAAGCAGAGTGCGGAAGTCTGCCCTATGCCCAAATCCCCAATGCAACCTCCCCTCCGCCCCCAGCCCACCACAGCTCCCTTTTCTCCCTGCCATGTCCCTCTTTTCTCTCCAGCTCCTGATCCCCACCTCATCCCTTTTCCCCCCAGCCCAGATCCCTGCTGCATCCCTTTTCTCTCCAGCCCCAATCCCTGCCATGTCTTCCTTTTCTCCCCAGCCCAAATCCCTCCCACATCCCTTTTCTCCCCAGCCCTGATCCTTGCTGCATCTCCCTTTTCCCCCCAGCCCTGATCCCTCCCTTGTCCTTTTTCTCCCCACTCCCAGCCCTGCCATGTCCCTTCTCAGCAGCCCGTGATCCCCATGTTTCAGATAGCTAGGAAGCCAATTAAGTCAACTTAAGCCAACTCCTGGTCTACATTGGCTTAAGTCAACTTAATAAAGTTGATTTAACTGCTGAGTTGACTTTTCAAGTGAGTTATTAAGTTGACTTAAGCAAATGCTTAAGTTGACTTAATACCTTCTCAGTGTGGCTAGGGCTTTATTTAAGTCGATTTAAGGGGCTTTAAGTCAACTTAAACCTGTAGTGTAGACATAGCTTATGTGAGCAGCCCATCTCAAAGAAGGATGTTTACTGGTGGGTAACCTTCTATTCTGGGTGATGGTAAATCTTGTTTCTAGCCACTGGAAATAGTTACATGCTTCTCACTGTTAAAAATTTTCTTACTGTTTTGGGGAAAAGATCAAATGTTTGGCCACAATTAGTTGATTCCTTGGGCACACATCCATGTGTGGAGACAGCACCTGTTGTATGCAGGAGCTTCGCACCTCACAAAATCAAGCTGAAGTGGGGTTAGCTTTATTGTTGGTGGACATGGTTAGTCCTGCTTTGCTGGATAACAAGAGGCCAGATTTCCTCTAGCAAGCAGCTGTTATTCTCTTGCTCAAACTATTTTGTGACATCAAATCTATCCTTTATGATCTACCGTAACCCTCAGATCTGTTACAGCAGTGCTAACACCAAACCAGTTATTCCCCATTTTGTATGTAAGCATCCCTAAGTGTAGGAGTTTTGAACTAGTCTTTATGGATTTTAATTTTATTGATTCCAGACCAATCGTTCAATTTGTGAAGTTCCGTCTGGATTCTAATCTTGTCCTCCAAGGTGTTAGCAGTGTTTCCAGCTTGGTGTTATTCACCAATTTTATATGCATGCTCTTCACTCTATTATCTAAGACGGGGGTAAAAAATAGTCAATACTTCTGGATCCATGATTGACCCACTGTGGAACTTTACCTGTTACGTCTTCAGAGTTTGACAGCAAACCACACTCTTTGAGTACTTGTTTTCAACCAATTGTGCACCCATCTAAAGGTAATTTCATCTAGCTCTAACTTCCGTAGTTTGCCTATAAGACTGTCATACAGGACTGTGTCAAAAGCCTTACTAAAATCAAATATATCACATCTGCTGGTTCCCTACTGTCCACTATGCCAGGATAAGTAAGATGTTCATGCTGATTTTGTTAGAGCTACTGGCAGCCTTTCATACTGCTGCTCATGAGGTTTTAGTGACCTGACCTGGACCCTGGTAGATGTAGCTGTTCTCATTCTTGGTTTTACATTTCAGAGGCTCTTGAATAGTGTTGCGCAGTTGCATTTCTGTCCCAAAGCACACTCAAGGGCCCAATTCCCCAGGATTCTTTGCTGTCATCCCTCCTGTGCAATATCCATGAGCAGCCACAGAATGAGATGCCAGGTGCTTTGGTCTGCAGTGCTGTCTGAACATGGATGACACAGGGTATGTCTACACTATAAAAGCAAAGTCGACTTTATAATAAAGTCTACTTAAAGTTGACTTTAAGGAGACCTTATTAAGTTGACTTAGGCTATGTCCACACATACATTGTTATTTCGAAATGAGTTATTTTGAAATAAAGTCCTTATTTCGAAATAAGTAATTCAAATTAAGAAAATGTTAATTTGAATTAAGGGAAAGCCTGCTATCAAAATGGCTGTTATTTTGAAACTGTTACTTTGAAATAACACCATTTAGACATGTTGTTTTGAAACAACATGTCCAAACGACATTATTTCAAAATAACCATTTTGAAATAACAGCCGTTTTGAAAAGAATGGAGTTTAAGCTATTTCGAAATGATGGTTCTTATTTTGAAATGACAGAGCCTGTCATTTCAAAATAAGAAAACGTCATGTGGACCTAATCTTTTTTATTTTGAAATAACCAGTGTTATTTCGAAATAAAAGAGACGTGTGGACATACCCTTAGTGAGTACACACTACATTAAGTCATCTTTAAATGGGTGTCCTGGCTTAATTTGACTTAATAAAGTCAAATTAATGGTCCCACTGAACTAAGTCAACTTTATTAAGTCTAATTAGTTAGTCCACATTGCCTTAAGTCGACTTAATAAAGTCGACTTAATAGTAAAGTCGACTTTATAAGTGGACCTTATAAAGTCAACTTTACTGGGCCCTAAAGTCAACTTTATTGCCCTGCAGTGTAGACAGGGCTCTGTTTAAGTCGACTTAAGGGCCCTTAAGTCGACTTAAACACATAGGGTATGTCCACACGAGTCTTTTATTTCGAAACAACATGGGTTGTTTTGAAATAAAAAACTGAATGTCCACACAACGTTTTCTTATTTCGAAATGACAGGCTCTGTCATTTTGAAATAAGAACCATCATTTCGAAACAGCTTGAACCCCATTCATTTAAAAACGGCTGTTATTTTGAAATGGTTATTTCAAAATATGGCTGTTTGGACATGTTGTTTTGAAACAACACCATTGTTTTGAAACAACTGTTTCGAAACAACGTGTCCAAACGGCCTTATTTTGAAATAACCATTTCGAAATAACAGCTGTTTCAAAAACAGGCTTTCCCTTAATTCGAATTAACATTTTCTTAATTTGAATTAATTTATTTCGAAATAAGGACTTTATTTCAAAATAACTCATTTCAAAATAACTTATTTCGAAATAATTACGTATGTGTGGACATAGCCATAGTGTAGATGTACGCACAGAGCTCTATATAGCTCTTTACTCAAACACAAGCAGTGTGATGCCTATACTTTCCCAGTGCCTGGCTAACCCAGTGGGATTGAAAGGGCAAGTTAATTGTGGTTCAGGCCAGATAAGGCAGAAGCAATGCTGATTTTTTAGGAGAACCAGCTAGGGAACATGAGTCAATTAGAATCTACATGCCTTCTCCCCCTGCTATCTTTGAAAGAGTATATCCATCCTTTGCTAATCTGTGGGTACTTCTGAACTAATTCCTCCTTGATTTTATGCTGGCATCAGTGACCAGGGTTGTTGCAATAATTGTGATCATTTCTCTGAGATACAGAACTTGCCAAGGTCATTAGTGCTTTCATTGCACCTCGTTTGGGTCACTGTGGCATGCTGTGGTGTATAATGTATGTGCCTATGGATGAGGACTGCTCACAAGTTGCAGCAGGTGCAGAATAGGGAGGCTAACTGCTTAGCATTTCACTACGCTGATTGCTCCAGACAAAACATAGATTTCCTCTTCATTTCCAGGCAACTCAAGCATTAAAATTAAAATTTAGCATTGAAATTGAGCAATGAAACCCTGTGTGGTTTAGATTTTAGCTCTATGAGAAGCTATCTCTTTCCTATATGTTCAGCCATGCCTACTGGGGTCATCTGAGGCACTCAAGCTGCTGAGCCAGAGACTGAAATGTTCATTACAGAGGTAGGAAGGATCAGGATGTTTTTAGTGTAGGGCTCTTGACTATGGAATCTGCTCCTGCCTTTGGTCCACCACTACTCAAGGCTGTTGACCTTTAGGTGCCATGCAGACCTTAGTGGTGACAAAGATATTTTTTCTGAGATGGCTTAGAGAGATATAATGGTCTTTGTAACTATTAGGTTTGTGCTTTTTTGTTTCTAGACTGCATTCATATTTACATTGTTGTCTACACTACCCTTTGCATTTATAACCTGAGATATGGTTAGGAGATATTTTTTTACCTAGATGTTGCATACACACACACACACACACAAATTATACTGTATTCTATCTATAAACCCCAGTCATTTCCTGTCTAGATGGAAAATATTGGTATTGTTTGCTCTGTGAAAAATCAGGATATGTTCCACTTTTTCCATTTACTGTTCAGAACATGTACTCCATATTTAGCAGCTTCTGATTGAAAACAGCCTCTTAATGTAGTGCAAGTAAAAATAACCCATATTCTACAATATGTGCCCTTTCCTTTCAAGGCAAAGTAGTGCCTGCAAATATGTCTAGACAGTAAGATGGAACAGCAAAGAATCAGCCATTAAGCTACAGGAGCCCCCCCCCTTACCAAACAAACTCAGATTAAAATTCAAAACATTATAGCAACATTGTTTGCATGACATCTGTAGAGGGAGCATAGTTCTAAGAAATGGTGACTTTCTCACTCATTATTAAGAGGAGGTGCCAGAAATCGTCTCTAGAAAGTCATGGCTAGCAAGCCTTGATGGCCTGATGTGAATCAACAAGTGACTGAAATGTACCAGTATTTGCTGCCAGCAGCAGAAAGCGCCATATGGGGATACCTGATTTTAGAAGTCTATTTTCCGTGTGATGGATGAATTAATAACCTGCTGACACACTGAGGACATTCTCAGAATTTCAAAATATATTTGCTGTGTGGTGCATGGGATGGGGTTGGTGACTGACATAGTCTTTTAATTCTCCCTCTGTCCTCCTATCCCTTGCCAGGCCATCATTTCATAAGTTCATGAATTCTTCTCATCCACTTCTGACAATGGACTCTTTTTGACAGGGTCCTATTTGAAAATGTCTCCTTCTCCCCCTCAGTCAGACAGACCTGATTTATGCTACTTGTGATCACAGACAAGCAGCTCAGTTTGTTGTTTGGTTTGGGCAGCGTCTGAGAGAGACTAATTTTGCAAGTCTGTTCTTGGTTTTCTATATTCCTTTCTTATCTTGTTCCTCCACCATGTAGACAAGAATGGAAGAAAATACAGGGGAGATGGGGGAGGAGTGGGCGGAAGACAGAGATTTATCATTTGACAAAGACTCTTTATGTGATGCCATCTATATTCCATTTTCAAAATGTTTTTTATTTATTACTGAGATGCATTTCCTGTTACAGGGAATGTGACTGCAGAAGACATTCAAGGAGAAACTGAGAATTTAAATGAAAGCAAGTGATTCATTTTGGCAGCTTCTGACTGCACAGTGAACACTTGATAGTTTTGTGTTGTTTGTATATGTACTCCTGTTTGCATGTATGTGCAAGCATGTGTCAGTGTGTAGGAAAAGCCAGGGATGAAATCCTACTTCTGCTAACTTATAAAGGAGTTTTGTCATTGACCACAGTTAGGCCAGGACGTCACACAAAGTTTTCCTCCTGTATTGAGGCAACAAGCAGTTATCAAAGAACAAGTAAGCCTGACTCACCTCTCTACACTCACCAGTGGATGACAGTGAGACTCAGTGAGCTGGGCTTGCATGGGTACAAATGAGAGCATAATTAATTCACGGCATGCACTGATCCGTGGCACAAACTTCTTTTGACCACTTCGTAAGAAAGCCTCTCACATATAAGCTGTAATTCAAAGGTAACTGAAACAGAACCTTTTCTGTGGCTGTACAGTAGAAGAGCACATTCAAAGGTGCCACAAATTAAAATGACAAGCAGATAAGCCAATACAACCAAAAAGCAGATTGACTGTAAATGCCCGAATGGTTATGATGCAGATGCCACAGTACAGCTAGCCAACCAGCCACGCACCATCAATGAAAACAATATGCTAGAGTCTGGCACTTAAGCTTTGAAATTGCCTAACTGGCTCTGTGCATGAAGCTACATCTGTTTGCTTCACCATTGGAACAGCCTAGAGGATCACACCAGGGAATAATGCTCAAGACAATCGGCAGGAAGAAGTGTTTCCCAGTTAAGGTTTGAAATGACATGAAATCTGCCAATATACTTTTGATTTGCACTGCTATTTTTAAAGATATAAACTATGCCCCAGCCAACCCTTCCCTCCCCTCCCTCACTATGGTTTGTACATTTTTATTGTGGTTGGTCTGAGGCAGAAGATCAATCATGAAGTTAACCAAAGGACCAGATGCTGCTGTTGGAAAAATACATACCAGAGCTTGGCTTCTGTGACTTATAGCTGCCAACTTCCCCCCAACAAATGGCCACAGTCTGGCTGTCTTTCTGGGACAGATAGAGGAAAAGCCTGAAGAAGAACATGTTCTACTCTGCAATTAACAGGAAGAGGCAATGCCAAGTGGGTAGCACTGCTGCCATGAGCTTGCATGCTTTGCAACTGGATTATTTCGTTTAAAATTTAGGTCTAGAGAAAGTTCATCTGTAGATGCATATGCTAAGATTTGCACTCTTGGTAGGCTAGGAATTGTATCTCATTGGGTAGGCATTCACAAACAGAATTGGGCTGGACTGTCTTCCACTCGCAGGCAGTACTGATGTGTTTTAGAGAAACATTGCAACAATCTAGAGTAAAACCCAAAGATATTACTCTTACTGGGAACATTTATGAGCTACATGATATTGGTTGATACCAATCTAGCTATTTTTTTTCCTTCAGATTCTTGCATCTTGGGAAATTTACTACTCCATATGACTTGGTATTGCACACTGTAGTCCAATAGAAGATTTATAGCCTTTTTTTAAATTTTTGATTGCATTGTTGCTAGTTAATAATCCTTGATTCTTTTGGGTAACATCAGCAAGCTTCAGGTTCTGAGAATGATTATTCATAATAGGTCCATTCCAACATGCTGCCTGTGTCTAAATTTCCCACTGGGCCTAGTTAAAATCTCTATAGTCTGCTGCATTTCTTCTTTTTTAGAGCTTGCAGTACTCCTGTCAGCCCCCGAGGGAATTTAGGTCAGCCACAGTGTTTGAACCTCAGGGACACATGTGTTCAGCAAATTTTACTTCATCTTTAATGTGCAGATGTGACACGGCACATTAAAATGTTTCTATGTTAATTTTAGAGGTTCAATAGTTTTAGCCTTTTTAACTGGTTTTCTGCAGAGATTTAGTTTGATCAGTGAGATCTATAGTGGAAACTTGGGCCCTGAGCCCACTGTTAGATCCTATGTGAGCAAGTGACCGTCTCAGATTCAGCTGAAACAAGGAGAGTACTGGGACATCTTATAAACTAACAAATTTCTTTGGATGTAAGCTTTCTTGGGCTGCAACACACTTCATCAGATGCAGCCCACAAAAGCTTATTCCCAGAGAAATCTGTTAGTCTTTAAGGTGCCACAGGACTCTTGTTATTTTTGCTGTACGCAAACTAACACAGCTTCCCCTTTGGAACTTGTCAGACTCTGTCGCAGGTTCAAAGAATGGACTTGTATTGGAGATCTCACTTAGCTAAATATGAAGTTTCTAGCTTGTCATTGCTGAATTATGTATGTGTTAAATTCTGGTTACATCTCATGGAGTAGGGTTTGGGGGGGGTTGTTTGTTTTTGTTTTCTTTTCTTTTTTTTTCCTCCACATCTGAATGGCTCAAATATGGACTTACTTGGATTTGCTCAAAAATAACCCCAAGGAGAAGGCTTATATGAAACTGAAAAGGGCAGTAATGAAGGATGTGGTGGGGGTTAGAACAGAATTTGGGATTCAGACTTAAATGCAGCAGTCGCTACCTGGAAGCACAGTAATAAAGTTCCCCTACCCCCATTAGGAATATATTCATAAGAAATGCAAACTTCGAGTATATAGGAAAGACTATCATGCCTCTAGCTGTAACTGTTTTTTTTCACATTTAGGATGTAGTCTTCCAGTCACTTGGTGTGCAAACTCTGAATGTAATCAATGGGAATTCCAGATATTAAGCAGTGACAAGATTGTTTCCTACTTTTCTGTTAAAATTTCTATATTTATTTTTGAGATTTGCAGTAAGCTATCCATGGACACATACATTTAATTCAATACAATTCTTTTTTGTTTTGTTTTGTTTTTGTTTTTGCCACTTTCTAAGCAAGTGAGGAATTACAGGGAAGTCAAGTGGTTTTATTTCCTTGAAAGCAGGTCCTTATGCATTAAGATTTATAGTACTCCAAGAAGTAAATGCCCTAGTTTCCAATGTAAAAATCATCTATAGATATTTTGAGCAAAGAACTTTATATGCTAAGGACTGATGGCTATAAAAAAAGTGATTTTTAAAATTATAGCAGGACTATTTATATTGCAAATAGCAAACATTAATTCCTCTTGCTGTGAGCAAAATGAAAAGAATAAGACCTAGTCTCAAAAAATGAAGATTTGGCCATTAAAATAAATGTAAGAAATCTTTTTCAAGTCCAAAGTTTTTGCAATATTTGCTTTTTAGGAGCTCATGCAGCTTATTGTATAAAACATATTAATGCTGGAGTGACGTGAATTTTACTGCTGTTAAAAAATGCAAAATGATATAGACAGTGCTGGGAAATAAGTGAATCAATGTTACCTAGGAAAACAGTTTTGTCTTCATCTGAATTTGTCCTACCAAGTTAATTAAATAAAGAAGTGATATGTTCACTGTTCCAAATGCTCATGATTTTATTTAGTCTCATGGTATTTGGATGTTTTTCTTAATGCTGTAGCTCATGGAGGCAAGTGAATAAGTGAGAAAATCAGTTTTCATTAAAAAAAAAAAGTTTTCAGCTCTCAAAGTACATAGAAGAGCTTTGGAAATCTGACTCTGAAAGGCTCAAAACCAGAAGGCAAATGAAAACAGAGCCCCTAATGAATTTATTACTTTTAAAAAATGCTATGATTTTTAAGCCAAATCCACATTTTTGGTGGTTGTGATCCATGAGTTTTGGACCCTTGTGATTGGCAATATCATAATTCACTCTCCTCCATATTAATTTAGGCCTTGCCTGTATTCAGGAATAGCCCTGACTCAGTGGTTACTGGCCAGCAATCAGAGTAGCTGTACTGACACCGACCTATAACTGTAGGTAGAACAAGAAGGCCTACAATTAGCAGAAACACTACCTTGCTTTTTGTCTACAATTGAGTATCAGCACTGGGGCTGCTACTCATATTATTGGCCACTGATTGCTGAATCAGGGCTATGTCTGAGTGTGGACAAGGCCTCACTTCCACTTGGCTAGATGCCCATAGACCTACTTACGCTTGGAGTTTAATGGAAAGAGGGCACAGGGAACTTCTATAAAGCAGTAGAAGCCAAGGGTGAGCTCCCATTCCCTGGCTTGGGTGAGCCATGCTCTATCACAGCTCCCCTTTGTCCTTTATTAAGGGAGTGAAGGCTCTCTCTGTTTCATTTACTTTATCCTGTTCACACACAAATTCTCTTGCTGTGCAAGGAATCAACGATGACCTCAGCCTTATGAGGAGGAGCTAGAGGACAGAGAGTGCTTGATCTTTCACCTTCTTCTAACTCTTTTTCATGCAAGTTAAACCAGCTGAGACTCCCTCACCCTATTGGCAAAGCAGGTATAAGTATGTTGGGGAGACAAATTAACATATGTGGGATGCTAACTGTTGACTACTCGATGGTTACTGCAGCAGCACAGTTACGTTGGTGTAACCCTGTAATAAAAATGCAATGACAGCACTGGTAGGGGGTTTTCCCTCATGGAAGGAACTTTACCTCCCTAAGTGGTGGTAGCAGAGTCAATGGAAGGATTCTCCAATCAACCTTATTGCATCTGCTGCAGGGAGTTAGGTTGGCATGACTACGAAGCTCAGGAGGTATCACACCACTGAGCATTGTACGTATATCAACGTAAGTTTTAAGCATTGATTAGTGCTGATGCTCTAGTTTCACATGGCTTCCAAGTTTTACCCAGCATGTTATTTTGCAGAACTTAATACACTAATTTGTCTTTGTCTCTTTAGGCCTGGTCTACATTTAAAAGGGAAATCAACACAGCTGTGGTGCTCAGGGGTGTGAAAAATCCACACACCAGAGTGCCAGGCCTAAGCCAACCACACCCCAAGTGTAGTCACAGCTAGGTAGATGGAAACATGCTACTGTTGACCTACCTGGATGATTGCTTGAGGAGAAGGTGTTCCTGCGTTAATGAAAAAAGCCCTTTTGTGGTATAGGGTGCGCCTACACTATAGGTTACACTAGCATAAGTACAAAGCCATAGCTATGCCTGTATGGTCTCTGAAGTGTAGACATATCCTTGCAGGCTCATACCAATGGATGGCATTCTTAGATGATTCATGGAATGCTTCTAAATCTCATAGCCTGCTTGCATGTTTCTAGTTCCTGGTCATTGATTTCTTATGTCCTTTTTATTGTTAACCAGTTGCACTGCAACTGCAGGGCCACCAGTATAAGCAAATGATAAAAATTGGGTGGGCACTTAGCTCATTTCCTGGTTTGCCACAAGCAACTCCCTTTTGTCCCAGATCTTCTCGTACATGCAGTCACAGTCAGCAAAACCTCTCAGCTACTAAGCACAGCAAGGTAACATGTGGAACACTCTGCTTCTCTTACATTTTATTCTACTAATGCATTTTATAGAACGTCTGGCTTTACTTGATGTTCAATTTCAGCTTATCAAGAGAATAGAAACTTAATTCCCACATGATTATGTGTGAAGATGGGGGTGATGAATGTGTACAAAATATAAACAGCATGCTTTGGGTGCCCTAATTTAAAGTAATTTGTCACAGTACATAAGCATACAAATATGCTGCAATCATACTGAAAGCCCTTCTCAGCAGGCATAACAAGCCTAGCTCTTCAAGAGGTGTGTGGTGAGGGAGAAAAGGAAAGCCATGAGGAATGACCACAAAATGTTAAGCGGTTGGGGCTGTGGATGATCAAGAAGAATTGCAGAACTGAGGACTACGCACAGAGAAGACCCTGTCAGTGCCAGCAAATCTTTCTTTTATACGAGAAGGGCTCTGAGGCAAGTGTCTCTGCTGACTTCAGCTGTCGCAGTATGGGACATGGTGTGAGCCAGTAACCCAAATAACCAGATTCTGAACCAGTCAGGGCATTATGGATTTGTGAAAACAAACATTTACCCTGAAACTTAGTGCCAGTCAATAAATAACTTATTAAAAAATGCCATGATCTGTCTTTTAACAAAAAATATGTATAATGGTCAAATGATCCATCTTTCCTCTAGGGAGCAGTATAGTATATTAATATAAAAACAGCATAACTGAAACAAACTTGAGTTCATTGCTCTATCATATGAACGTCAGGCAAGTTCGTGAATGAAATTCTCTGTTGGTGGAAATAGGTACAGCTGACATCAGTAGAGCTGTGCCAGTTTATACCAGCCAAGAATTTGGTGCACCATTCCCCACTCCTCCCACCAGTAAAGGACCATTTATTTTGACATGCATGGTACATTTTACAGTTATACTAAGGGATTTTATTGAATAGATGTTTGCCAGTTGAATTCCTTAGCAAGAGCTCGGATGAAGCATGAGGAAACATTTCTCCTACTCTTCTGGTGGCATTTTTTTCAATTTTATTTTGTAGTTTTTTGCAAATATACATCAAATTGTCTTGTATTATAATCTCTTCTGTTGAGCTTTCTCTCACTTGGGGATTGATTCCATTTTCTGCTCTGCTGCTTGTTCTTTAGTGACATGTAATTTGAGCTTTTTCTAGCTACAGTCTTCACACAGAGGCAAGCAGCTCGCTGGAAAAGTCACAGTTAAATCAAACAGTCAAACTGTCCAAGAACTGACTTCCTCGACAGCTCTGATTCAGCCTCCCAAAAATGTTTTGCACTGTGAATCATGCTTCCTTCTGGAAATGACAGAACTTCCTCATCATGCTGTTCTAACTTGTCCACTTCTCATCTTCTATCCAATCAGGAAAGGATGGAATTTCATGTTACATTTTTTTTCCGTGATCGGCAGGGAGATGCATCCTTTTTGAAGGGGCAGAGTTTCTATGAGTCAAAGGATGACAAACTGAAAATTAGTACCAGCCCTAGAAATAAATTACAAACAACAACAATATAAATCCCACAGAGGTGGATATGGGGGGGTGAATGCTGGAGAGATGCCTCTTGAGCAATTTGAGTTGTGGAACAGTTCTAAGCTTGCTTTCCAGGACTGAAAATAGTGCAAAGTTAAAGCTCACATTAGCTGTTGTCCCTGTCTTTTGTGTGTTTGGTTTTATAGGTCTTGTACGTTTCCCATCAGGTAAGCTAATGTTATGTGTAAAGGACAGAGGACCACAGACTCTGAGGGAAGATTTTATTTACCAAAGAACTAGCAGTGAGGAAAAAAGAGGACAGTGCCAAAAATATTTTGTTCCAGTGAAATTTATGCTGCAGATTGTTCCATAACAGTTACAATGACAGCAATGTACAGAGACATTTTGCTGCATAGAACTTTAAAAAAAAAAATACTTACGATTTACTGAACAACACATATTTGGGATAAATATCTTACCATATGGTGAATGATGGCTTGCACTGGAAGGAGAATTTTTAACAGCCCTTTTCATTTTGTTGTATACAAATCTTTAACCCCTTTATAGCCAGGATCGGTGAAAGCTCCAGGTAGACAAATTATTTAATAATTAGTATGATATCCTGGACCTACTTAAGTCAATGGCAAAATCGTGCGAGAGAGAATAAAATAACTGATTTCATGTAGGTGGCTTGCTGGCTTTTTTCATGACTAATTTTCAAATTCTGTTATTTGGATAGAACAACTGATGCTGCTTCGAACCATAGAGAAATGATATGATGTCATTGTCATCTTTTATTTAATTAAATAGGGTTCAGCGCTGTCAGACCAGCATAATCTTAGGTACCATTGGCATCAGTGTGAGGCGCTTGGCACTTTACAGATTTGTGTCCCCAGTGCACATAGCAGTCTCATGCTATATAATGGACTATGTATGAGGCTAAGCCCTGAGAAGACTGCTTTGAGTTTCTGAAACAGCACCAAAAAACCCTGCAAGCTGGCCTGGGTGGCAGCTGGGGATCCTGATGGTGGTGGAGAATTCTCAGGTAGTGCAGAATTAGAGACATGCTCAGGAATTTCAACTGAAATATTTTGTAGGGGCATTTCAAACACACACGAATGACAGGTTCTTGGGGACCGTTCCCCCCTCCCCCCCCCCAATTTCTCAGGATGCCTCTGGCAAGGGATGCCTTGCAGTGGCTTACCCGGGCATGGCACTCTCCATGTCCCTGCAGCCTGGGGAGGGAGGAAGCAGCTGGGTGGTTGGCTGTCGGCTATGCACCTTCTCCACCCACTTCTACAGCTGCTGCTTCTACCTTCCCTGCCGCTGGAGTCCAATCAGTGCTGCCTGCTTTGCAAAGCACTCACTGAGGCAAGTCAGGGCTGAGGCAGCAGCACTGCCTGGGAGTGGGACTCCAGCAGTATGTTGCAGCTTTGGAGGAGGAGGAGCTCCGTTGACACCCAGCCACTCTGCTGCTTCTCACCCTCTGTCCAGGGATACGAAGACTTTTGGAGGGGCCTGTGCCTCTACTTGCCTGCATGGCCCTTTGTGAAAGTGGCATAGTGGGCTCTGTAACATGCTGCAATTGGTTTGTGAGGGGAGAAAGTAGGGCCAGCATTCACTGTGCTCCACCGGTCCTTGGCCTGCTACCACTACCACTTGGAGGTCAGTGCAAATGCAGATAAGAAGTTATGATCCCAACCCAAGCAACTGCATGGGTTATCAGAGCACATGGGGTATCCAGTCACCTCTGTCCTCACACTCCTGTTGCAGCCTGCATCAGTAGAGATCAGCATCTGCTAAGCAAAAGTACCCATCCATTAGATGTTGAATTTAAACAAAGAGCCTGAAATAAGCCAATTAATCAACTTGGATGTTCAGCAGAAATGATCTGAAGTGGTAAGGCAGCGATAGATATCGATTCCTCATGACCAATAATGCTTAGAAATTACAGAAGGCAAGGATCTTGCCAAATTGCTGACCTATTCCCTTTGTTCCCAATAGTCTCTAAGAATCATTTCTAAAGTTAGAAGATCAATTCCCACCATTAAAAACACTCATTGACTTCATTGGCCAAGAATAAGGCAGGATGAGTCTACGGCTTCTATCCCAGCGTGAATGTGTTGGCCATATCAAAATGTCCTTTTCTAGTGGGGTAGCCATGTCAGTCTGTGTACAGCAAAAACAGTTAGAGTCCTGTGGCATCTTATAGACTAACAGATTTCCTTGTGCATAAGTTTTCATGGGCTCCAACCCACTTTGTAAGATGCATGAAGTAGAAACTACAGTTCAGTGGTATCTATATACACATCCCAGGGTGGAGCATGGCAGGTGTTAGCAAAGTCAATTCAGAGGGCGTATGGGGCCCATTTACACCAGCTGATTAAAAGCAGAGAATGTGTGAACAGGGACAATTATTTTTTGTATCGTGCTAGCTATTCCAAGTCCCTGTTCAGACCCAGTTTGATTGTGTTAAGCATGCAAATCAGCTCCAACTCTGCAGTTTCACACTGCAGTCTGTTTTTGAGGTTTCTTTGTTGAAGTATGGCAATTTTCAAGTCTGCTGCTGAGTCTCCATGGAGGTTGAAGTATTTTCCTACTGGTTTATGGATGTTGCCGTTTTTGAAGTCTGATTTGTGTCCATTTATCCATTTGTGCAATGACAGTCTAGTTTGGTCAAAGAACATTGCAGAGGGGCATTGCTGGCACATTGTGACAGGGTGCTCCCCAGATCCAGTCTGGTGTGCCACTGTGACCCCTCTGCCCCGATTCCCACTCCTGACACCAATTCACCCCACTTTGCCAAATGACCACTCACTTCTGAGTCAGTCCACTCTGGTCTCTGCCATGAAACTGGTCCCAAGCAGTAGGTGTATGCCCTCTGGCTACTTGAGGGACAGTCCCCCGGCAAGCACCCGCAGCCCCAGTTACCACACTCGGAGCCACTGTCCACAGATATTGGGACACACTCCCAACCTCTATACACTCTAGTCTGTCCAATTAACAACGAAATGGACTGTGCCCAGCCTTCTTCACTCACACCCTCTAAAGATCACACAGCTTTAGATAAAACAACTAGTAGTTCATTGATCAGATTATAATTCTAAGTAGAATATGGCCAATCATGGCAGAATCACAATATAAATGAGTCGGAAGAGACCAGAAGGAAAGAAAAGGTAAAATATGTATGCTAACCTAATATTGCTACTTAAACTAATTGCATAGTCCAAACAAGTTTATGCTTAAGGTGTTTGGCTGTTAGATGTTTGCACAGCCAGTCTCTGCCTGAGGCCAGGTAGGCCCCAGATCTTGCTTAAAGTTGTTATCAGGTGGAGAGTCCCAGGCCAAAAGTCCCAAATCTTTCCAAGACTTTTTCTTTGTCTCCAAAAACCCCCTCAGCCCTTCCCTTTGTGGGCAGAGGTGATCCCTTTGGCTCTTCCCAGCCACCTCAATTAACACATCTTTGTCTCCTTCAGGTGCTTGCCTTCTGCTGTCAGGAGAGAGCTCTGTCTGCCCCCTCCCCCTTTAGCATTGAAAAACATGTTACATGTCTGTGCACATGTATGAAGTTGTACAAAGCATATCATGATAATCACATAGAATAGGTTATGAGCATCCATAAACAAACATCACATGGTGTAACTGGCAACAAATCGTACGATCACGAAGTACCAGTGAACAGGAAAATCATATAGATCATAACCCAGAGTGCACAGATGTGCATCCTGTGACGCATATGATGGCATACACCACATTAATGGATGTACAAGTGAATTTGCTCCTGATGGTGTGGCTGATGTGGTTGAGAACCTGTGATGGTCTCACTGGAGTCAACACGTGGGCAGAGCTGGCAATGGGGTTTATTGCAGGAATAGGTTCCTGGATTAATGGTCTTGTTGTATGGTGTTTGGTTGCTGGTGAGTATTTGCTTCAGGTTGGGGGGCTGTCTGTAAGCAAGGATAGGCCTGCCTCCCAAGGCTTAAGAGCATGTGGGATCATCTTCCGTATAGGTTGTAGACCTTTAATAATGTACTGGAGAGGATTTTAGCTTGGGGCTGTAAGTGATGGTTAGTGGTGTTCTGCTGTTTTCTTTGTCATGTCTGTCCTGTAGTAGGTGGCTCCTGGGTAACCGTCTGGCTCTGTGGAGCTGTTTTTTCCACTTCCCCAGATGGGTACTGTATTTTTGGGAATATTTGATAGAGATCTTGTAGGTGTTTGTCTCTGTCTGAGGACTCAGAGCAGATTAGGTTGTATCTTAAGGCTTGGCTGTAGAAGATGGATCATGTAATGTGTCCCGGGCAGAAGCTGGAGGCATATAGATATGCATTGCGGTTAGTTGGTTTTTGATATAGGGTGGTGTTAATGCGTCCATCCCTTAGTCATATGGTATGTGCTATGGAACCAAAGAGACAGTCTATTGCTGATAGTGTACTTATGAAATAAGATATTTGTTAATGCAAGGCTAATCACATGCAGTGATTAGATGTAGACAATCTGTTCTTTCCCACAACCCCATTTCTGTGAACACCACAACTAGTCAGTTGTAACTGAAGTCAGATCAGATGGCCAGACTGGACTCACAGGGTTCTGCTGGGTGCTGTTGCTTCCTGAGGGGGTAGAGAAGCAGGGCTGCTGCTCCTTAAAGGGCTCTACTAGCTGTTACTGGGTTTCTATTCACTGGGAGGATGTGCTGAGATGCTTCTTAGCTACCACGGAACTGCTGCGGAATTTTTGCAATTATCCTATGAGATTCCACAAACTAAACAGGAATGGGTTGGGTCAGCCCTTGAATGAATGCCTTCTGGGAGTTGGTTGCAGAAAACATTCATGGTGACTCATTAGGTATCAGTCGTCTTCTTAGTCAGTACTAAACCAATTTCTCAGCACAATGTATCTAATAATTACATTACACAGAGCATCAGGAAAAGAAAGTGGAAGGGCTTAGCACATAAGCACACGATAATTAATAATAAAAATAAACATGTTGACAACTGGTAGTCTGGAGTGAAAGCAAACTAGTGGGCTTCCAAGAAGAGGCAGAGGACTGAGCAATAATCATTAGACGTAAAGGGTTCTAGAGATGCATTTACAATGATGAAGCTGGTCTGAAAAGTGAAGACAGCAGCAGGACCTGGAATTAGCAGGGAAAAAATGTCGGACTGAGAAGTGTGAATGGTGAGAAGATCAGTGAAAGGAGTGAACAGGAAGGTAGGGAGTGATAACAAAAGTAAGGTAGGAAGGACTGCCTGGGGTGATAGTCTGAAATGTAAGAATGGTGGGTTATTTACCAGTAACTGTCCTTCTTCAAAATGGGCTGCTCGCATACATTCAGTTTTAGGTGTCTATGTGCCAGAGCTCACGATTGGCCGGAAACTTTTAGCTCTAGCCTGTCAGAGCAGAGTTAGTGACCAGTACCCCTTCTGGCTGCTCTCACAGCTATATATAGGTGTCCCTGACCCTTATCCCCCTCAGTCCCTTCTTATCGCTAACTCTGAGTAGCAGGGAAGGTGTGGGGGACCTGAATGTATGTGAGCAGCCCATCTTGAAGAAGGACAGTTACCGGTAAGTAACTCACCATTCTTCTTCGAGTGCTGCTTGGACCATTCAGTTTTAGGTGATTACTAGCCATACCTTGGATGGTAGGTGGAGTTAATATTTTCACCGTCATCAGCATGGCTGTATTTCAATGGCATTGCAAGGACGGACAGAGCAGTGGGTCATCAAGCTTACTCTCACAAACACACTAGCAACCTGCAGATTCTTTTGAAAGAAGCGCCTCACAGTGGGTGCCAAAGAGGTTATCTACCACTCTATCAGGAGATAGGCTTCTGGAGAAAGGGCACTCTTTATTGAGTAAAGATGGCCCTTACACCAGTAGACAATAAGCAAAGGGAATTGCTGTCCCCAGCAGCGTTTCTCCATCCTATCAAGAAGCAAATGGGAGCTGTACCCCTAAGCAGAGGGCAGGGAAAATGTTGGCTCTCCTACCTCAGTGGGGTGGGTTTTGTCACCCTTATCTATGATATACTGGCCTGGAACACTGTGGCCAAGATTGTGGTACGGCACATCATGGGATGGGTGTCCCACAACAGTGCAGAAGGAAAGTGTGGGGAAAAACAACCATGTAAAGAAGGATACAGGGGCCTAGTCCCCTGACCTATTAGTACTGAAAAGGGGGAGAAAGGATCCGTGGGTTGAGGCCTAACTACTTAGTAGGTTCAGCCAGGAGGGGCCTTGGACCGCCGAAGGGACTCCATTACACATGGGTACCCAGAGGGGAAGGGGTAGGTGGTGGTGGTGGGGCTCTCAGAGGGTCCCACCCAATAAAGGTGATCCTCCAATCAAGTGATGACAGGAGGTGAGGGGGTCCCCTTTTTTTTGGGAACTCCCACTCTAAGTTTTGGGGGAAACTCCTCAGAATCCTTTATGGGAGGAAAAGGGATAGGATAGTAGAATGAGATATAATGAATGGTGGGGCAGTAGAAAGACCCTACATAAAGTCATTCCTAGGCCCATAGGGGGAACCGATGCATAACAAATGTGGAGATTGGGGAATCCCTATCTTGAGGTCCCAGCAGGAGTTCATGTGAACTGGATGGTTAAGTGTGCATTTCCCTCACTCTCTACCTTCTCTGGTCTTTAGAACCCGAGCAAGGAAAGAACGAAAAGGCTATCCTGCTGCCTCTACCTGGGAAGGGAGGTCTAACCTCAACACATGCCCACTATCCCTGGCAGTGGAGTGCTTGGAAGGCACGTAACTCCCATGTCATGGTTGTTTATTTTCTGTCCCGACCTGTATACAGTAAGGCAGTCGGCCACTTGTGAGTTTGGCGATCTGTCTCATGCTGGAGCAGTGAGCTACAGTTGTTGGTTCCTTGGCGATGGGGGGCCCATGGCTAGATGCCCATAACCGCCACTTTGGGTATCAGAGGGTTATCCAGGGATGCTTAAGAGCAGGTGTGCATCCCTTGTTCCGCAGGAGGGAAAAGGGTTATTACTGAAGATCTCTACCATGTAATTGAAGTAGGATGGAATTGGGGTTTATCCTGGATTGGGAAGCAAGAAGCCTGGGGAAACAGATGCATAAGGTAATTCTCATGAAAAGAAAGGTGCAAGGAGCCATTTCCTTGCATCCCTTGGGGGAGCAGAGCAAGCAGTGTTAGGGGAAAAATCGTGGCCGTAGTACCCATAATGACACGAGGCCACTCTAGTCTGCTAGGGGTCACATACCCTCTCTCGGAGGCTGAGGGTTCCCTGAAAGGGCTAACTACGTGCTTGAGTCCCAGGGTTCATAAAGCAACCTTGTCTGAATATAGCACCATTGGTCTCTGGGCTGTGAGTAGAACCGCCCTATGCCCTTCCAGCACCAAGTGGGGTGAGAGGACACTGAGACCCCTTCCACTCTATAAAGGGTGACTGGGATTTTCAAAGTAGAAGATCATAGTAAAGGGGTGCCGCCAAATGATACCATAGAGGGGTAACTAGGTGGCGCCAAATGGCAAGAAAGGTATCCTCTGGGGTAAAAGGAGGGGGGCTTTCCCCTTCTCATTAGGGCCGTCACCATTCTGAAAAAAAGATGACAGGCTGCCCAAAAAGAGGGCTTGTCATCATAAGAACAGGCCCACTCATTATGTCCATGATGGGACCCCAGGCTACTCCCCGAGGGTTATAGAGGAGTATTACCAAAAGACTGCGGGGCACCCAGGGTTGGGGGTGGTTTGTACTACATCTCAGAAGCATTATGGGGTAAAATTGGATTGGGGTTAATACCTCCCAGTGCCTCTCCAGTGTCTGCTAGTAGTAGCATGTCGAAGAGCTGTGGCCCTACGCCTTTATACGGAGGATGGCGGACACTGCAGATGACTCCCACCCAAAGCGGAGAAGAAGGGGAGGGTCACTAGGCCTTACCCCCCAAGAGCTAGTGTACTGTGGGGTGTGGAATGCGTGGCACTCATTCTTGCAGAAGCTCCCCCCCCCCCGAGGAGAGAAGACCCAGGCCCACCCGATATTCTAGGCAAAAGGAGAAACATTCTTAGTCATGTTCCTGCCTCTCATATGTCCCATGAGGGCCTGTAGTAGGCCAACGTGACCTGCCATGGAAATTCGCAAGACTATGGGGAAGTTGTAGCTTCTTAGCCAGGAAGGGGGCCAGTTGATAGAGTTAAGTTTGGGCCTAGGAACCGAAGGGAGAGGCCTCTGCCCTGTTGGTGAGGTTTTGGCAAACCTCTCCCTATCTGGCTTGAGGTTACCATCTGGTCTGCCTCGTGGGTGGATCAGCAATGAGCTATGCTCCTCTTGGTGATGGGTAGTTGCTCCCTTTCAGCAAGGTTAAGAAGGGGCAAAGAGTGGAGAGGTTAATCACCCTTACTGTAGCTTCAAAGAGGTCCTGACAAGCCTGTCCTCCCTGTGTGAGGGACTGGGTGGGATGAAGTGACTTAGGGTATATGTACCATCATATGGTTAGCGAGCGTGACTCCCATGTGGTGCTCCTCGAAGCTCAGGGAGACTAATGAGTGTCCTGTTACCCTTTAGCATCTGAAACTGTTTGAGGACCTGAGGGAGTGTGTGCAGCAGATCTTCCCCTTGTGAGGTCCCCTCTATACTCTGCGATGGGGAACCAAATAGGTTGCCATGTGATTAGGAATGGGGAGGGGGTAAAAGTTTGATCCCTATCCCATCTCAGCCACTGCAGAGCCATGGTAGGTCCCCCTACATAGAAAACAGATACGGGCCCCTGTTTATTGGGGAGTCCTCTAATGTTCTACTCCTTATGATGGCCTGGATCATTTTGTACTGTCGAGTCTGGGTTGATGTCTTTTATGTTGCCCTGGGCAGGGAGGAGAAAGAACCATAGATGAATGTGAAGGGGCGATTTGAGGGGCATCGGCCTGGGTACTGGTTCTAGGAGGAAGAGAGAGGAGAGCGTTCGGGGCACACTCCCATGAGGTGATGGGGGTCCTGAGCTCCTACTGAGGGGTTTCGTATCAGGATTGTTCTCCCTCACCCCTCAGAGTAGGGGAACCCCACTGAGGTTGATGCTCTGGGCTCTCAAAGGGCTGCCAAGGCTGGAAAGGTTGCCCTGGTCCCCATGATGTGGTTTCGCTTTAGGACCCACTTGGCGTCCGAGGGTCCCCTGTGTCACTCAGTAGGATGTCAGTGGCTCCCGCAAATATGGACCATCCCCCAAAGGGGAGGCCCAGCATGGCCTGCTGGATCTCCTGTGGTGGTCCAGCGCCCTGGAGCCAAACTGCATGATGCATTACCACAGCCTGAAGCGATGCCCTGGCTAGCTGTGTCTGCAGCATACTGTGCAGCCATGAGGGCATCATGGGAGGTGTGCATGCCCTCCTTTATGACCGAGTCATTGTCCTTGAAGTGTTCTCAAGGAAGGAGGTCGTGGAAGTGTCTCATGGACTCCCACAGGTCCAGTGTGTACCTACCAACCAGCGCCTGGTGATTGGCTACCCAGAGTTGGAAGGCTGATGTCAAGTAGGCCTTCCTCCCCATGATCTCCGGCCTTCTAGCTTCTGGGGGTCCAGGAAAAGAGGTGGGCAATTTCTGTCCCTCTAGTCCCTGAGTGGCCCCTGGTACTCAGGAACCCAGGTCCAGGTGACCCACCAGAGAAGGGAAAGCCTGTGGGGGACCTGGTACTTGTGCCTGGCCACTTCAGAGACTGGTAAAGTTGGATGCAGGAGTCTGCCAGCAGGACCTGGTGATCCTCTGGATGCTATCATGTGGCTGCCCCGAGGTTGCCTCCAGAGCCACTGTGAACCCCAAGTCAAAAAGAGGGTTTCGGTGCTCCCTAAGAGGCTTGACTTCCACCCCCAGATGTGCGGTTACCCTGCAGAGTAGGTTGTAATGTGTTCTGGGGTCCTCTCTGTATGACAGAGGCTGAGGGTTTATGGCCTCAGCTGGAGGGGAAGGCATACGAGCCCCTGGGGGACTTTTCTCCCATACAGCACCACGGGAGGGTTACTCCTCAGGGATCTCAGGCGAGGGAGACTGGCTGGGAGTGCAGTGCTGAGAAAGGTCCGGTGCCGGGGACCCTCTGATGGAGGTCTAGCCACCTTGTGGCTGGGGCTAGCAGTCCTGTGTGGCACCGGCTCCTGGGAAGTTGGGGAGCTGGACCATTGGCATCATGTGGATGGAAGTGGTGCCTTGACTGTGGGCGGTGCCAGAGTGGTCGGCGCCAGCAAGGTGCTCCAGCGCCAAGACAGGGGACACGTGGGGCACTTGTACTTCCCCCCCAGCTTCGTGTCAGAGAGAGCAGGGGTCTCTGGAGTTCTCAGATCCTCCTCCTCCAGCTCTGGGGCCATCTGAGGCAAGGAAGCTCATGGTGCCGGGGGGGTTAGTGTCTGGTGCAGCTTTGTGCTGGTCCACTTTCCCAAGTGGTAGGCTGGTTTACCTCTCAGTTTTGGCCCCAGAGGAGTAGGAGTGCGCAACATAAGGCGACCCTTCAACTCCTCAAAGTTCTCTGGTGTGGAAGGCACCTGAATTGGTGCCAGGCCTTGTCCCCTTGAGGGGGTTGGCCCTGGAGAACTGGAGAGGTACCAGTGCTTCAGCACCAAAATCGACACCGAGCGTTTCCTTTGGGGATCAGTGCCCAGCGGGCTCTGGAGCCGATTTGTCTCATGGTGCCAGCTTTTCGGCAGAGGGTCCTGATGTTCTGGGAGTAGGTTCTAGTGCCTGCTCTAAGGCCAAGATGCTTAGCCTCTGCTCCCTGTCCTTTAGGGTCCGTGCCTTGACATACCAATGGAGCATTTGTGTACCTGGTGAGATTCACCCAGTCACCTCAGGCACTTCTCATGGGGATCATCCCTCGGGAAGGCCTTACCACAGCTCGCACAGGGCTTGAACCCCAGCATGGTGGGCAGCGGATGGGAGCAGTGTTCCGGCTCTGGTGGCGATGACTCAGTGGGCTGATGACCATGAATAGATCTTCAAGTCTGAACAGGAAGTTCATAGAAGACTCGAATAGACAGGCACCTCGGTATCGCAAGTAACGGACTGTTCTGTAACTGTCACTGAAGGAGGAAAAAGGAACTGAGGGGGATCAGGGTTGGGGCCACCTGTATATAGCCATGGGAGTGGCCAGAGAGGGCATTGGCCACTGACCCTGCTCTGACGGACTAGGGCTAAAAGTTTCTGGCCAATCATGCGCTGCAGCACGTAGACACCTAAAACTGAATGATGTGAGCAGCGCTCAAAGAAGAAGCAAGATTTTAAAGCAATAGCACAGCAGGCCAGGAGGTGAAGAAAAGAGAAGTGAAACATATGCCTAGTGAGCAAAGTAAAAATGATGGGTGCTGTGTGGTTTTGGAATGGCTAAATCGGCTGTAGATAGGGTCTTCGCAGAGAAGTGTCAACAGCATTGCAGAAACCATGGTGCAAATTGTCTGTGCATTGACCAGCATTTTTGCTGTCACTAGAACCAAGAAATTTGTGAGCACACAAGAAGTCACTGATCCCAGTGATATCCACAGGGGGCTTTTGTGGTTGAATCCAGTGGGGTCAAGATGTTTTGAAGGCCATATTCACAAGTTTAAAAACAGGAGAAATACCAAAATATGCAATTTTAAAGTGAGCTGTAATTTGTGCAATAGAAAGACTATTCAGATTCTGATCTCAATGTTAAAACCAGAATGAGATGTTTTTCTCAAAACTATGCTCTGGGAATTATTTTGGGGGAGTTCTATGGCTGGTGTTACACAGGTGTTCAGACTAGATGATCATAGTGGTCCCTTTTGGCCTTGGAATGCTGATTTCTGATCAGTGATGAGGAAATGTGAAGGCTCTTAGTGGTTTTTGGTATGGTCAAATAATCATTTTTAAATAGTTTTCATAGCATTCTTTAACATTTTAATAGAAACTGTCATTTTGAAGCAATACTAATGGTGAATTTCTAACTGTTTTCAGCCTTGAGGACCAGAACAATATTTTCTGCCAACTTGAAAACCTTCGCCCTCAGCTAGTCATTGTGGCGTTTTCTGTAGCATTTTTCTGACAAGCAGCAAAGCCTCATTGTAATAAAGCTACTGTCATGAGGTTAAGAAGAAGAGAGAATCTTTGTCTTCCAGAATTTAATCACTCAAAGGTCCCCTGAAGTCATCAATGGCCCTAAGGTGGGTGATTATTTGTAACATTGTGGCTACTTCCATAATAAGTGGTTTTAATATTTGAGCTTAATTCTGCATTGGCTGGCTCCCAAGGTCTGCCCAAACTGAACTTGGTTCAGTCAGCACTCATGGGTAAGGTTGGGGTTGGGAGAAGGTAAAATTCTTTAAGCCATCTGGGACTGACTGAAGGTTAACCAGGCCTTTACTGCAGCTTGGAACAGTCCAAGCAATGCTCTAAATCAGGGGAAATCACATCACATCACTATGAGGGCCTCATGAAGACTAGAACAGGGCAGCATGAACACTAATACATTAGCCCAAGGGCTGCACCACTGAAACCTTTTCATACAATGATATGACAAAAATCGGTAACAATAGTGTCATTTTGGGCCGCAGGAAATAGCTTCAGGGGCTGCATGCAATCCACGGGCCACATGTTTGAGACCCCTGTTCTAAATTATGCCAGCAGACACCTGCTCAAGGATTGCCAGCTCTTGCTGCAATCTGGCCCTCTCCTACCTTTGTCTACCCTGTAATGACCCTGCTTGGAGCGGAAATAGAGGAAAGGGAGTGAGGCAAAGCAGGCTGCACCAGCTTCCCAACACCCAGAGTTTCCTCTAAACGACAGATGTCCCTGCTGCCCCATTGGCCACTGCTTTGCATTCCTCAAACAGGATAAAACAGATGGAAGAGGGGACAAAAATCTGATTCAGTATGTTCCATGCTCTCTGTGGTGTATGTGCATCTGTGAGTCTGGTGTAGTGATTGTTTGGGTGTGTGGGAGGAAGTGGGAGCCAAATCTGGGCACTGTGATATATTAGGGTAAGGAGGAGGGAACTGGGTCTCACCGAGTCAGGAAGGTGCCAGGAAAGTGCCATGATGGAGGGGCTGCTATGAGGTGCTGGGGAGGGAGCATGGGTAGGGTGACCCATGAGGGATGGGGGTGCTGTGGGCAGCATGGGGTGCGTCAGGGAAGGGGGGGCTGTGTCACAAAGCCACAAGTGTGAGGTACTGGTGGGACCCACAAGGGAGCTGTGGGCACTGCGAGGGGGGTGCCACAGACAGCATTAGGTGCCAGAGGGAGCGAGTGCCTCCAGGTAGCAGTGGGCGTGAGGTATGGGGTGGCAGAGTAAATGGGTGTGCTGTGGAATTTTTTGTCTCATTGAAGTGGGCAATGTTACTGAAAAGGATGGGAACCTTTGGTCTAGACCACAGTTCCCAAACTGTGGTATGCATACCGCCAGTGGTATACATGCCACCTCCCAATGGTACATGTTCCCCACCAAGTTAAGGCCTGATCTATACTTACTGTGAAATTTGATGGCAGTCAAAAGAAGGTATGCAAGTTACTCTATGTAGCTTTTATTGCATTATCTTCCGTCAATGTCCTAAATTCTAATAAGCACAGCAATCCACTGTGCTGCACTGATGGGAAATGCCCTCCCAACACTTGGTTTTTTTTAATACTATTTTCGTACTTGGTCTGTTTATAAAAAGTCCATGGTTGTGCCACAAGTGGTGGTATTTTATATTTCTGGTGCACAAGATGGTAGATTTTGGGAATTGCTGGTCTAGGCTTAATTAATTGCTGGTCCAGTGCCCCTCCATCATGGCACTTTCCTGGCACCTCCCTGACTCGGTGAGACCCAGTTCCCTCCTCCTTACCCTGAAGAAGCCTTACAATTTATCAGCTCCACCTTAATGGGAAGCTATGAGGATAAATGGAAGCAGTCCATATCTTTTCTATGATTCTCTGACATGAATTGGTTCCAGAGCGCTAGCCATGTTAGTCTGTGTACAGCAAAAACAAGGAGTCCTGTGGCACCTTGAAGACCAACAAATTTCTTCAGGCATAAGCTTTCGTGGGCTGCAATTCACTTTGTCATATGCATCTGATGAAAGCTTATGCCTGAAGAAATTTGATGGTCTTTAAAGTGCCATGGGACTCTCATTGTTTTTTCCTGACATGAGTATATTTTGGAGAGGTGATGTGAGCATTAGTACACATGTTAGTTAAGCACTGGAATGGGTTACCTAGGGATGTTCTGGCTAACTAGGAAGATAGAGGTTGGACATTTTTAGGAACAAGATGCACAAATATATGTCGAATGGTCTAGTTTTACTTGGTCCTGTCTCAGTGTGGAGGATGGAAAAGCTCACCTCCTGAAGACCCATGCAGTCCTACATTTCCATGTTTCTATAGATAGTGCTGAGCATGGCAAAAGTGTTTATGTTAATGCAACAGGGGCTGGTTACACAGTTCTATTAAATTATTTTCATGTTTCTGGATAGCATCTGGTGGGGCATAACAACTCTTGCCTGATGCTATAAATAATCTGTGAACAATCATTTCTGTACATTTTTCAAATCCACTAATATAGTCCAAGCTGTACTATATTTTCAGTCTGACTCATGCTGCTCAAAATTTCTGTTTTTTTTCTCGATACAGAGAAGAAAATAGAGAATTGCTATTAAAACAACTTTTGGTGCTGTCTAGTTTTCTTGCAAAAGGATTCAGATCAGTTTCACATCAGTTACTTAATGAGGTTACTACTGAGTGTCTGGGTCTGTGGATTATCACTGCTTCGATTTACACGTCCATGCAATATACTTTTTGTTATTACTCAGCTTCTGTTTTTTCTGGTTGGTTCCCTGATCAGTATGGTAATGCAAGTTGATAAATCTATCTTAATATGACAGAATAGGAAATTCTGGACTCACAGACTGTCCAATCTATATCTCCTAAATCATTAGCCTAAACTTAAGCATAATTTTGAAATGTGTTTTTGCTAAGAATATCATCTTATGCAGGGGTTAAAGTAAGCTGAAATGCCCTGGAACGCCGTTCCGGGGCTCAGTGTTCCAGGGCACCTAAAAATAGAACATGGAGCCAGAATGCTGTGTTCCAGGGCCTGCCACTGAAAAAGCGGGCTCTGGAATGCAGCGTTCCAGGTCCACATTCTATTTTTAGGGGCCCAAATGCTGGGTCCATAAAAATAGCAGGCCCCGGAGTGGCATCCCACCGTGTTCCCATGGTGAAGGACAGGGGCAGGAGCTAAAGCCTTAACTAGGGGCTCAAGCCCCACCCCAATCCCATCCCCTTCCAGGCCCTATCCCCACCCCAGGGCCTGCTGCCTGAGCCCCAGCCATGGTACTGCCCTGGGGCCTACCACCCCCACCTCCCACGCTACACCACTGCTGGTGAGTGTGGGGGTGGTTGGCTTGCGCTGGGTAGGGGGCTATTGGGAGTGGGGAGTGGCAGAACCTAGGGTCCTGGGGGCCCACAAACACAGGGGGGCCCCTGGCACTGGAGGGGGCCCCACTGGCACAGGAGGGCCCACCAGCACTGGATGGGGGCCCAACAGCACTGGAGGGGGGCCCACTAGCATGGGAGCATTCCAGGGCCCCCCATATTATACTTTAACCCCTGGTCTTATGCATATATTTTGGCAGGACTACTCATGATTCCATAGGCTGAGTTGGATTTTTTTCCTCAAAGCGGCAATTACTTTCTTAGATTTGAAGATCTCTCCAGAACTCCAGCACTTACTCTTTGGGCAGAGATTGAGTTTTCTGAGTATTTGTAAGGAAATAGAGTAATTAGTTTGAATTGAAACTAGCACCATGCCATACCATTTTACTATCCTGAGAGAGCTTAATAACTAGATAATGCACACTCTTCATGCTTCCCACACAGTTACAAGTCACTGAAATCGCATGCTCTGACTTCATTTGAAGAAGTTTTCTTTTCTTTTCTTTTCTTTTCTTTTCTTTCAAGTATTGGTCATTTTGTGTCCAACATTCTTCATAATTAAAAGTTTCTCCTTCAGGTGTGTAACATTCTACTATGGAGAATTCCTCTTTGAAATACCTCTTTCAAAATGTCTGCTACTCCTGTTGTTACCAACGAGAGTGAAGCTATAGAACTGCATTAGAAAAATGCCCATTCGAAGTGGCCATAATTTCTTTCTCTTCCCCCTTGGAGTGAGGCCATTCTTCTCTCAGGGATCATGGCGGCACTATATTCTGTCAGGTGCCACCATCTTTTTCCAGCATGAAAGAACATGATTTTTCCAGAACTGTGAAGAAAGGATAATTGCAAAGTATTGAGGGATGGCAAAGAGGGTGATGTCTGAGTTGTTTATGGTGAAATGGAGTTTGGACCAGAGGGTGCTGGAAAGCTGGCATTCTGACTACAGCTGAATTAAGATTCTAGTGTTTTATGATGTATGGTAGGTGTCCTAGTGGTGAGGTGGGTGAGTGGATGCAGAACCTGTTCATATGAACTGTTAGATGCCTCAACTTTCCCTTGGTTTTGTAATTTTGTGTTCAGGGTGTATGTGTAATATCTTATATGAATGACCTTTGAAAGTATCTTTTTTAAAGGAGAGCTTTTATTATTTATATTAAAATAATGCCTAAGGAGATAAGGGCCCTTTTGTGCTAGACATTACATGTGCACATAGTAGGGAACACTCCCTGCCCCGACAACTGCATATCTGAAATAACAAAATACACAAGAGGTGGGATGGGAAATTAATGTGGAGAGAGTTGAAGTGACTGGTCCAAAGTCAGTAGCTGAGCTGAGTCCAGAGCTCAGGTTTCCTGGCTTCCAGGCCAGGGCCCTATCCATTGAAACATTTAAAATAGTTTGTAAACCTCTTTGAAATCAAGCTCTGTATTACATGTGATACATATTATTGCTGGAAAACAGACATCACATTTACACCAAGATTTATGAGCAGAATAGTCCTCATCCCACAAACACTTTTATTTGTTTCCATTCATTTTAAAATCCAGTTAAAATTTGCTCTTTGTTTTTAAAAGTCCCATGAGATTTGTTCCATTCCTCCTTCAGTTCTCTTTGTCTTTTCCTCCTCCTTGCCCAGCCTGCTGTCTCATGTTATCTAGCCCTAGTTGCTGCTTTGTTCCTTCACATCGCCTGCTACTGTTGACATAAGAGCCTTTTTCTCTGTGGTCATGACTTCAGATACATCCTTCTTCTCTCTCTCTCTCTCTCTCTCTCTCTCTCTCTCTGTGTGTGTGTGTGGTTTTTTTTTTTTTTTTGAAACTCTCCCTTACTTATGATGCCCGATTTCTCTCTCCTTCTGCTATGGTAAGGACATTCAAGATGGCATGCTTTAGATTTATCCTGCATTCAGTGCCTTTACAATATTATTTTCCTGTATTATATAACATAAAGCTGCCAGGCAGGCACATGCTTGGAGTGCTTTGCAAAGCTAACTGAAAGTGGACTGGAAAGTCCAGGGCTGCAGACTGGAAACCAAAAAGGAAAGAGGGAGCTTCAAGGTGCGTCTGATTGGGCTGAAAATTAGTGAGTGGGGAGGAGGCTTGCAGCAGTGTTTTCTGCCAGGCAAATAGCAAACGCAACATCAACTGTCACCCACTGAGGGGGATTTTCTGGGCTTTTTGCTGTCTGAGGTCTCTGGACTTGTTACCATGCTGCCATGAACAGAGGGGGCACAGAGAGGAATGTAGTGATAGTGAACTTTGCATGTGCCTCAGACTGGAAATAAGCCTCCTCCACTATGTTGCCATGCTGCGTCCATTCTTGCCTGGACCCTCAGAAGTTGGTACAGGTCACACGGAAGTCCCCCACAGGCCAGCTGTTCTCATCCATTTGTACTGGGCTGTGGAATATTAAATATGTTTCCCTACCCACTCAGGGGAAGCTGTGACATCACGGGTGAAATCCAGGCCCTGTTGAGATCAGTGGAAATTTTGTGATTCACTTCAGCAGGATCCAGACTTCACCTTGTATGTCCATCCAAATAAACTATCCTAGCCCTAGCACCTTGGGTATATCTACGCGGGAACTGGAGGTATAATTTCCAGCACAAAGAGACATACCCACCATAGTTCTGATTGAACTAGCATGGGTGTGTCTCCATGAGCTGGAAATTACACTTCCAGCTCCAGTGCAGACATACTCTTTATTAGGAACTAATAACATTTCCTCCAGCCATAACAGGCTCTCTTCTGTCTCCCACCTGGTGTCCCTAGTGCTGTCAGCAGCTCCTCTCCACTCTCAGGAGCTGCTGGCTGGGCCTGGGAGCAGATATTCTGGCTGCCTTTTCAGACAGCATTACATCAGCCCTTGCCAGTCACGTGAAGGAGCTGCAGGGCAAATCATCTGCTGCCCCCATGCCCAGCTGTGTGACAGTCCAGCAGGGTTACCGGCTGGCACAGTGGAACTGCCAAATATGCCAGTGTACAGCATTTAGTACAGTTGCGGTTTGGTCTATGACTGGGGCTTCTAGGCAGGACAGTAATACAGAACAATAGTATCATGCACCATGCTTAACATTGGCCAGCCCTGGCAGCGGCTGGATGTAGCAGACAGTTTCCCAGCAGCTATGGCTGGCTTGAGAGACAAGCTCTTTGAAAGAAGAAAGGGAGACAGGAAATTTGAACTCTTTTAGACCAGTGGTTTTCAAACCTTTTTCTTTGGGACTCAGTTGCAAAAAAAATCATCTATGTCCGTGGCACAGCAATTACATCTTTGAACAAAACGAACAAGAAGTCCTGTGGCAGTTTTAAAGGCTAACAGACTTATTTATCGTATGAGCTTTCATGGGAGAAAATCAGACAAAGTGAGATTTTTCTCCCATGAAAGCTCATGCAATAAATAAATCTGTTAGTTTTTAAAGTGCCATAGGACTCCTTGTTTGTTTTGCTGAACTATACTAACATGGCTACCCCTTGGGATCTTTGAGTAATGCACCCCAGTCTTTTGATAGTGGCAGCAGAGGGTGCCAGGACCCAGTGCTTGAGGGTCTGTGACCCACTACTGGGTTCCAACTCTAAGTCTGACAATCTCTGTCTTAAAGGATGACAGAGACTCAGAGCCTTTGGGTGGGGAAGTAACAGTGCAGAAAGGGGACACGGACAGGCCAGGAACTGGAGAGTGGGAAGGAGTGGGATTTTCAAGCACAGTCTCCACTAATAAAAAAGCTTCTGGTTTAGGAGCAAAACTTCAAGACCGCTTTCCCTTCTTTGTCATCTTCACCTCTGGTTAGAACTCTGACTGGACCTGACAAGGGGCCCTGTTGTGCTCAGCCTCACACAAGCTGCATTTTAGACTGATTCTCTCTGCCCCACGCCTGGTGGATTTAGTTTCTTGAGCTTAGTTTATTATACTAAAAAAAATCATGTTTAATTTCTTTTGCTTCTGGTAAGCAAGTGAATCTTATTTCTCCTCTAACTAGACTGACAATTGGCTTATCTACTGATGCAGCAGAGGAGGTTTAGGATATTAAAATCCTATTTGAGGACAATTTATCTGCCAGCACTTTAGGGGGAAAAAAGTAGAAGCTAGGCACCCTGTGGATTTCATTGTGATCATAAACCACAGCTGATTAATGTAAGTACATTGGTAGATTAGCTTTCCATTTCTCTCTCTTGTGGACTCCTTGTTTGTTCAATTGTTGCAAATACTTTTAAATATAAAAGATCTGTTTCCCATTTAAACTAAGGCCCCTTTTCACCTCTGTGGTAGTGTAAAGAGACTATAATTATGTTTTATACTCACGTTAAGGTCTGCTTATCCTGCCAGAGTGATATAGAGGGAATAAATGAGTGAGGCCCAAAGTAGCTTTTATTTTATTCTCTAGAATGCTAAACATTATGACATTTAACCTTCCCCACCACATGCGCACACGCAGTTAAATTTAAGTCACCAAACTGGGGAATTTTCAGAACTGGTGCACTCAATTATCATCACAGTAGCACTGTTTGCTAAGTTTCTCTTTCTTGTAAAATAAAAACTAGGATTGGGAAACAGAAACTTAGTTTTGCTGCTGCCTGAAAATAATTACATCATTGGGGAGGGGGGGTTACGACTGTTTTGTTTCATTTCAGTATACCTTTCTTCTCATCAATATGTCACTCCCTTCAACACAAGTCATGAAGCAGGGCCATATAAAAGTGCAGTAGGTACAGCATCTTCTCTCTTAGGCTATTTATAGCGAGCCTTGAAGGCTTACTCTCCATCAGCACACAACTTGCAGTTGCAATTTAATCTCATTTGTTGGGATCCACTAACTGACAGGGCAGCACACCATCAGAATGCCATCGGACTGATTTATTAGTGACTTTCTTATACTAGTCCCATGGAGAGGGGTGGTTCAGGAGTAATAAATCATGGAAGCCTTGAGTAAGTACTAAATGCCTGCTTTGGCGTCTTCTGTTCAAAGCTTCTTGGAATCCCTTTCTTTGTCACCCAACAGTGCTTTGTAAAAATTCTGAGCTGGAGAAGATGCATTTGGATCTGGAGTTCCAACTTTACGAAAGGCAACAAGGTAAAAGTATATGGCATACTCCTGAGGAGCAAATCCTATGTTTAGGGAGTTATTTGCAATACTCAAGAACTCTGCTCATGGACTATTTTATTTTTATACTGTTATGATTTGAGAACATCACATCCATTTCAGGGTTGCCATTCTTTGGTCAGAGTAATTGCAATATCCTCTAAAAGCATACCGGTTTAAACATCAATTATTGTGCATCTAGGCTGTTGTTCTGAAGAGAGAAAAATGAGAAAAAGAATGACAATTACTAACTTATTTAAGATGAGGCATTTTGTTTATATGACTAAAGACTTAGTCATATACCTGGTTTGGGGTTCTGTATTTGACTGAAAATTGATGCGGAGGAAATATCCCAAATTTTGGCAGGGGTGGAAGTTTTCAGTGCATTTTTTAGGGATGAAGCTCAGAAGAACAGAGAGGGTCAGTTTAACCTTGTGGTTGTGGTTATGAATGAGCAAGGAAGTTTAAATTACACTGGAGGACAGCTCCTTTAGTCATAGAAGGCTGTAGTGGATTTCAAATCTTTTTTTATACATAAATAAAAGCATTTTGTGTTTTTATAGCAATAAACATGCGATAAAATGCAGACATTTGGCTGTTCTTGTTTTGATTTTGTGAAAATAAAGCTTTTTATTGATCATTCAAGGTCACATAAATGGTTGTCTATAAACACAGCTACTGAGCATTTTTCACATGTTGAATACAGTAGTTCTTCATTAAAACTGTCCCTTTTACTTGATGGTTGTCATTTTAAATAATGAGAACACAGGGAACAAAGAACTAATTACTTTGTGTATTTAATCAATCTGACAGCTCATTCCAAGTTGACAGAGTATTTTGCACCATTGTTTGACTACAGCAAATGGATTAGTCTGTGAAAAACTGGTGCATCTTGCACAATATTATTTGGACTTTTTATTTTGTGAATTCTTTGATTTCTTTAAGCATGTCTTAATTTCAGACATGTTGACCTTTGAGGCAGTGGCTGAGATTGCTTGCTACACAGTTTTTAATTCACTCTTTAGTCCCTCCCTCTCTGGTCAGTTTTTTCTCATATGCCCTTAAGAGGAAAGTATTCTTTTGGGAGCTAACCCTCTGGCACTACGATCAATTCAGCATACACCCCTCATCCAAACAGCTTTACCCAGTAATCCCTAAACATGTTTTACAGTCCTTGCTCTTGCACTATTTGTTCACACAACAATCCAGTAGCATGTTTACTAACTATGCCAATTGGCCAGGAAAACAGTATGGATTCCAGTACCGCGTCCAATGTATCCTAAGTAGCAAGCATTTCTGGGTCAGTCCCATAGGTTCATTGCTCTGGTATGGTAGCCTGCAGAGACACTTAAATCATGGTTACGGAACACTTCCAAACTGTCCCTGGCACATGAATTATTTTCTTTATCCCAAATAATCAGAAATGAGGGCTTGAAGGCAATGAGGGTAACTATTGGTTAATACCAGTGTAAGTGAAATCAGAATCAGATCCTTAATCTTTATTAGCTGGGTAATTGAAAAGCAAGAGATTATCCTGAGAGACTGAAAATGTAGGCCAAGATTTACTTACTAACATCTTACGTAGAAAATACATGTGCAGTATCAACAAGCTCTCATATGAAATGGTATTTATAAATAACTATAAATATACACAGTATTAAAGTGGTATATGACATCCTTTAAAACTGGAATAAATTGTCTAATTGTTAAAAAGATTTTCTATAACGAGAGGCTGTAGTTTACAGTCTTTTGCTATTCCCAGAACCTGGCATCCATCTCCAGGGGAAGCCTTCAAGGCCTGTGTATGGATTGCAGTATAGAGCCCTAAATGTGGGTTGTTGTATTAAGTCTATGTGCAGGGGAGAGGGGTGAATTGGTACAGACACAAACCAGCAATGTGCACACTCCCTTCCCCAATTTCCCTATGTGCCTCCTCCTCATTGCACAAAGTTTTATATTTTAGCACCTTAGATATCTTCTTAAGGCACAGTATTGTATATTTGCAGTGTTGCTGGAGCTGCGTTGGTTCTGTGCTATGTGAAAGACAAGGTAAAGGAGGTAATGTCTTTTATTGGCCCACCTTCTGTTTGTGTGTGAGAGAGAGAGAGAGAAGCTTTCAAGTCAGACCTGAAGAAGAGCTCTCTGAAGCCTGAAACCTTGTTTCTGTCCAAAAAAAGATGTTACCAACTTCACCTACATTGTCTATCATTTTATTTCATGTAATTCAGTTCCCTGTGCCACTTCCAAGTATCTTCATTCATTTTCTATAACACACTATTCAAAGAGCTTTCAGAAGATCATAGCAGACTGCACAGGGATCTGTAAAGCAGTGGCTTTGGAAAGATCAGGATTTTGGAAATATTTGCTACTTTAAGGTTCAGATTTTTATGACTGCACTGTAGATGCCTGCACCTAACTTCAAGACATGTTGGATTTCAGTGTATGTTCACTGAAGTCAATGGGAGTTTTGTGACTGAGGCCTGATCTACACTGCAGTTAAGCTGACAAAATGCTGCTTACATTAATCTAACTACACTAAAATTTTACTTCTGCAGATGTAACTGTCTTCCTGCGCCAACTAAATAATTCTACCTGCATGAGAGGCATAGAATCAAAGTTGATGAAGGTAGGCCAATGCACTGTCAGTGTAGACAGTGAATTGCTTACACCAGTTGTTACTGGCTTTCAGAAGCCATCCCACAATGCTCCACATTAACAGGACAGTCAGTATAAGTGCTTGAATGAGGACATGCGCCACTGACACAAGGAGCATTGTGTGGGCACTCAAAAACAATTTAATTACTGAGACAATGTGTGCCCCTGTGACTTAGGTCAATATAGTTTTGTAGTGTTGGCATGTCCTGACTTTATGAGGACTTGAAATGGACCCTGTAGTTGCTTCACTGATTTTTTTCCTTCATCAAGACTAAGAATGTTTGGTTGTCAAAGAAAATCCATTTAGGAAAGAAAGAAACAAAATATGTAGCAGCAGAGTTCAAAATAATCAATAAATTTAAATTATGCTTTAAAAAGGGAATGTGTGGTGGGGTTTAGTTTGTTATGGGTACTCAGGTCCTACAGATTGTTAATCTGATAGCTCTGTAGTGGGACAGAGAAGATGAAACCTTCATTTTAACCTTGCCAATAGGCAGGGGCATCGCTGGCCCGGGGAGGGAACTGGGGCATGGGCCCAGGCCCCGCCCCCTGGCCAGGGACAGGGCAAGAAACCGCCACGACACCGTGGGTGGATAGGCCCCAGATCTCTGGCCAGGGACAGGGCAGGAAGCGGCCGCAGGTGGCCAGGCCCCAGATCCCCGGCCAGAGATGGGCACCACGGCCACCAGCAGCTGGGGCCCAGATCTCCGGCCCGATTGGGCCAGAGATCCGGGGCACTGGTGCTGGGATTCGGGGCACGTGCCCCATGTGCCCAGTGCCAGTGACGCCTCTGCCAATAGGAAGGGCAACCTTTCAAGTCTAAATTGTCACAGCCTTACATTGTCCTGATCCTATGTCTTACACTCCCCCACATTTATTTTTCTCCCATTCTGTAAGTTCCCCCATCTTCAAAGCATCTAATGAAGTGGGATTTTCTCCCACAAAAGCTCATGCGATTTGTTAGTCTTTAAGAGCCACAGGACTCCTTGCTTCTTTTGCTGAACTAGCGTAACACAGCTGCCCCTTTGGAAATTGTCCCAAAATTACTGAGACAAAAAAAGAGGATGTATTCTCCCCCCTGTCAAAGGCATGTTAACCTCCCATTAAAGAACAGTTTTAAAAAAATCCCACTCCAAGCTGCATGGCCATAGAGTGCACTGGACTATATGGAAATGAAATGACAAATGTGTATTAGAAATAGGACTTGCTGTTAATCAGAAAGGAGTGGCTTGTTCAAGGGTTCTTCACAGGCAGTCTTCCAAAATCTCACATGCACTCCCTCTCATCTGCCCTGGCATAAGCCATAAATGTAACCTCCTGAAAAGGACTTCACTTGGACAGGCTCTTGAAACTGTACTTGCATGTTGCTCATTCTGGCGGCAAGTTATGGGTGTAGTCTGACTCATCGTTTCCTCCCTTTGTTTTGCCTGTTAGCCAGCTTTACCATTTACATCACAATTGTTTTAAAGAGCAAGTAATTTGTGATGGTTCCAGCCTCAGCCCTTTTGTCTTACTACAGGCAATTTGCAGTCTTACAACTAACTCTTCCACCCTATTGCCTCTGTGCTTGCTACAGCTCTGCATATTTAACAGAGAAAAATCATTGGAAGTATCATATTTTTACACATAATGTCTTAACTTTGCTACAATTAACTCCATCTCCTCTGAGCTTTTCCTGTACTGCAAGACTTCCAGAACTTGTCCCTCATGCTAGTGCAAATGGCTGTTTCATTGTAACTCAGTAAGCTCCTTGTAGAGACTAATAGGTGTTCAGCACAATAAACCATTGTGAGCAAGCAGCAGCCATACTGCACTCAGACATTTAGCGCAGTAGTCCTCAACCTTTTGTGGGTGGTGACACTTTTGGTGGAATGCCACAACCCTATAGGCCACACCAGTCCTTCTCCATCCCGTGGCCAAATCCAGCCATCTCTGTGACACACTTACTACTGTGTGGGCACACAGTGGTTGAGATCTGCCACTTTAGAGAGTAATATGCCTCCCATCACCTCAGCACCCAGACTGATCATTAGAAAGACAGTGGGTTGAGAGAAAAGTAAAGGAAAAGGGCCAGATACAAAGCCCATTTCAGCAGGATCGGCCTAAGGTTTTTTGGTGCGCTAGGTGCCTGAGATTTTGACACACACCCCCAGCCCAGGGCCCAGGATGGACCAGATGGTGGTCCTCCTCCAAGCCTGACAAAATGGCAGGGGATGCCGTGTGGGCTGCCAGGGCAAATCTAGGGCTACCAGATACCAAAGCCTGGAAAGGAGGACAGGGAAGTACGACATGGAGGACATTGGAGGACATGGGGCCAAAATGTAGTATTATTGTAATATTCTTCTGGTTTGGGGGGGGGGGGCGGCCTGGAATGCTTTCACCTAAAAATAAGGTATTCCATGGCGTGCCAGCATACTTTAACCCCGTAAGTAAAAAGCCAGACAAAATCAAGTATTTGAAAATGCCTGCCAGACGGAGCACGTGAAGGTAAAAAGAAGGACATGATGGTAAAAAGAAGGGCATGTCTTCCTTTTGCCTGACATCTGGTAACCCCAGCCAAATCGCAGTGCCAGTGCTGCTCCCCCCAGCTGGGACCAGAGAAACACCCACAGCCAGATCCCGGCCTTGCTCCATCCTAAGATAGGTGCAGAGCAGAGCAGGCTGGGTTTGCTGGCTCCAGCCCAGCCCTGTGGTGCCCCCCAGCTGCTGGTGCCTTAGGCAACCTCTTAGGTTGCCTCTGTGGACAGACCAACCCTGCATGTCAGTAAATAAAAAAAAACTACTATGAACCCAAATGGGACCCAGATCTAACACCATGAAATTCCCTTCATTTTTATGCCATTTCATTTCTCTGCCCCTGTAGTTTCCTTCTATACTATTTTTGAAGACTTAGAGAAAGCCTGTCACAGTTGTTGCCTAGTACTTCCTCTGACAGCTTTTGTGGGAGCACTGAACGCGGCATTAAGACCCATATGATAGCCAGATTTGCACAAGCAGAAGGAAAAGTCTTTATCTAATCAAAACTACAGCAGTACTTATGCATGCACAAGGGACAGTATATTATTAGGGAGCCAGACAACACATGGGGATGAAGTTCCTATAGCTACTGCCACCACTAGTAGCTTTTAAGCTGAAGCAGGGTTTTCCCAGCCCTGCTGTGTTACCAGAAATGCATTTCACCTTGTGCATATAGGTAAAGTAAGTTGCAAATACTTAACAATGGAAACACATTAGAAATTACGGCTGAAATAGCAGAAAGCCTTTCACAATTCTGGCTTGTGTAACAGGGGACCAGACAGAAAGGTGTGGCTTTGCTGGTGAGCACAAACAGCTCTGCTGTGTGTGTGATGTTCAAACAAGAACTGGGAGGAAAAAATGAGGAGTCTTGTGGCATTTAAAGACTAACAGATTTATTTACTGCATGATCTTTCATGGGAGAAAATCCAACTTAGTCAGACACTTTGAAGATGGGAACTGGGGGAAGGTGCTATTCCCAGTCAATAAAGCATCCACCCATTCCCCACCACCCATTATTTTAAAAACCATGACTCTCTGTCTCTCACACTCATGTGCGTGTGTGTGCGCGCGCGCATGCGCGCGCACGCATACCCCCCCCCCCTTACCTCTCTCAGGGTGACTCAACCCATGAGCAAATGAGGTCCTGGCTCGGGGTGCCTTTGGCTTATGGGCATTGTGGCGCCACACCAGGGTCAGGGTGCACTGGCCCAGAAGCCGGACCCTGTGTTCCTGCCCCTCCCTAAGCCAGCCACTCCACCCCCAGGAAAAAAAAACCCAAGGTGTCTTGTGGCGCTTAAAGACTAACAGATTTATTTATCGCATGAGCTGTCGTGGAAGCATATCCCACTTCATCAGATGCTTTGAAAAGGGAGAACTTCCAGAACTGGATGAACACAAATGCAGGGGAGTGTAAGACATAGGATCAGGTCATACTGTAACAGCAGTTGTTTGCTGTTCCAGTATGACCTGATCCTATGTCTTAAACTCCTCTGCATTTATTTTAATCCAGTTCTGTAAGTTCTCCCTCTTCAAAGCGTCTGATGAAGTGTGAAGCCAGTCCAGAGTGGCAGCTGGGTTCTGCCCCTCCCACCCCAATGCTCCAGAATTTGGGTGCAAAAGGGAAAGCGGGCTTGGGACACCTCAGCCCCTTGAACCAACCTCTTCTTTCTAGGGGCTTTAATACACCTGGTATCTTGTGACAGTAACATGAGAGCTGCTAGACTAACCCAGCTGCCCCTTTGGAATGATGGGTCACTTACCAGTAACTGTTCTTCAACATGGGCTGCTCACCTACATTCAGTATTAGGTGTCTACGTGTGGCAACACACGATTGGTTAGAAGCATTTTTGCCTAGCTTGTCAGCGTAAGGTCAGTGGCTGATGCCCCTGCTGGCCACTCCCATGGCTATATATACAGCCCTAACCCTGACCCACCCCAGCACCCTTAGCGTCGCCAAGTCTGAAAAGCAGGGATGGTGTGGGGGAGGGCCCTGAATGTATGTGAGCAGCCCATCTTGAAGAAGGACAATGACTGGTAAGTAACCCACCATTCTTCTTCAAGCGCTGCTCGATTACATTCAGTATTAGGTGGCGTTTAGCCGTACTGTGGGCGGAGTTGCAGATTTTCCACCTTCAGCATGGTGATCCCCTTAGGTGAAGCTCCAGCAGGAGGACACCTGAGGCACGCATATCGCCTACCTAAGATGGGAAAAGTAACTCTGTGAGGCCCTGCCGTGAGAAGGTTTGCGGGGCCTTAGTGAGAAGTGTAGGCCACCTTGAAAAGGGTTGGGTCTAAAGCCAGAGTGGAGGCCCGGCAAAGCCCAAAACCCTGTAAAAGCAGTATAAGACAGAGACTTCTTGATTCTAAGTGAAATAGACTCGGTCTCCTTGTACCCCTAGAACACTAGACATTGGTGAACTGGTGAAAAGGGCCACTCTCAGGGCAGAAGGGTATGAGAAGTACCCTGGCAGTTCCCAACACATGAGGATCCTACTAGTCCCTGTGCAATGAAGCTATAACCCCACCCTCAGTTCAAATTAAGATAAAACTTGGCACCTGGAGTAAAACGCGAAATGTTTGTTACTAAAATCTATGAAGGGGAGGCGAAGGCCTGTGCTCTTTGGAGAGGATAGGATGTACGTAACCTTACTCCCATAGGAGTCTAAAACCCTCAGTAACCAGTCGTGGTGAGCAGTTACAGGTAGTAGGGAAAGGCAGATTGGCTCCTTCGTAAGCAACAGCAGCTCCTAGTGTATGCTTTGTACCCAGGGTGAGTAGAAAAACTACTTCAACACCCTTGGGATCAGTGAAGGAAGCTTAACAAGGGACTAAGAGAGTTGGCTCTAAGGTAGCCTCCTGCGGCTAAGCAGTGAATGGAGTACCGCTGCTAGGGAAGACAGCTCAGTAAAAAATAAATGCAGAAGACCTAACTACAGTTGTACTTGGGAAACCCCTGGGCCTGTGGGCAACAGAAAGCAGTCTGAAGGGTCTAGGAAGCATTATCGTGATACTCCCTACGGGACAGAAGTGAACTAGTCCAAACCCCTCTATGGACATGGTGAGGAAAAAAATTGGTTGGAGATAGCAGCTCAGAGGGAAATCCTCCCTGAAGATTCATAGGAACTGATTATAACAAAATGGAACCTGGGGAATAGTGGGGTCCACAGCACTAAGATTGCAGGTACCACTTAAAGGGGAAAAGGAATAGACCCCGATAATGTGTGCGGGGGGAGGGAGGGAGGGAAACAGGCAGGAGAAGGGACCCTGTCCTCTCAGTCGCCTTAAGCAAGGGAGTTGCGCATATCTTAGGGAACTAACAGTTTAACCACCCAAAGCTCAAGACTTAGATGGGAAGGGCCAATATGAAAAGGAGTTTTAGGGGAAACCCATCTCCGAACCAATTTTCTGCCCCTTAAAGGAAAAAGCCCTGTGCAAAGGGTGTGGCTTAGCACTCCAAGTCCCTGGCCTCAGAGGCCAGGGCCCTTGGGAACCCCAAACAATGGGAAGAGCGAGTAGCCAATGAAGGAAACCAAACTATGGAATGACAGCTGTAGTACCCTGCTCTGTGCACCTGTAAGTACAGGTGCCCCGAAAAACCTTCTTACGCTAAAAGTAATTTTGCAACTCCACCCTCCCTGGTCAAAGGGAGGCCCTTAGGACAAGGCTGGGAAAGGGGAAAGAAGCAAGTTCCTCACTGCTGATTATAGTTGTCCCTTGGGATATAAAGGCAGCGCAGAGCCAGAGGGCCATAAAAGGGACATGTGGCTGGGAGCAGCCCATATGGGACTCAAACATCTAGGCGTAAACGTAAAGCCTATGCTCTTTACTCATTGAGCCTGCCCGTCATCCCAATGGGATGAGGAAAGGAAAGTCCAATTACAAGGGAGCTTGTCTGTCTGCTGAGCTAACCAGGTGGATTGCCTGGATGGGTGGGGAGGGGACTAACCTCCCCTGTCCGAGGAGACACGCATTAGAAGGCTTGGGAGGCACAAATGGAAAAAAACCTGAGCTGTCCCCCCCAGGAGATGTGAAGAACTAGGGGACTGTGACAGCCACCAATCGAGGGCAATCTTCCTCAGTGTCATATGAGGGAGGCCCCATAGAGGTTAAGGATCCATTGGTGCTTCTTTCAAGCGCCATGGATGCAGGATTGAATATTTGGGGGTGCTTGGACAATAGTGGGGTATTAGATGGGGTCCTATAAAGACAGACAGACCCAGGCAATAAAACCCTCCTTGACTCCTAGAAAAAAGGGGGGATGGGAAAAACGGACTGAAGTTAAGAAAGGGGTCCCTAAACTCAAAGTAGACCCACTGGGAATGGGGGGTGTACAGTCCCTCAACTTTTGACAGGTGCTGTTCTTGTCTCCCGGTGACATGAGGGCAGCCCAGTCCCTGGTTATCTCTAGCCTGGGGTGAAAGAACACAGGGGGAGAGGAGAAAAACAAACAGGGGAATGTAAGTGTACTAACGCCATAGGCTGTATTCACACAGCACTTTTGTTTCAGAACACCCTTGTTGTTTCGAAACAAAAAAAATGTCCACACGATGCACCGTTGTTTCGAAACAATGGGATTCCGTTGTTTCGAAACAAGGGCGTTGTTTCGAAACAAGTTAAACCCCATTTGGGGGTGAAACAACCTTGTTTCGAAACCCTTGTTTCGAAACAACTCGTGTGAACATGTTGTTTTGGAACAAGATGTTCTGAAACAACAAGTCAAGGGCTGCCCCCTCAGCACCCTGGCCAGGGAACACTCAGCACCCTGGCCAGGGTGCTGAGGGGTGTCCCCTGGCCAACGCCTCCAGAGGGCGGCTGCAGGCACCGGCGGGGTTCAGTGCTGGGCAGCGCTAAACCCTGCCGGTGCCCGCAGCCCCCTGAGGAAGTGAAATAGCAGGTTCACAGTGTGAAACTGCTATTTCGTTTCCCGCCTTTTTCCTTTTTTTGAAATAACTATTTGTTAATTCGAAATAAGTTATTTCGAAATAAGGCGTTATTTCGAAACAAGTTGTTTCGACACAACTTGTTTCGAAATAACCATCTGTGTGTGAATACAGCCATAAAGAGCAACATTGCACTTATCCATAGCCCAGTGTACAGTGCGCAACAGTGAGTGAGAGGTGCTATATGCAGTTGGAAGGCCAAGGTTGAATACTCCTTCCTACCCAAGATTTCCAATTGCCTGGCCTCTCTAGACTCTGGTATGGGGTCCGAGGAAGGTTCTATCCCTCTCCCTAGGGTGGCCTTGACTACTTGTGGGCTCGGATTAGGGTGTCAAGAGAGGAAGGATAAATCCTCCAGTGGGCCCTGATACCTATGAGTTGCAACATCTGACACCGGGGAAATCGAGGCAGGTGTTGCCATTGGGATCTGGCCAGGCCCAGCACACTAGGGTGCAGGGGCATTGCTACTGCATCCAGGGGAGATGAACCACCTGGATTGAATAGGGGGGCCTGGGCACCCCCAAAGGTTCGGTCTCTAGGCCTGTGTGTGCAGCAATCCTGCGCGGAAGATCAAAGTGGACTGTGATGTTCTCTCTATAGGAACCCAGCCTAGGATTTAACCCCCTATCTGGGTTTATTATAACAGGCACCTCAGTACCACAATGTGAATGCTGTGGAGAGACCTCTCTCGGCGCCAACCATTCACGGGGCCGGTACTGGTAAGGAGCTTTCCTGGACAGGGTGATCTTCTCCACACTTGGTGAGCGAGAAGTCTCTCACAGTGCAGGAGGCTGTGTTCACACAGCCTCCTTATTTCGAAACAACGGAGGTTGTTTCGAAATAAGGTTTCAGCTGTTCACACGATGCACGGTTGTTTCGGAACAATGGGAAGCCGTTGTTCTGAAACAACCGCGTTGTTTTGAAACAAGTAAAACCTAGTCCGTGGGCAAAACAACGTTGTTTCGCAACGGTTGTTTCGAAACAAAGCTGTGCAAATGTGTTGTTTCGGAACAAGATGTTCCGAAACAACAGTTCAAGGGGTGCCCCCTCAGCACCCTGGCCAGGGAACCCTCAGCACCCTGGCCAGAGTGCTGAGGCGTGTCCCCTGGCCAGCGCCTGCACAGCCGGGCTGCAGGCATGGGGGGCTTCAGCGCTGGGCAGCGCTACTCCCTGCCGGCTTAAAGCCCGGTCTGCCCCCAAACCCACCGTGATCGTGTGTGTGCGCCACGAGAATCTGCAGGGTTCCCCAGAGCTGGAGCTGCTGCTGCGGGTGGTGGCCCCATGTGGCCCCAGCTGGGGGTGCCCTTGAGCTAGTGTCCAAGGCACAGGCAGTGGTCCCATGTGTCCCCAGCCAGAGGGGGATCCCCCAAGCCCTGGGTGAGCCAGAGGGGGCAGGCCCAGGTGGTCCTGTCTGCAGGATTCCCCCAAGCCGAAGACCTGGGTGGCAGCCCCATGCAGCCCTGGCTGAGGGGGGGGCAGGGACTGTAGTCTGGTAAAAAAAGGAGTTGTGTGGCACTTTAAGACTAACAGATTTAATTTTTGCATGAGCTTTCGTGGGAGAAGATCCCACTTCCTCAGATGCTTCGAAGATGGGTGAATCTTCTCCCGCGAAAGCTCGTGCAAAAAATAATCCGTTAGTCTTAAAGTGCCACACAACTCCTTGTTGTTTTTTTACTGGACTAGACTAACACGGCTATCCCTTTTGAACTTGACTGTAGTCTGAGCCACTGTTGCCAGCAAAGCTGATGGGAGCAGTGGTGGGACCCAATAGGGCCAGTGGGAGCCCAGGTGAGGCCTGCAGGAGGCTGTGAGGGCACAACAAGGCCAAGGGGGATGTGGAAGGCTGGTACTGGCCCCAGCTAGTCTTGTGGCAGACCCAGGGAGGCCTGCTGGATGTCCCTGGCAAGGTTAGCGGTGACCCCAGTGGGAGGGTTCAGTGAAGCCACGCAGGGGTCTAGTATAAATGAGGGATACAGGGCTGTGCAAGGGAGCTGCTATGGCCTACAGTGGCGTCTGTGAGGGCCAAATGAGGCTATGGGGCTGGAGGGCTGGTGCTGGCCTGGGTGGAGGGGGTTAGGACCCTGGCAAATCCCTGTGGGGGACCTGGTGGCAGGCAGTGGGAGGGGTGCAGTGAGGCCCTATTGCTATTCCATGGTTCATGCCACTGCCATGCCCCTTCACACCCCAGGCTCCCCCCTGGCCACTCCACATAGCCGCTCCTGCCCTTCCTTCCCCTCTTTGCTCTTGCCACCTTTGCCTGCTCCCCACATGGCCATCCCTGCCATCCCTGCCCTGCTACCCCTATATAGCAGCATTTCCCAAAAAAGAGTGCCTTCCTTCATGGATATTCATGAGTTAATTTGAGTATTCAGGAATTTATAATGCAGGTGTGCCACCGGATAATTGAAGGCACCAAGGTGTGCCATGGCAGAGAATAGGTGGAGAACCACTGCTCTAGTGTAGACATAACCTTTGTTAGTTAAGCGCTGACACACACTGGGGGGTGGAGTGGTTTTTAAATCCCCCTGCTTGGGTGGGCACTTAAAAAAAAGACTTGTAAAAAAGGTAAAGTGTTATCTATTTTGCAAATCATTGCTAGCTAGAAATCTATGTACTGAGTAAACGTTAACCCTTTCCTACCTAACCTGTCTGAATTTCCACAGGGACTTTTACCAGTTTCCAGAAGGAGCATTGTCTGAGCAGTAAGCACAAGCAGGGGCAATGTTCAGTGGGTCCCCCTGTGCTCCCTTGGGTGCAGCCAAAGTGCCATTATATCTGGAGTCCGTGAGCCCCAATCCTGCCAGTGATGAAGTTCCTACCACTCCTGAGTCTTCCCCATCGCGTCTGACTGTGTCCCCAAAAGAGTAACACTAAAATATAATGCTGCTACTGTGTTATGTTGTTTTCAGTGATGTCAGTAAAAAGTTTACCATGTCAGTTAAAAAAAAAATTAACTTCATCTCAGTAAAAACTAAAAATGCACAATTGGCAACCCTGGGTCACTGTTTCCAAATGTGGAAAAGTTGAGCTGACCAAGGAATGGGAATACTTTGGGGGCAGGATGGCCAGCTTTGGGGGAGGGAGGGGGCAACAATGTAGGGGTGGCCTTCCTAGAGAATGGGGTAGGTGAAAGAAAGGAGCAGGGTAAAAGGCAAATGGGGGACAAATGGGAGGGTTTAATTTGCAGTCTCTGGGGGGAGAGTGCATTCACAGAGGCTATGGTTACACTAGCAAATTAGTTCAAATTAAGGAGCTGTAATTCAACTTAATTTGACCCTGTCTACATAGATTTTGCCCAGTTCAATGGGTTAGTTCGAACTAACTGCTTAATTTGAACTAATTTGCATTTGTGGTTTGAACTAGCCCAATGCAGATATGTTAGTTGAAACTAAATAACTTAAAATCAGTGTTAGTTTGCACTAAGCGCGTTGTTGGGTTCTTTTTTAGTATGAACCAGGGGCGTTGCTGGCTGGGGGGGGGACCTGGGGCACAGGCCCCCCCCGCCCCCCCTGGCCTACAGGCCCCGCCTCCAGCCTGCAGGCCCTGCCCCCTGGTCGGGGACAGGGCCAGGCACCGCTGCGCCACCGCAGGCGGCCAGGCCCTGGATCCCCAGCCGGGGACAGGGCCGCTGCGGCCGCCAGTGGCTGGGCCCCGGATCTCCGGCCTGATTGGGTCGGAGATCCAGGGCACTGGCGCTGGGGTTTGTGGCATGTGCCCAGTGCCAGCAATGCCCCTGGTTTGAACTAGCTGCACTTTTTTAGTTCAAACTAAAAAATTAGTTTGAACTCAAAAAAAGCATGGCTAGTTCAAACTAAAAAAACGTACTTAGTGCTAACTAATTTTCGAACTCATTTTGGACTAACCAAGTCCAAACTAAGATTTTTAGGTGTAGACATAGCCAGAGGAACCTGATGGGAGGGAAATGTTGGGTATTAGAAAACAGAGCTGTGAGAGGAAACTTGTGGGCAGGGGGTACATGTAGGTCTAAAATATATGCCTCCCTATGTCGTACATAGGGGTCGTTGTGGGGGGGGGGTAAATGAGGATGGGAGGAATGTGCAAACTAGGAGTGAGGGTTTTCATCTAGGGCAGGGTTATAACTACAGTGGGGTGAAAGAGGCAATTTGAGAGGGCGCCAGACCCTAGGCGTGAATTTGAGAGGGTGCCAGACCCTTCCTGGCCTGGAACCCAGGGAAGGGAGCTCCTGCCAGGTTCTGGCTCTGTTGCCCGGCAAGTGCAGCCAGGGCTGGGCAGGAGGGTGCCTTTCCCTGCCACCCAGCAAGCATGGCCAGTGCTGGGTTGATGGGTGCCTCTCCCCCCCCATTTGGTAAGCGCAGCCAGTCCCAGGTGGGAGGGGCCTTTCCCTGAAGGTACCCCCCTGCCTGGCACTGGCTGTGCTTGCCAGGCAGTGGGGAAAGGCACCCTCCTGCCCAGCGTTGGCTATGCTTGCTGGGTGGCGGGAAACTCCAGGAGTCCCTGCTGGCAGCAGGGAAAGCCCCTGCTGGGGGTTCCTGCCAGGGGACTCCCAAATGCTGAGGCTGGATCAGGCCCCAGGGGTGGTGGTGGGGACAAATCCAGGGCTGCTTGCCCTGGGCACCAACTTTTCTAGTTATGGCTCTGATCAAGGGTGAGAGGGAAGTAGAAGTTGCTGGGGGGGGGGGGGCAGGGATGGGGGTGAAGGCTGGGAGACCTGATTCAAATGTGCTCAGTTATAGGGAGATGTTTCAGGGTATCCTTGGGGGGCTGATGAGGTGGGCCACACCAGTGGGAGTGTACAGAGAAAGTCTGGATGACTGGGCTTTATCATGGGGTATTGGGAAGATGTATGGGGTGTAGCCTGGGGGGGGGTTTATATCACAGGGTCTCTGCTGTGTAGTTAAGTAACTTGGAGATAAAATGGGGCCAGAAGTGTTTGGGACTTGCTGTGGCATCCAGTCTGGGGGTGGGGTTGGGGGAAGGAATTTAGTGAGGGATGTCAGATGCCCAGTCTTGGGGTGTTGGGGGCTGTGTTAAACTCAAGAACCTGGGGGCTTTGCGTGGCAGCCCTCTCCACCTTGCCTTCACATGGTGAAGAAGCTGGGAGGGGGCAGCCTTGGGCTTGTGCAAGAGCTACAAGAGTGGTGGGGGGGGATCCTGATGTCTGGCAGGGTGGAGGAAGTGGTGATGTGGGGGCTGGCAGATGAGTAAAGTTGGGGATTGGCGTGTGGGGTGAGGCCTGTGCCCTAGATCTTTTTCCCATGCAGCAACACTCCTGGTAGGAGCACTTGTGTAGTCATGTTATGTGGATGAGAGCTAGCTCCCCCACCAGCTTAATAACACCACTTCTTCTTTGAGCGCTGCTTGGATATATTCAGTAATAGGTGTGTGTGTCCCTCAGCACATGATTGGTTGGAAACCCTTTTAGTCCAAGCCTGTCAGGGCAGAGCTGGCAGTCAATGCCCCCTGGCCACCCCGTAGATATGTATATGGCCACAGCCCTGCTCTTTCCCTGTTCCGTTTTCCACCCTCAGCGTCGGTTTCAGAACAGGCCACTCCTTGCGATCATACAAGCAGCCTGTATTGTATGAACCATCTGCTCACTTGGGAGACCCTCTTTGTGGACATCGTTCCACCAAAAAGCACTACTCTCACCGAATGTTTGGATCCAGAGCTGAAAGATCACTCCTCTCTGCTGCCCGCCATGCCAGGCTTTAAACCCTGTGCTGCCCGCCCCCAAAAGAAGTGCCTTTGGTGCCTGGGTGAAACTCACTGAGTCACAGGCTGTTCCATCTGCAGGTCCTTTAAACCTACAGCCATCAAAGACAGAGAGCATAGGTGCCATGTGTTGGCCTCAAAGCAAGTGCAGCAACCTATCCCTGAAGCTTTGGAGCTTCATACGGAGCCTTTGGCACTGCATGCCAGATCGGCATCACAGCCTTCTCCAAGCCACTGTCCTCGAGAGCGCAAGACACACACAGTACCCCATTGGTACCGGAGTGTGGGCGCTGCTCCGTTTCACCCCTCCTGAGGCACCCTCGGGAGTGGGGCTAAGAGACCATCAAGGTTCCCTCCACACTGGAGGCTTTTGAGGCAATTAAGGCACTTTGCCTTCTGTCTACGCCTCCAACCCCCAGACCTCCAAGAAAGCGAGGTAAGCAGCCTTCCTCTCAGGAGCATGGCCTACTCCCAAAAGGTACCACTCACTTTCGCTGAGCTTGGTACCCAGTTCCTTGTCAGAGTGGCCCCTCAATACTGCTCGGGCCCTAGACTCAGGGCACCGCAAGGCTCCTCGGCACGGTACCGCCATGTTACCTGTGCCACCAGCTACATCTCCCTCCTTGGCCCAGGTGCTGAGCACACCACAGCGCCGAGGCACTGTGCACACCAAGTCCAGAGAAAGGGACCTCAAGGGGGAGCAAATGGCCCCATCTGGGGTTTTTGATACCAACCCCATATATGTACTGAGCCCATGAGTGGTCCCCACAAGCATCTCCACCGTGGCCCCATGGTACCGCTAAGCCTAGCTCGGGACCATTCATAGCAGCACCAGACAGATCCCTAAACCGCCAGCCCTGTTCTTAGACGAGGGACATCACAGCGCATTTCAATCTGCTCTGCTGTGTGTGTACTCATGTTGGACTGGAGGCCATCTTGCACAAGGAGAGCAGGGATAGCCTATTTGATCCCAGGCTCAGTTCACCTGCAGAGCTGGTGGTGATCCCACTGTACCCTAGTGTGGAGGAACTAGCTAGGACCCACTGGCAAACCTCCAGGTCCCTCCCATCTGTATTAGATACAGCAGTACATAAGTATCAGGTCCCTGCTGAGGATTTCCCCTTCCTGGTGCACCAGCTGGCACCATCCCAAGGAATGGTGGAGGCAGCCACAGGTCTCCTACGACCCTCTCCCAGGGTCTAGAGAGGCACGGGAAATAGACCTGTTGGGGCAGAAGGCTTATTTTTCTTCAGCATTCCAGCTAAGAATTGCAAACCACTAGGCAGCGGTAACCGGATAACTCACGAATGTGTGGGAGTACATGAATAGGTTCAGGCACTTCCTCCCATGACAGAATAAGGATGCTTCTGATGCCTTTGTGGACTATTTGGATGCTGGGAGGAGCACCCACCCACCACTAACACCCCTCCCCCAGCTTAAGGGGAGGTGGCCCTAGGCCAGGGGCCAACTGATTTCAGGGGGCAACTCATGAGAAACAGGGACAGGAATGGCAGTCAAAGGTTCAAAACTAGAGAGTCAGAGGGGGACACCGAGCAGCGAACCCTGGACAGTGCCCACTGTGCCCAGAAGATGTTGAGGGAGCCAGCGGATGCCACTGAGAGGAACTCTGCCCAGAAGCATGAGCGGATGAGGGACCGGAAATAGGCCCCACAGTCGCTGTCTCCTCCCTGAGCCAACCTCCTCTTTCTGGTCTTGTAGATGGCCTGTTTTGTGTAGGCCAGGAGGAGGTTGGTGAGAAGGTCCAGCGATTTCGTGGGTCCACGGATGGGAAGGCAATATAGGACTATGTGTGGGGAGAAGTGCAGTCAGCACCTCAATAAGAGGTTCTGGAGGAGCCAGAAGAGGGTCTGCAACCTGGCGCATTCTAGATATGTGTGTGCCAGTGTCTCCCTCTCGCCATAGGAGGGGCAAGTGTCTGGGTTGGGGGTGAACCGCACCAAGCACACGCCCCTGCTCACGGCTCCATGCAGGAGCTGCCAAATGATATCCCCAGTGGGCCGTGGGATCAAGGTGGCATAGAGGTTGGCCCACCAGGGGTCCTCACCCTCCACAGATGGAACTAGGTCCCGCCATTTGGTGTCGGGGCGAGACATGGGGGCAAGAAAGTGGATGGTGTTTAGCGCGAGCATGTACAGCTACTTGCGAGGCGCGGTTCGGAAGAGGACCGGCTGCAGTTCTAGCAGCTGGCTTGGGGTGTGGGCAGCCAGGGTGGGGTGGGGGAGTCTCGCGGGGCCAGGGCCTGATCACAAGCTCCGGAGGGCCAAGACTGAGAGGAGGGTGGGGGGGGGGATGCCCTCTTGCAGGACCTGCTTAAGGTAAACCTGAGCAGTGGGAGGCAGGGCTGCCTTCAACTCCCGGAGTAGGCGCCTGGGGGGGGGGGGGGGGGGGGAGGGGGGGCCACCCCCCTGCCCGGGCGGAGAGGGGAAACCCCCCCCCGCCCCCCCCCCCCCCCCCCCGGGCCGACCCCCCGGGGCCCCCCACCCGGGTGCCACCGCCCAGGCCCCCCCCCCCCCTCACGGGGGTGGGGGGGGACTCTGCTGCCTGCACACTCAGAGGGGGGATATGTAGCAGGGGCTCCACGAGGAAGTCCCCCCCTCGGTGGGTACAAGGGCCCTGGAGACTGAAACAAGCCTCCAGGTCCGAAGGAGGCCCTGGTAAAAGGACCACCTCTCAGATGGATGTAAAAGACCTGCTGGTCGTATCGGAGCCCTCGGTAGTGGCAGAGGAAGGTGCGCGCCATGTGGCTCCACGCCGGACTACCTGTACCATAAAGGAGTCTCTGCAGGGGCTGAAGGCGGAAGGCGTGGACCTGGCTGTGGACACAGCACAGGCCCTGCCCTCCCTCTTCCAGGGGGAGATGCCTTTGTGGAGAAGGGCAGGTTGGCATCCCAGGACTTACTACTATCTGTTTGGGACACCTTAGACACAGCAAGCCAGTCCCTGGCCTTGGCTGTGGGCATAAGATGGGCAGCATGGCTGAGAGAGGCGGGAGCATCTCTTCCTACCCAGCAGACCAACCAGGACCTTCTGTTTGATGGAAGATCCTTATTTGCTGAAGGGTCTGTTCACATGTTACATGAGGCCTAGGATCCCTGTGAGGATTTGCAGTCTCTGGGAATGCTTCCTTGATGGCCCACTAGCTGTCCTCCCAGCCTGTAGGCATTGGCTGCCGTTTACCCAGGCCCCCTGATTGGGTCCCGATGCCACAAGTAACCCCATGCAGCTGCGGACCCATTTGCAATGGTTCCATTGTACTTCGTTGGCCACTCCTCTTCACCCCCCCCCCATGCCCTACAGGTCAGTTGGGGATACGGCCATGCTCCAGATTGGGCCCTCAAAGGGGGGGGGGACGATAGCTGACCCCCCTTATAGGGAGACAAAAGGTGGCGTTTTCCCCTCCCCTCCACCCAGCCAAATGCCCTGCTTAACGAAGGACACATCCTGGGTGCAGTGGACCCCATACCCATCAAATTGCCCCCTGCAGTCACTCTAGCTGGCGGTCTTACAGTGGCCCTAGCAGGGCTCCTCACCCGGGTAACATCCTTCGGTAGATGTTTCTCTTATTCACCTTAGAGCATTCGACACCCCCATGCTCAAGTGGAAGAGCAATTGGAATGGGTCCTTACGGATCGTCCCCATCCCCGCCTGAGGATAAACCCCATGTCTTCCTCAAACCACACTTGAGTTCCCTGAGCCCAGAAGATGATGGGGTCCCACTCCTCTCCTGCCCCGGCTCTTAGGCCAGGTGGGCGCTGAACGTGGATGCTGAGATTCTGCCCTGGCTCTTCAGGGCTAATACAGATAACTGTTCAGGGTCCTAGTACTTGATGGCTGCTACACTCTAGGTATCAGGAAACTACATGCCTCCCCTCCCTTCCCACTGCCATTTGTTTCTCTAGTGGCCATCTCATGATATGAATCCCTGGAAGGCTACAGGGGCATATCTGTGCCCACCTTGGTGCCTAAGTATTTCAAGGTTGAGTTAGTGCCTCCCCTAGTATCATTCCCAGGCTCACAATAGAGGAGCCCTGCGACTAAGTGTTGGTCCATTTTTTTCCTCTGCCTCCTTCATATTCACCGCTCCTATTGCGGGTTCCCTCCGCCCTTTTTTCTTTGCCCCTTGTTTTACTCTGTTCCGGGTATGGTTTCTCAAGAGACCGGGAAACTCTTGCTTTTTCCCATCACCCAGTATGGGTGGCAAGCCGCAGATGAGATTGCTCTATCACTGCACATTGGGCCAACAGCCAATAGGCGGCCTACTGTTGGGTAGTTCACTTATCTTGGGTGAAACCTGGGCCAGAGCCCCGCATTAGCAGGCCTCATTCTGTTTCAAGCAAGCATGCGTTAACTTAACATACCAGCCCACTGGTACTCCATTAGTTTTCACTTGAACCTCCTCATCAGTACCTCCCACCATATCTCCATAGACACGCGTGCTCAAGTGGCCGATGGCGTCATTGGACCTTGGCATCATGGAACTCCTAGGGGATCCTATGGCCCCATATTACCCCTCCCCTACCCACTAGCTGGAAAAGGGACGGCATCAATGTCCATCGCTAGTCATAAAAAGGGGGGCATTCCTTGTAAGCGAGGAGGTCTCTATGTACCTCGCTTACTAACCCCAGCTTCAGGTGGATCTACACCTCCTGGGAGGCTAGTATGTTGGAAGGGAAAGGGGAAGTCCTGGATCTAAATTTCAAAGAGCTGGAGACCACATCTTGGTTCCCCAGGCATTATGCATGGGAACCCTGAACCATGCAGGGCTCTCTTATCCCACCTCTGTGCCACACTGGGCAATCACTTCTGAGCGTTCCATAGCCACTGCATTACCCTCTTGTTTCACTTTTCAATCCGGGATCCCCATTCACTCCTGGCTCATGCAGATATAGTGTGGGCAGCGGCCCTGTTTTCATCAACCTCCTCTATGCTTAGGAATGACAACTATCTTCCCTGGTATATCCTTACTCTGGGGAAGGCTCCTCCCCATCCATGAGTCTGAGGCGGTTCATAACAGGGAATAACTATTCCCCTTCATGACTCTCCACATCCATCGGGAAGCCTTCCACCCTCCTCCTGGGGTAATTGGATGGGGTCTGCCCCATCCTGCTGTCCTTCTCATCTCCACTGAATTTCTAGAAGGGAAACTGTGGTTCTCATCCCAGCTAATATCTTGCTGCTGCCAACCTCCATGTGGCAGGAGGTAGTTTGGCCCCACAGTTGACCTCATTCTGCATACACAGGGGCTTACCTGGGCTTGCCCCCTCTAGCCAGCCAAACAAAGGGTCAGTTCCACCCTATCCCAACCTTCAGAGACGCGCTATCTTCCAGTGGGATATGTTGACTCTTTATCCCCATGAATTGTGTAAATATTCCCTGACCTCATAGCCAGTGGTTCCACCTCCTCGTGAGCACTCACAGGGGCGCTGGCTGAACCTAGTATGGTACTGAAGAGGCCCACAGGGAAATCCTAGTTGGGAGGTGGCCATTGGCCTCTTTCTGTATCACTGCCTAGTTCTTGCCATAAATAGGAGGGTAAAAGGAGTCTACCCACTTCCCCATACCTAGCAGTGGGCTGTGGGCTTGTTAGACTTCATCTTGGTTTGTCATTGCCAGGTTTGGCGGAGGTATGCATCATAGGCCTAGTGCCAAAGGACATACCCTTTTTATCCCTTGTCAGCCAGGAATCTTTACTCCCAGTCTTTCAAGGCCTTCTCTTATAGGAGTCTTCCAAAGATGTTCAGTCCCTAATGCTTATGTCTCTCCTTACATGACAAGGTGACCTCTTGCCTTCCCCAGTCCCTTCTGGTACAAACAGGAGACATGGGAGGAAGATAGGCCCCCTTTCCCCTTTCCCAATAGGCCAAGGCTTGCATTCCACTGGCATTCTCTATGCCTGAGTTGGCCTTCATGGGGATAACTGTGCTGACAGTGGGAAAAAAACCCAACTCCACCTGCCAGCCTCAGTATGGCTAATAGTCACCTTTTACTGAATGTATCCAAGCCGTGCTCGAAGAACAACAGCAGGTTACTTACCAGTAACCACCCTTCTTTGAGATGGGCTGCTCGGATTCATTCAGAACCCTCACACCATCCCTGCTACTTGGAGTTGGTGCCTAATAGGGACTGAGGAGGAGCAGGGCTGCGGCCATATATATAGCCATGGGGTGGCTGGGGACACTGGCTGCCAGCCCTGTCTTGACAGGCTAGTGTTAAAAAGGTTTCTGACCACTCGTGCACTGAGGTACACACCACTATTACTGAATGAATCTGAGCAGCCCATCTCGAAGGACAGTTATTGGTAAGTAACCCGCCGTTTCATGAGTGGTGGGAGCTATGTCTGCAAAAGAACATCGCCCACCAAAATAGTGCATCTGCACTAGTGCTTATGCCAACAAAACTTACGTCATGCAGGGGTGTGATTTTTTTCCCCCACACTCCTGAGCAACAAAAGGTTTGTCACCATGCGCTAGAGTGGGCCAGGCCTGTGAGGGTCTCTCTCCATCGTGAAGGAAGGTGGAAGGGGCACAAGAAATGTAGCAGAAACCTGGAGAAATAGATTGCCTGTAAAGAGGCCCAAATAATGATGTAACAGAGGGAAAGATCAAAAATGAAATACCAACAGCCTGAATTGACTTTGGTGGGAAATTTGGAGTATGCTAACACTGCATGAGTAGGCAACAAAGGTATGGTAACTGCTGTTAATATTTTTAACTTGATGAATCCTTATGCCAGTGGATGAAAATAATGGGGGGGGGGGGGGCAAGAAGTAAGCAGACATAAATTAACTCCAAAGCATCATAGCATTAGTGATGGTCATAGATTTATATTCTTATGCTGTAGTAAGGTGGGTTTTTTTTGTTTTTAATGAAACAAACAGTTTATTTTCATACATGTTGAGAGGAAGAAACACATTGACTCCAAATTATAGACTAATTATCACACCCTTCTTCTATTCAAACACATCATTTGAATGAAGGCAGAGAAAGGCGCTCTAACATACAACTTGTCTGACCTTTTTTTTTTTTTTTGATTGTAGAGCCTTGTCATTTTAGAAAAAACCATTCTCGCTGTTAAGATGACTCCATTTTAATGGCCATTTTTTTCTTAGAGAGACTATTCACTGGAATTATAAACACCCACTTCACAGGATTTATAATAGAAACCTCAACGATAGTGAACTATAGTTTGAGAAACATGAGACTACCACATAGCCATTAATGCTGTTGTAAACTGCCTCTGGGTTAAATCCGAAGAGCTGGTGGTGATACCAGCATGCTTTCGTTTTTTAGCCCCATAAATTCTCTCCTTGGAAACCTCTTCTTGCTTATAACTATTCTGAATGTAGAACTCGTGTAAACATTTTATAGCCCATTGTAAGTTTCCTGCATGTCTAAAATGCCTAGTGAACTTCTTGAGGATTTTCAGTGTGTATGATACAACTATTTTTAATCTGTATTTTTTTGAGTTTTTGGTGTGCACCGTCAGACTATGGCGAAATCTTGGCCCCACAATTATCAAACTCAGTACTACTACTGGCTTGCTAAGGGCCAGAATTTCACCTGTGTGTTAGTTTGCTTCCAACATGCTTTCAAACCTTGGATTAAATCTGCAACCAAAGAACACAGGGGCTTTGCAGTTGTTTAAATGTTAACCATCGGGTAAACTGACTGCAATCCAGTTTGTTGGTTGATACTTTGGAAATAAAGCTTGCATAATGGATGAACACAATTACATTTTTAGAATGACATAGTTTGTTTTTTTTTAAAGCTAAAGCAAGGCATAGAGGGAATAGCTACACTTACAATTTAGTTCGACTTAAGGAGGCTTAATTCGAACTAAAATATGTGTCCACACTAGCTTTCATTAGTTTAAATTAAGGCGTTCCCCTAGTGCAAATGCAGGAATGCCTAGTGCGAATTTATAAAACCTTGCCTAAGTTTGAACTAAGGCTTAGTTAGAACTTACTAGTTCAAACTAAACTAATGTAGCCACAATAAGTCAAAATAGACATTAGTTCGAGTTAATGTGGTTTGAACATCCTCCCAGGGTGCACGGCACCATGGAAGGAAGCACCTGCCCTCCACCGCCTGGGGTAAGCAGACCCAAATGGACCCCCCCCCACACCAGATCTGCAGGGTGCTGATGGGGCCCGGTCCCCTGGCTGGGGTGGTGAGGTGGCGGGGGCCCCGCACAGGGTGGGACCCCTGCACCAGGCTGCAGGAGTGCTGGCAGAACACGAGGAAGCAACCCCCTGCACCTGGCCCCAGCTGCACTGGCCCGCCAAAGGGAGAAGGGATTTCCCCCCTGCCAGGCTCCTACAGTGCTGGCTTGGTAGGGGGCAGTGAAGGGATTCCCCCCATCGGCTGGCTGGGCAGGGGGAGAAGGGAACTCCCACTCCGGGCTCCTACAGTGATGGCTGGGCAGGGGGAGAAGGGATTCCTCCCCCCCCCCCAACTGGTTCCAGCTGAGCTGCCAGGGCATGGGGAAGGGACCTTCCACCCCATACACCTGGCTGGAGACACACTGGCTGGGCTGTGGGGAAAGGACCCCTGCACCCGACTGGAGCTGTGCTGGCCAGGCTGCGCAGAAGGGACCCTCGCGCCCAGCTGGAGTCATGGTATCTGGGCATGGAGAAGGGATCAGGGGTCCCTTCCCCACATCCCGGCCAGTGCGGCTCCAGCCAGGCATGGGAGGTCCCTTCCTCATGCCTGGGCAGTGCAGCTGGGGTGCATTTTCTCTGCGCCCGGGCAGCACTCTGGGAACTGAGTGTCAGAGCTGGGAGGGGGAGGGGAGGTTCCCTGGCCACACAGAGCCCAGCAAGGGGAAAACATCCCCTGCCAGGGTCTATCCTTCTGAGCCCAGTGTGGGGAAAATCATCCCCTGCCCAGCTGTAGCAGCACTGGGGCCAGAGTTGGGGCGGGAGGGTATGCTTTTCCCTGTGCTGGGCTCAGAGGGCTGGAGCCAGGCAGGAGATTGGGTGGGGGTATGGACTATCTTGGGGGTCCATGTTGCCACACCTCCCATGGTGTCCCTCTTCCAATTTGAACTAGCAAGTCCAGTCCATGGTTTTCCTAGTGGGGCCATGTTAGTTCAAATTACGTTAATTCAAACTAACCTTGTAAGTGTAGACATAGCCCAAGTGAAATCTCCAGGCAGTGTACCATTATTTTACAAGATCTCAGGACCAACCATGCCATGAGTGCTACGCCAGAGAAAGCAATAATACTAATAGCAGATCTTTATCAAGGTCCAAAGGGACAGCCGTGTTAGTCTAGTCCAGCAAACAAACAAACAACCCCCCCCCCCCCAAACAAGGAGTCCATGGCACTTAAAGAGTAACAGATTTATTTTTCACATGAGCTTTCATGGGAGAAAATCCCACTTCGTCAGGTGCTCTGAAGATGGGGAAACTTACAGAATGGAATGAAAATAAATGTAAGGGAGTGTAAAACATGGGATCAGGTCATAGAGTAACAGCAAATCAGAGCAGTTGTTAAGGTTTGAACCCTGGGAAGGTTGAAGTCTAATTGCCTGTTGTAATGGGAAAAGAACCCATAGTCTCGATTTAATCCTGCTTTCGCACAATGTAATTTGCATATTAATTCCAGTTCAGCTGTTTCCTCTTTGAAGTCTTAATGTCCCACTGACATCCCAGAGTACTGTCACTAACAAATCATTTATAGAGTGATTAGAAAGATAGAAGTGCTCAGCAACTGGTTTGTGATTTCCAATGTCAATTTTGTGTTCATTTATTCTTTTGTGCAGGGATAATCTTGTTTGTCTAATGTATAAGGTGTTGGGGCATTGCTGGCACAGGTCACATTAGTAGATGAGCAGGTAAATGAGCCGTTGATGCAGCAGCTGGCTTGGTTAGGACCTATGAGAGGTGTGGCCAAATTTATGGAACTCAAGAGCCACACACATCGATTATTAAATCTTCGAGAGCCACACTGAGGCATATAACCACATACTTTTACCTACACCAAAATTACTAAGCTTAAAATTCATTGCACACTTTAATTTTACAGTAAAAAACAGGGCAAATATTGATCCTACTAATGTCAGATTCTAATAATTACTTAAGGTTACCATGAAAACTAGGCCTATACAGTAAAAATTTAGCTGTTGCTGGATGTAGAACACTGCAAGCTAGCGGCAAGGTTTTTTTAAAAATCTGGGCAGTAACTTGTCAATGCAGTAGCTAAAAGCTCTCTCAGGTGCTGATCTCTAAGTATTGCACAATGTTTTGATTTAACAAATTTCATTGTGGAATACAATACATCACAGCAATAAGTTGTGCCAAAAATTAAAAGTAACCCACATTGTTTTAAACTTTTCTCCTTTATATTTTCATTTCTTAGTATTCCATGTCATGTTTAGGACTTGTAAAACATGATTTTATTTTAACAACAAGTAAACTGCATTAGGGCTTATGAGAAAATTTAAACATGCTGTGGCTTCTCCGACCATGCCGCACTCCCCCCCCCCCTTGTTGCCGCTTCGCTGCCGTCTTTTACCATGCTGCTGCTTCTCGGCTCCCCCTGACCATGCTGCACTTCTGCTCCCCCACCCCCCCGACCCTGACCATGCCGCAGCTTCCCTGCAGTCCCCAACCATGCTGCTGCGTCTCTGCCTGCCCAACCATGCTGCAGCTTCCCTGCCGACGCTTACCATGCTGCTGTTTCTCTACTATCCCTGACCACTGCACACTTTTCCTCCCTGTCTCCCACCATGCCACCGTTCCCTGCCATGCTCTTTCTTTGAAACCATACCTTTTCTTTGAAGAGCTGCAGTTTGGTCACGCCTGACCTATGATGGTATCTTTTGTGCAGCTATGTGGGCAGAGTTGGCAACATGGTTTGTTGCAGGGGTGTGTGCCTGTTTTAATGTTTCTGTTGTTAGATCTGTAGTTGCTGGTGAGTATGTCTTTAAGGTTGGGTGGCTGTCTGTAGGCAAGGAGAGGTCTGTCTCCCAAGGCGTGAGAAAGTGAAGGATCAGCTTTTAGAATAGGCTGTATGTCCTTAATGATCTATTGTAAAGGTCTGATTTGAGGGTTGTGTGTGGTGACTAGTGGTGTTCTATTGTTTTCTTTTTTGGGCCTCTCCTGCAGTAGATGACTTTGGGTTACCTGTCTGGCTCTGTCAATTTTTTTCTACCTAGTAACTTCAAATGTCTGAGCCTTATGTTACCCAACAATTTGGACTTGCCATGTTGCACATGAATAGTTCCCTCACTGCTGTTGGACTTTGGGCTACTCTTCCCGTGAGCAACGTGCATAACTCTGCCACATTTAAAGAACAACATATCCTAACAGCTTGACTCTGCTCAGTCTTACACTGTAAGAGAAGCATAACTTTACCAAAGACAGTGGTGTACAACCACATGAGACTTCACAGTATTATGTCTACGAAGCTGGTGGGGGGGGGGGTGAATGAAAACAAAATAAGAAATAATTCAGATAGATGTATTAGCAGGGGAAAAGGTGTAAGAGAGAAACAAAAACCTTTTGAAAACAAGATAATCCTCAGCCAAAGTAGTTGCAACACTGTCACAAATATGAACAACAGTTTCATTATTATGAACTCCTGTTTGTGAGCTTCGTTCCTTCTGGGAAAATTCTTATGTCAGAATGGAACAGTATTTCCAAATATGACGAGGCTGTTACTACTGCTGACACCAAGACTGATGGATGGTCTCTTCCCAGCCTTCCACAGGCCCATACTGCACATGAAACTTTGCGAGAAAACAACACTATAACATAAAGTGCTCAGTAGATAGCATTTACTTCTAGAATGCAGCCACTGTGCTGTGCTCTAGTGCAACTCCATTTCTCTCATTGTAAAGCATTACTTTGGGCATGTAGAAGGTGATCATGAGCTCGTTTCTGCAGGCAGACATGCTCTGAATCCCTCGATAAAAATTTGTTTTCATGTGTCATCTGGTTAGCGATGGCACATTCTCATAGGGAACATTCCAGTTTCTGTTTAAGCAACACCTCAGCTGGCTCATTAAAAACGAAAACTGCCAAGGTACAAGTATGAACAGGGTATTCCACTCTGCTACTACAAGTCACTAGAGCTCAGTCTTTATTCTTGAAGAGTGTAATCCTTCATTTGAACATGTTGCCTCTCCTCCTCTATTTCAGTATAGCAATGAAGGGATTTTATTTTTTTCTATGAAGCTGAAAGTCTTGTGGTTAAGTCATTGAACAGACACATGGGAGCGCTGGATTCTCATCTCAGCTTTGCCAGACTTCCAGTGTGATGGTTGGGAAGTCATTTAATCTCTCTGTGATCAGCACCCCATGGAAATTCAGATCCTCCATCTCCCATAGCACCTGCATTTCAGCCAGTCTGGCTTTAAGAGCTTATGCTGTGTCTCTGATGGTCATATGTGTGCACGTGGTCCAAGTACTGATGCATTCAAAAGCAATAGTTGTGTGAGCCACAGTTAGAGCTTTTGAAATTTTAAAAACACAGGACTGAAGCTGGTCAGCAGAAAACAACATAACCATTATGCAGGATACCTGGCACCTGCTACTCACGCTGCACTTCTTTTCATGGTATTTCTTGGCCAACTCTTCAAAAATGATTTCATCTCCTAGTCCTGTGCTTAATGATTCACTTTCTGTGTACCTCAGGTCCAGCAAGTATTTGTGTACTGCAACTGGCTGCCTCTGATTACAAAGGTGAGAATGGTCAAAAGCACTTTCTTGTTTACAAGAAAGTCTACAAAATAGAAGCACTCTTTGGCAAAAATCTTAGTGGTTTTGATGGATTTTATTATTTTTTTTTTTTGTGTGTGTGTGGCTATTTTGGCCAGAGCATAATGTATCTGCATTGTCTCAGTATTTCATATAAGCCAAAGAAAAAGCGACCTTCTTATGGACTCTTGTGGCACTTAAAGACTAACAGATTTATTTATCGCAAGAGCTTTTGTGGGAGAAAATCCCAATTCGTCAGATGCCGAAGTAGGATTTTCTCCCATGAAAGCTTATGCGATAAATAAATCCATTAGTCTGTAAGTGCCACAAGACTCCTTGCTTTTTTTGCTTTACTAGACTAACATGGCTGCCCCTTTGGAACTTTTTATGAACTGTGCACATGAGTAGAGTCCCCTCAGTTAATTTCATGGAGCACGGACGGTATGCTTAAGAGATCAGCAGCTCCTATTTCCTAGTCTCAGCACAGATAATACCCTTTTCTGCTGCTGCTGCTTTTATAACTGCCACAGCTGATCTTCCTGGACTCTGCTAACCACTCAGAAAAACAAACACACATGTGGACAGATTCCTTTGTCTTAAAGAAAAACTTTCAGAAGCAAAGTGTTTTTAGTGGGCTGGTTATTAACTTCTTCTAGAGGCTTGAGGGGAAAAATCAATCTCTTCTTTGAGACAAAACAGATGGAAAGATAAAGGTAAAACTAGTTTTGGTCATACACTTTTAACTGAACGTGCTGTAGTGCAGGGGTTGGCACTCATGCTGACTCCTCCCCCCCGACTCTCAGCTGATGCTGGAGGCCAGCTCAGCCATAAGAAAGCAGCAGCCACCTGAAAGTTCAGAGGTGGCTATGGCTGGGTGTGGAAAGGGGTGGGTGAGTGTTGTGCTTTCCAGACATGCTGCTGAAAGCAGTCATTTGTGCAGTGGCTGCCCAGCACAGCCCCTCTTTGCAGTGTGCCTGGGGATGGGGGTTCCAAAGCCATGCTGGAGGAAGAAGCTCCTCAGAGTGGCTCCTTTTGGCAGTGGCATGCCATGGAAAGGAGCTGGTCTGGGTAGTTTCTTTCTACAGTGTGCCATGGCAGGAGTGGCAATTTCTGTGGCACTACAGAGGGTGCTGCGTGCTACTCCAAATCGATTTACGTACGACTAGTGGAATGTGTGGCAGAGGTTGCCTACCCCTGCTACAGTGGATATCTGACCTGCTTTCAGAGACATGGAAGAAATTAGGTTAATTTGAACGCCCGCCACCTGCCCAAAATCCTTGATTCAAACTCATTCATTTATATGTTGATTACAGTGTGGTTGGTTTTAATATATGCGGAAAAAACTACCGCCTCAGCACTCAATGCAGTTTACTCTTTGGAATTCTCCACTGTCACATAAATAAGTGCTAACAAAGTCAGTGAGACTATTATCACCTTATGATGTGAAAATTAGTGAGTTAGATGGGTAGCACCTGCAATTTTCTTCTTTTTCCACATTTTGTGCTTTCTGAATTTTTCTTAAAAGGAAATTGTGGTCTTGAACCTAAAAGGGATTAAGAAATTCACCATATTACTGCTGCTGCAAATTGTTTTATATGCTGGAAATAGCAGAGGCTGTAGGCAACATGATTGAACTGAATTACAGCAACACTACCTTTCACTAGTTTGACAGACACTAATTTTGGAAAGGTATTTTGCATCGACGACTGGGGTTCAAAGTCAAATTGCTTTTTGCTGTGCTTGGGAAGGCTTAGCATCTATGTGTTACTAAGCAACCTAAAGAACAAACTTTTGAGTAGCTAAGAAAATTACCAACTTATATAAAAATGTTATTTGATAATGTGCAGAAGCAGCAATTATTCAAAGGCACTTGCTATTGTATAGCTGAGAGCCGACCGATTGGTTTTGTTTAATTGTATTAGTCATGCAAGTGTGTGCTGCTTTTGTTGTATTATGGACAATTATTCTTTACCTTGCCTCTCTTTTTAAGTGACAAATATTAAGTCAACTTCTTCATAATGTTATCACTAGAAAGCACAGGCCATTTAAAGAGGAGGGTAGCAGCAAGATCCATATGGATCTTGCTTGTACTGTGCTTTAACAAGAATTTTAAACCAATGATCAAAATACCTTTTATAATACAACCTGCTAAATGTAAATCTACTAGTTTAGTTAAGCCAGGTGTAATGCCCTCACGCTCAAGGACATGCACAAGGTCCTATCTAGCACTCGAGTCCCATGCCACAGTCTTAAGCAGCACATCGGTTATTCATTCATACCAAGTAACTTGTTCAGAAGAATGAAATCCCTTTTCCCTAATGTATTATAAATAGCAATGTGGGGCAGACTGTACAACCCTTATGTGGGAGAGTACTCAGGACCTTTGAGTTCAGTGAAACTGTGAGTGTATGTAAAGACAACCAATGTAAGGGCTACACAATGGGCCTATCTCAGCAGCATCTTTGGAGGCACATTGTACTGCCCCTCACTGGACTTTCTATGTGGTCTGAAAATCATTTCAAAGAGGAATTTTCACATCTAGTTCTTCAGTAGATTTGCTGAGTGACTACAGTGGATCTCTATAAATACATCAGAGGGCTACATACCAGTGCGGGAGAAGAGTTATTTAAGTTCAGGCCAATGTTGGTGCAACAACAAATGGATATAAACTGTTGGCCTCAACAGCTTTAGGTCTGAAATTAGATAAATGTTTCCAACCACACAGGAGGGAAGGTCTGGAACAGCCTTCCAAGGGAATAGTGGGGATAAAAGCCCTCACCTGTTTCATGTCAGAGCTTGATAAATTTATGAAGGTGTGAGGAAGTGTACCTACAATGGCATGTAGTCCATCTGTGGCTGCTAGTGGCACACATCTCCAATAACTAGAAACATGACATTAGATAAGGAGGCTTTACTGAAGTAAATTTTGATCCAGATGTGTGGCTGTTGGATTTTGTCAACACACTCAGGATCTAACTGATCACTGTAATTGGGGGTCAAGAAGGAATCTTCCTTCAGGTCAGATTGGCAGAGACCATGGGAGTTTTTCACTTTCCTCAGTTGTAAAGGGTATGGATCACTTGCTGGTTTTAACTATGGTTAGCAGTTGAGCCTCTGTAACCTAAAGTTATTAAAGATTTGAGGAGGTCAGTAACTCACCCAGAGGTTTTGGGCCTATTGCAGGAATGGGTGGGTGGGTGAGAGTCTGTGGCCTGCAATGTGCATGGAGGTCAGATGAGATGATCACAATGGTCCCTTCTGTTCCTATAGTCTATGAGTTTGAGTGACATCAACATAGGGAATATATGAACCAAGTCAAGACGTACAATTGCTTTGGTATTTTTTTTTTTGCTGTTCTGTGCGTAGGTTTGGGAACTTTTGGGGAGATGATGTTCATTGTAGCAGAAGTGACTCACTGGCTCCACCTGGAGCTCTATGGGTTGGCCTAGCTCTTTCTGTAGAGGAGACTGGAGCCTAGAACATAGAGGCTGTTGCAGAGAAACCCAAGGCTCGGGCTTGTGCTTACAGTGAGTTAACCATAATTCCAATAGCCAGGACAGCAAAGTTGTGGTGCACATATTCCAGTATCCTGTCTTCATACAGTGGCCAATAATACAAGCTTCAGAGGGAATGAACAAACCAAACAACATAATCACTGAATGATTCAGATCTATGAAGTCTCTATCAATTCTGTCCAAACGGGGCAGCAGCACTACACATTTAGTTTTCCTTTACATTTATACAAGATTTTCCTTTAGGTTAATCCACTTGTTTACATATGAATATAGGCCTCCAATTAAAAGCACATAAGATCACATTGTTCATATATAAACACATTTGAAGTTTTTTTTTCCAGCCTTCTAATGAATTGGCCTCTACGCCATGGAATTTTGCTTGAGCAGCGAAGTTGTTAACATTACAATAAAGGCTCTCTAGGAATAGTACAGATTTGAATATGTTAATGCTGTTGGACATCATTTTGGTACCATGAGCTTCAAATACATCCTGGTGGTATGGAAAGGGAAAATAGCATCCAGAAATCACAATACAGCTAATAAAATACCATATATTTTATAAAAAGCTAACTGAGCACAGGAACACATTCTTCACAGTGCATAGAAGTAACAATCTGTGATCATCAGGAAATGCCAACTGGGTTCCTGGAATCAGCAAACACACACATGCTGATCAAGCTACAAAGGAAGATGCACTATGCAATCAAATAGGAAAACACATTAATGCTAGTGGGGCTGGGTGGCAGGGCAGGCTGGTGGTACAAAGTGCAGATAGGTATTGTTTGGGCATCAGGATGCAAGTAAAACTAAGCCTTGAGGAAAAGAAGGTGGGACATACATGCAGTCATCACTGACTTAATTCCTGTCCAATTTAGTGTAGTGGACTGAGCACAAAATTGGGAGTTAGTAACTTTTGTTGTTTAATCACTGAGTGGTTTTGAACAAGTGGATATTTTTGAAAAACATGGTCTTAATTGCGGGCTAGCAATTAGCTTATTTCCCTAACATCACTGAATCCTGTTTCCAGTGTTGTCAAAGGTAAAACTCCCAGTATCTTCTGTGGACTCAGGATCCTAAGGGTAGTTAAAGTAGAATCAGTAACAGTGCCACCACTGGGAAAAAGACACAGACGCTTCTGTCAGTCTGTATGGATGTTGTCAGTGAAGAACAGTGGAAGGAACATAGAATTAAGTAGATAAATGAGTAAATGTTATGAAAGGCTTACAAGTGTGCCTTATGTGCATATGAAGAAGATTAAGACAACACTCTGAAAATAATGCAAGAAACTTACAGTAATAAGTATGCGGGGGGTTTCTAAGGTGCCAGTATAAAAATGTAAGTGGCACGACAAAAATAAATAAATAAAATAGGGGAACCAGAAGTACCTGCCCACAAAGGGGATTTCAATACCATGAGTTTAACTGAAACGCGGTGGGGAAGTGAAACTGAAGAGAGGAGAGGGCTTAGTATTGAACCCTGTATTAATGTGAATTTATCTTGTACTTACTGTATAACATGGTTAGCTACATGGTTACAATATACACTGATCATTTTCTTATCCTATTTTGTGAACAGTGGAAAAATGCAGAAATGAAGGGCTAATATTTCTATGTAGGTAAGACTTAGCAACAATTTTTTTTTTTAAAGCTGATAATTTGGGTTCAACTCAATGTGTTCACTGAATGTCAGAGTAAATTGTGAAAGGCACAATATTGCCTTTACTAGAATATATGTCAGCTCAAGTTTTCATAAAGGAGATTTAAAGGGAGAAGCAAGAATAACCAGAATTATACAAGGATGTTCAATTAGTTTAAGTAGAGAAAGGCAACTACTGGTACTTGTGTTTCTTAATAACCTACAACACTTCACATGTTTGGTTTTACAAAATCCAGATTAAAATACTCATGCTAAAAGGCTGATGTCTTACAAGAATAAGCACTATGTCTCCAAATATTAGTTGGGGACAATACATTTCCAAGGGACATAAACAAGTCCATAGAAGAAAAAATAATGCTGTGTGGATGCTAACTGAGGAAGAGACACTGACCTACACAAACTGTGACCATTGGGTATATACATTTTCTAGCATTTTTTCACCCACTCATCTTATGCTTAGAATATAAAGAATTGGGTATCTTAATAGTTGTAAAACACTATAGCACATAAGTGGCTTAAATATGAAGTTTCTATAGAAAATGTATTTAGTAAAATTAAAGCAGCTGCTTATTAAGCTATGAAATCTAATATTACTCATTCAAAACAGCAGACAGAAAGTCTTATATGGCACTTTCAATAAGCAGCTTTATCTGAACTTTATGAAAGCACGGACACTCATAGTAGAACTATATGTAAAGATCTCCTTTCTCTTAGAAACAACTTTGTATTTCAGCTTTAATATGAATTATTAATTTAGACCTCTCCCATCACACAAATAAGATTCCTGACCAAACAGAGAGCTATGCCTCACAACTAACATGTCATGCTCCTATAATTTTTTAGAATGCTCTTCATTAATAAATCACAACTCATAATTTTACTGAACAAGGTGCACATGGACTTAAATCTGGCAGTGAGGGGTTAACAGCAAAGACAGGAACTAGGCACAGACTACTGAACACATGCCATGCAGCTTTGCCATTGTCTTTTTAAGACTGATCAGCACTAGCTTTCTGTTATTTCCAGTCCTGAGCCTCTCATTCTGAAAGTGCCAGGGTTGTGGCACTGGATGGCTGCATGACATGCAAGCAGGCAAGTTCATTTTCACTTCTCATGCAGTATAGTACAGCAGGTAAGTCTCTTGAGGTGGAAGGCTAGTGCACCAATTCATTGATTATGCTGTCTAACCCACTCCTCCCTCCCCACCAGTATAAGTATCTTCCATGACTTGCTTATGCTTTATGTAATATTGGTTTAACATGAATCCACAGGTAGATTTTTCACATCTGTTTATTGATCTCTTTTTACTCTATCTTAATAGAAGGTGACAGCATTCATATCAAGAACCATCAAATTTTAAACTGGAAAGCATACTCAAAATCAAGTTCCATCTCCTTGAAAACAAACATGCCAAAAGAAATGGGGATAGCCACATTTAAAAGTGAACAATACATCAGTGCTTGAAACTTTGTTTTTCAGTTTCCGAATCAAGTGACGGTAGCCTCATTCCAAGCTAGCAGAGTCCCATTGGCTCCAGGATGATCATTTGTTTGAAAAAGGACACATGGATGTGCTCTGCAGTTTGCGGCTTAGGTAGGAATTTAATTTGTATTTCCAGGCAGCTTGAAACCCAGCAGACAATGTAGCTGTTGCTTAACAAACACAGAATTCTACATTGTATGCCAGGTTCGTGCCCAAAACCTGGATAGTCTTTCAGCATTTTGATCGTTAGACCTCTGCAAATGTCTGTACACTTCCATTTATGTTGCTCATTCTCCCTACTGCATGCTACTGTGAAGTGAATGGGACAGCCACAAAGACTGATTTGGCTTAGGATGTGAATGTTGGATTTTAGCAAGCATGATCAATTAAGATAACCAAAAAATAAAACTGTAAGTTACATTTTTAATTGTAGAGAAATATATTTACATTGCTAGAAAAATTTAGATCCTGAGCAATATATATAGAAGAGAAAACATATTAATGCATTCTAATAAAAAATACCAAACCCAACAGGTGCACTTAATCCAACCCACACTAAAAAGTAAATTCTACAAGTATTTCATTCCTTATTAGACACCTATTAATTACAAACCTCCAATGATATTAAATAACTTGGTAGCATTGCGAGATGTTTTGCATCTAGGAGATATGATGTTGTTCACATTATTATAAAGCAGGGGGCTCAAACTCAAATCACCACAAGGGCCACAGGAGGACTCGTGCATTAGCCCGAAGGCCACACCACTGAAACCTTTCCATGCAACAATTTTGCAAATATCAGTAACAGCAGTGTCATTGAGGGCCACAGGAAATAGCTTTAGGGGCTGCATGTGGCCCACGGGCCGCATGTTTGAGACCACTGTTATAAAGAAAGCCAATGACCTCCAGCAAAACGCAGGCACGGACGCTACAAGATCTCATCAGAGACCCAGTAGCCAGATGTAGCTGCTGATTATAAAGACAGAATCTACACTGACTACTGAGCGATTGATGGGCACCTTTAAGTTCTGGACTGATTGATCCACAACCTTTCTCTGAAATACCCTGTGAAAAATAGAAAATAAAAATTAGTATAAATAATTCTGTAGGTAAGGATTCAACTGCAGGTGGTATTCCACCTAGGTATTGCACTTTACAAAGTAAACAAATGAGTGTGTCTTCTCAGGACAGATATGTTAAAGAACATGAATCCTAAGAGAATCATTTTGAACATGCAATTGCATAAACTTTTGTAAGTGACAGGTAACATTGTTGGGTCTTCTTTTATAGTGTTACTTGGTATTTTAAAATTTGGTTTCTGAAACAGCCTGAAGCATTTAAGTGAAATCTCTCAAAAATCCTTAAAGCTGGAACAAAAAGATTTTACAAAACAAAGTACAAGAGTATTTTAACTGAATGCTAATTCAGTTTACCCACCTGGATGCCTTAAAACTCCACGCAATGTGAGACATTACAATAAGCTATGAAGTTAACTCACTTTGTTTGAAAAGTGCATATGGCAAATAAACATAACTTATAAAGGGTACAGCTGATAATGTACTGAAGTAAAGCAGCAGAATGGACATCGTGTATTTTTACAATGAGAAATGTGCAATAACTGGTACATTGGAGAATGTTGTACTAAATCAGATAACTCTAGCTTCACACATTTGCACACAATAACTAAAACAGTAATAAGACAAAAATATTGTTACCAATTTAGTAGTCTCAGAAAATTAGTTCACCAAATAGCAGTTATAAGTTTTTGCATTATTATACAGAGAAAAATTCTTCAGCAACTGATATGCAGAGTTCATTTGCTGACTTTTGTTTCTACCTTATATACAATCAAGTTTTTTTTTTTTTTAAGCTCCTGAAGGTTAGCCTATATCAGGGGTCTCAAACATGTGGGCCCTAAAGCTATTCCCTGCAGCCCTCAATGACACTATTGTTACCAATATTTGCAATATTGTTGTATGAAAAGGTTTCAGTGGTGCATCCCTCAGCCTACCATACTAGTCTTCGTGCAGTTCTCGTGGTGATTCGAGTTTGAGACCCCTGGCCTATATGAAGAATTTCACATCTGAGAATGGGCACAAGATACTAAACAAAACAAAATCCTTTTAATATTTTGTTCCTGCTATTTCACATAGACAGTCAAGCTAGAATAAAAAAATAACAAGCATCAGGGAAATGGGAAAACTTTGTTTTAAAAAGTCAGTGCTTGTTAAAAATCTTATTTTTTTTAAAAAAATAAAAGGAGCCCTAATGAACTGTAAGAAAACTACAACTTCTTCGTATGAGGAAGCTATTTTAAAATCTGGAGTTCACTTCGCTAAAATAGTTTTACCATTAATTCATGCGTTTTGTGTTGCAACAAGACAAAATGGATGGTGGTGGTGCACACAAATCAGTTCTGGTTGTGTTGGTTTTTTTTGCTTTGCTTTGTTCTTAAAATGGTACTCTTTTATTACCAAATGCTGGGAGAGATTAGTTGTTGCTGTGTAATACAGAGAGAGATCGAGAAACAGATATGGGTCTGCAGCATAAAGTAAAAGATTGCAAATGAGATCCTGCAGTTTGCTCCGCAGGCGTTTATAGGACCCAATCAATCCCCACATAAATGATGACTGTATAAATGCCCAAGCCCAGCATACAGTGGCAATTATGCAGATGCTAGTAGATGCTGGGAAATGAGTATACAACTTTCCTAGTGCTAGACTGCCTCCCAGGCACAAATTCAATGAACATGGCCTGCCAGAGGGAATATTCCACTCCCTTGTCTCTCAGCCCATTGCTAAATTAGCCCCTTGCTTCCCTCTCCCTGGGATGTCTGTGAGGAGTCCCATTCTCAGGAAGGACCATTCGTTCCCCAGAAAAAGGAAGTGGTGCTGCTGGCTCCCCGTTCACTGGCACAGAGGTTGATTGGAGGAAGCGTATACAACCCACCTCACAGTGTAGAGTAGGGGTCTCAAACACGCAGCCCGCACGCCACATGCAGCCCCTAAAGCTATTTACTGCGGCCCGCAATGACACGATCATTACTGATATTTGCAATATCATTGTATGGAAAGGTTTCAGTGGTGCGGCCCTCAGGCTACTGTACTAATCATCATGTGGCCCTCATGGTGATTTGAGTTTGAGACCCCTGGTGTAGAGCTAGAGCCTTTATCTAACTGCAGACACCTCTCTGTCTCTGGATCACTGGGGGGAGCTAGCTGGCACTGGAATTTTTCCTCTTCTTCTGCTCTATCAAATAGAAGCTAAGATCATTCACAAGAATTCAGAATCATTATGCGTGTGTCTTGCAGGAGCCTGTTAGAGCTTAGAGGAAAAAATGAAGAGTCGTTTTCTTTTGTTTTTTATGCTGCGAGTTTAATTATGTGTTTGGTGCTCCTTCTTTCTTTGATTTACTTTTTTTTTTTTTTTTTTTTTTTAGTGATTCTTAGCATTTACAAGAACATTCAGCTAAATACTTCATGATTATTTTATGTACCTAAAGATTACAGAGTGGGAAACAATAACTGGGCAACCTTCCTGCACAAAAATGAGCCTAGAGAGGTGTGGTCACGCAGCAGCAGCTCCTGAAGGGAAAGAAGGGAATCAACTGTCCCCATGATACAATGGGAGAGGTGTGGGGAAAAATGAATCACAAGGTTACCTTGAAGACACAAAAAAGGTAAGGAGTGGAACTGCAAAGCTTGTGGGGAGAGATGAGTTAACTATAAGAGAGGGCTGTTCATGAAAACACACAACCTGGCAACCTTATAAAATTAACATCATCATCCCTCTGATATGCAAAGCAAGTTCTTAAACTTTCCAACCCCAGGCAAAGCTTCAGGAGCGCAGTATTCAAACTTAGGGTCAACTCAAATGGGTGTGTGGTTCAAAACAAAATGTTTCTTATAGCTCAAGACTTCTTGTTGCCACACAAAAATTAAAAAAAAAAAAAGTCTAATGACAGAAAACTTCAAAGAGTCAATAAAGAATGAAACTTCCTTTATACTGATTAACTACACTAATGGGAAGACAAATTGTTAACCAACATAAAAGGAGAGTGATATTAAGTCAAATAAAAATGAAGGAAAATATTAATTGAATCCTTATTGTGCAACAAATACAAAGGCAGCTGAGGAGAGGGCTTGCGAGCCATAGCCTAACACAGTCATGCCTGTGCCTGCCTGAATCAAGCCACGTTTGGTTAGTATGATTTAATGTTCCTAGAGGAGCTCAATCAAGGTGAAAGATACTGATGCATACTCCAGTACAGTTTTCAATTTGAAGGAGGCCAACAATTCAGTTTTTTAAAATCAAAAATCTGACACCTCATGTTGAACTGACTGTTTGGAAACAGAATCGACAAACAGGTTTGTCAGGTACTTTTTTAGTTTTGGAATGGAAGAAGTTCATCTGCTAAGGTAGCATGCTCTAAACTAAGTTATCTTATTTGAATGGTTCTGAACAGCACTGGATCTAAGTTATGTACATTGGCAGGAATCAATCCACTGTAAAAGTCTTAGGAGAACAAAAAGTATTTTGTACTTAGTTAACTCAGGCAAGGTTGGCTTCCCAGGTGTCAGTTATTATGGGTGAAAAATAGATGTCATGGTTATTTTATTTGTTCCCTTAAAGGTCAAATAATAATAAGTGTATGGGATGGTAATTCCTGAATGGAAAGCTTTAAATATTGAGAAATTCCACAATGTTAACCATGCTTCTTGCATGACAAAATCTGAACTTTGTAAGTTTGAAGTTGGTGTCAGAATGTCACATCTGAATGTGTTCTTTAAACAAAAAACAAAAACAAAAAAAATATCATTTAAGGTAGTTTAAAATTTGGGTTTTAGTGTATTGGCATCGACAATTAAGAACCATCTCTACATGGTTAGAACCACAATGTCATCTGTATAGTAGCTCATTTAGTGCATATGCCAACACCTTTTTATTACTTATTCATCTAACATTTGTACTGATGATTGTATTGTAAGTTATGAATTCACCTTACCAGATTAGTTTGTATATTGTCTGAAGTAGCTATGTTCTTACTTTATCAGGGAAATACATAATTATAAAGATTTGGCTACAAGTTGCAATGTTGCTTAATGGTGGAGGAAGGGACTCAAAAGAGGGCAATTGTATAAAGACAGTTCAACACTGTCTCCCCCAAAGTGGGCACGTGTGCACACATACATCGTGCAGTGTGCAATTATATAGAGGTGAAACAAACATCTGAAATACAAGTGTCTAATTAAAGTACATTCTTGTGAACTTGAATTCCTGCTGAGTTACATAATTACATTACAGACAGGATATCTCCAGAGGAGGCTGTATGTTTGTAGTGATTCCAGCTCTTGCATACCTGAGACCCTGTGACCGTGTTGATCAAACACACTTACACCAGCTGATGGTCACTTGACTCATCTCACTATTTAATAAATTGCTCTGTTAAGTGAAGTTTCAGATTGGGCTGTACATAGTTAAGGAAATTCTGTTCAAGGCATTTTCACTTGCTCTGCCAGACAATACTAGTATGAGCAGGCCTAGGGAGGTACATGATAGGCACAACCTTCTGAAACAAGTTCCTAAAGGCAAAACCACCAACAAAAACACAAACTTCAACTAGTTTTAGCTGCTGATAAATGTAATTTTTCTTTTGGTAGTTACCTTTAACCTTGTTCATTTTAAATTATTCTTGAGGGTTTGGAAATGATATTTTTGAGTCACAATTCCTTGGAGACAATATTTACGAAGCAGTTAACAGAAAAAGCATGGTTACGATTTTAAAATCCATTCCTCATAAGTGGATATCTTAATGTATTTCCTTCCAGCATGAAAATTCTAATCAAATATAGTTGCAAAGAACAAAACAAAACAAAAACCAAACACCCACACATTACTAATCTTTTGTAATGATCATTCAAGGTGTGCTGCTCATGTCCATTCCAGACTAGGTGGATGTGGAGACCACATAGGTCAATGCTGGAGATCTTTCCCTCTGTGGTATCTTTACAGCTGGCTCTAGCACCCTTTGCAGCGATGTGCGTATGTGTTGCTCGCCCTTCAAAGGAGAACAGGGCAAGGAATGGACACAAGCAACATATTTCAAAGAACAACAGTTACAGAGAGTTAGTAACCATCTTCTTCAAGTGCTTGCTCTTGTCCATTCCAAACTAGGTGATTCACAAGCAGTCCCTCTGGACATGGGCCAGGAGTTCATGGACATGCCATTTGCAAACCTACCCTGACAAAGCCTTCATCATCCCAGGCTAGTGTGATTGCATAATGGAACATAAAGGTATCCACAGAGAACCAACTTGCAGGCCTGAAGATATCCTGAATTGGTACGTAGGCCAAGAAAGCCACAAAGGAGGCCTAAGGGCTCACCCAGCGGGCCAACAGAGTTGCTGGGAGTGTCGCTGTTGGTTTCTCCGAGCATGTACAGCTGCAGGAAGTGATCCAAGAGGAAATTCTTTGGGACGAAACTTGTTGGCCTTTAATGCATTTGGCTGCTGCTGTGAAGAGTTGTGTGGACTTCTGTAAGGGTTTAAGTTATCTCTCTATAGAAAGTAAATGCTTTCCTGATATCCAATGTGTGTAGATGTCTTTGTGGCTTTGGAAAAAACAAGGAAGAGGGGTTCTAGCATAGGCCCTTCACTTGGCTGATGATCATGGATGGGGAGGGCCACCCTTGAGGGGGTTGCCACTGCCAGGATGTCAAAAAGAGTGGCTGCTGGCTCCTTTAGCCTGTCCATCTCCAAGTCCAGATTGGCTACTACATGTTTGAGTAGCTCTTGGTGAGCCCTAAAATGGCCCTGGGGGACTTTGGTGGAAGGTCCCATTACTATCTCCTCAGTCTATGACAATGATGATGCTGGTAGGGGAGGAACAGGTTACTGTTCAACCAATGCTGGGATCTCCTCCTAGTGCTTGACTGGGTCTCCCCTGCCTAGCCTGGTTCATAATCAGAATCTAGAAAGTGGTCATGACACTGTTGCTGAGCATCTTTCTGATGGGTCTGGGATGGACCTATGCTGAGACCCCAGACTAACAGAAACCCACACAAGTTCCAGAACTGCCAGAAGGGCTGGGTATCTGCAACCTCATCATCCGGATTCTAAACCAGAGAATGATGGTGACACTGGTCTTGCGTCTGGCTCCCTGGAGCACTGGGGTGCTTTGCCTTAGTCTCAGGGATAGGTGTCCCTAGGGTGCTGGTGACAGGCTGAAGTGCTCCAGCAAATGCATCCTCAAGTCTGGTGACTGGTACCGAGGGTCTGATGAGTGCCACTTAGTGTGTGAGTGGCACCTACTGCACCTCAAGGACTGAGGAGGTCTGACTGACTATTGCTGAGGCGCTGGTGAGAGCCATGGGGATGGTGAGCAGCATTATAATACCACAGATCTAAGTGCAGCTCCCATCACACGCTTGCCCCTTCATTTGGTCTTTGCCAGTTGGCTTAGTGTTATCTTGGTGCACAGGTCTGTTGTCCCAAGGGGTGGGCAGTAGTGGAAGCAAAAGTAAATCCACAGGCACCTGAAGGATCATGGGGGGGGGGCAGGGGAGACACTGTAGGTGTTGAGGTGGGTTGGGAGTTCTTGGAGGTGAGGCCAGGACTGACCCAGCTTCCAGGGTAGACCCATGGCTCAACAGGGGGTCTCTACATGTTTCCTGGTCCCAACTTGTTCCACTTAAATGGGGAGCATCCTCTGTCAGCATGAGTTGTCTTATGCTGCTTCTTTGCCACCGGCAAAGATGATTGATGCCGAGGTGAGCTTGGTGCTGCAACAGCACTTTAGGTTGACAACAATGTCTTAAGCACCAAATTTGATCAACTGAACTTGGACAGTGGTCTGAGGGACAATTGCATCAGGTACACACTCAACCTGATTCCATGGTCTGTCTTTCTGTGAGGTCTAAGTTTCCTGAAGAGCCTGCATTCATCCCAAATATGAGCCTCACCCAATCTCTTCAGGAAGCTTTGGTGAGAGGTGTTCACAGGCACAGACTTTTTCCTGGATATGCATAGCTTGAAGCCAAGAGCTAACCTGTGAACGAGGAATCTTAATTATTAGAAATCTTCTGTAACCAACTAACTTGAAACTATACACACTAATACAAGATAAAAAACCATGAAAAGTGCTTGCTGAGGCAAGGATGTTCCAGCACTGTCATAGGCAGTAAGAAGGAACTCAGAGAATGGGGGGCGGCCGGTGAGCACTATACTATAGACTGACATATATGCACCACAGTGGAGGATACTAAAGGAAGCTTTACAGATACCACTGAGGGAAATATTGCTGACACCAGTGCTTGTGGAGCGCAGACATACCTAGCATGGAATGGGTATGAGCAAGAGCTCAAAGAAAGGGATTGATCCTCAGAGGCACTAAGAGTCAAACAACTCCCCTTAAAGTTAATGGGAACTACATGTGAAAAGGATTATCCCACTTCCACACAGGTGTCTAAAAATGGATTAGAGTGCTGAAAGTTTGAAAATCTTGATCTATGATGATTTTTATTTATTGACACAACACCTACCACTGGTAAGTTCAAAGGAATAACTTAGTATTTGTAATAACATTATTACCAGACTACAAGGGGCAAGTAATAGAAGTAAAAGGGAATTACTAGACTGATTTTTCCAAAGCTGAAGACAATCTCAGCTAGTGATACTCCTGAAAAACAGTATGCCCCTGAAAAACAGCTTACCTGTTTTCAGAATAATTTTATTGGCATTAATGATCCCAAGTGACAGCTCTGTTTTGTAAATACCACTGACCAGTTAGGTAGTACAGAGGACCTAACTGAACCCAGTACTCTGGATCTATGTGAATGAGAACTACCGTATATAAGCCGAAAATTTTGTGCCTGAAAATTGGCTTCAAAACAGGCTCTCGGCTTATACTCAAGAGAATATGTAGACAGCTCGAGCCCAGGAGTTTCCCAGACCATGCGGCAGGCCAGAGCCCCAGTGTTGCCGGGTGGCCATCTTGGGCAGTCAGCTGGGGCTTGGGCTGGAGGAAGGAGGGGTTCCCCGGGGTCTGGAGTGGCCACGTAAGGGAGTCTGGGGGGGGTTGGCCTGGACATTGAGGGGGGGATTCAAGGAGGCCCGGGGAGGGGGGGCCAGGGCCCGGCCAGGGGGGGGGGGTGTCGAGGAGTCCGGGAAAAGTGGCAGGAGAACCCAGAGTTTTTGGGGGAGCCCAGGGAAGCAGCGACAGGGACTGGGGTGGGGGTGCCTGGCAGGCTGGGAAGAGCGGCAGCAGAGGTTGTGGGGTGACAGGAAAAGGGTGTTGGGGAACAGGGGAGCAACAGCACCGAACTGAGAAGGGAGTAGGGGAGCGGCAGTGACGAGCCAGGGGGCAGCAGGAGGAGCAGGGGGGCAGCTGTGGGGAAGGGGCAGAGGAGGAGGGCAGCAGTGAAGAGCCAGGGGGCCAACAGTGAGGAAAGGGTGCAGCAGGGGGGCAGAAGGGAGGAAAGGGCGCAGCAGGGGGGCAGAAGGGAGGAAAGGGCGCAGCAGGGGGGCAGCAGTGGGGAAGTGGCAGAGCAGGGGGCAGCAGCAGGTAGCAGTGAGGGAAGGGTGGAGTAGGGGGTGGCAGCGAGGAGGGGCAGTAGGAGGAGCAGAGAGCTGCAGTGAGAAAGGGGCAGAGCAGGGGGCAGCAGTGAGGGAAGGTCAGAGCAGGCGGGCAGCAGGAGGAGCAGGGGGCAACAGCAGGAACCTGAAAAGTGAGCAGGGGGGTAGCAGTGAGGAAAGGTCAGAGCAGGTGGGAGCAGGGGTCAACAGTGAGGAAAGGGCGGCGCAGGGGGCAGCAGCAGGAAACTGAGAAGTGAACAGGGGTGTAGCAGTGATGAAACGGCAGAGCAGGGGGCAGCAGGGGTGAGGGAAGTGAGGAAAGGGCAGAGCAGGAGGGCAGGAATGAGAAATGGACGGGGGGGGGCAAGGGAAAAGCAGAGATTTTGGGGTAGGGAAGCTGTCAAACTCCAGAGGAACCCAGCAGCAGTAGGTGGGAGGTTAGGGGCCAAGGCCAAAAGGGGACCTCAGCTTATACCTGGGTCACCAATTTTAGCTTCTTTTTTGGGCTCAGAATTGGGGGGGTTGGCTTGTGCCCAGATCAGCTTATACCCAATTATATATGGTAATTAATTTGCAAGTTAGCAAAATGATTATCAGTTCATGTTTGTTTACTTGTGTTGTGTGACCTAACTGAACAGCCAAATAACCATACCTTTTAGTTTAATTATATGAATGGAAGATCATCTATGCATCTGTCAAGATATTAACATATATATTATTAAAAATGGAGGTATGTCAACGGATTTTAACTGCTCATGACCCATAGAACTGACATCTGGAAATGCAGCAACAGTTACAGTAGTGGGGAAGGAAAAATACTTTTGTATCCTGGCCTAAAGAACTAAAAGTACGATACAGTAGATGGTAAAATGTATTATCCTTTTGAAATGCTCTTTTTCATACTTGCACCATTAACAGTTGAGTAAAAAGAAACTGGATGGACCTAATTTTAGCAGGCCTTAAGTTAGTTCTGTATTCAAATATCCAGACTCCTCTACTAAGTGGGTTTACTTGAAGGGCTAGTACATTTGTCGTGTCCATCGTTCCTAGTGTGAATTGCGTTTTGCAGCCAAGATTTTCACAAATGGCTAATTTTTTTGGATTTCTGGTGTCCAACTTCACATAATTTAAAACAGCTTGATTTTCAGAGCTCCCCATTACTGAAAAACAGGACTCTTTAAAACATCTCAAGTCACACTCCCCAAATCTCTAGTCTCTTGCAAATCATGGCCTTCAATTGTATATAGTCTTTCACTCATGCTGTATCCCAAATGGAAGAATGTGCATGCGCCAAAAAATTGGCATAAAGACAGCTATAGGCCTAAAAAGCAATGACAGAGGTGTGGTCCAGTGACCTGAGAACAAATCCGTATACTAGTAACTCATCAATTCTAATCCCAGCTCTTACCATGACTTCTTTTATAATCTTGAACAAATCACTCAGCCATTACATGAAGATTTATTTTTGAAGTGGAGTTACTATCTTGCAGGAGTGTGAGGAATGTTTGTACAAAACTAAACATGAAACACTTTTATTAGTCAAGGTTCAGCTATGAAGAGAAGCTAGTAGACTCATTTGTTTTTATGTCACTCTTCATTTTAATTGTTTTCTTGCTATATCAGCTCAATGTGAAATTTATGCCAATTTACCAATATGTAACCTAAGGGACAGTTTAGTCCCTCATCAGTTTCCCCAATGGCAGGATTCCACAGACATTTGCATTGCTATAGATCCTTAAATACATAATAGTTTTTGGCTTCTGCCTTTAGTATCATTTCACAGCTGGGAAAAAGTAAGTTAAATTACAGGGCGGGAAGGGGGAGAACTCCTGTGGTCTAGAAAATTAGATATGGCTACAGTAGTTTTGAGCTCTGAATTGTAATCATGATTTTGGCAGTGACTTGGCTTATGATGCTTAGTGGGTGTGTTAATTGTATTACAACAGTCTCTCCCTAGAAAAGGGTGAAACCATCCTATTAAAAGCCCAGTCCCGACCACAATCCACCCTTCACCAAAAGGAAATTAATTTACCTGGAATTTCACTTGTGATCCTATATCAGAATACTATGCACGCAATTTGCCTCACATTTTCCAAAAATGTGCTTGGGAAAGTACTAGAGGTTTAAAAAACAAAACAAAACTGTTTTTTTAAGTTAGCCTCAGAAAATTCACATGCACCAGCCTTTGTTAATGTGGCGGTAAAGATGAACAAACATACTACATGCACATTTGAAGTACAATTTTAAGGAAGACAAATGTTATAACCGTACCCACCACTTTGTAGACCTGAAAACCAGAAGTTAAAAGGTTCAAAATATTTAAGAATATGACTATGCCTAGGTATGGTCATTTGAACTCTCACCACTCCCTGTCCCTACACTGATCAGGTTATCTGCACCTGTCAGACAGGTACACTTTATCCTTCTAGGGACTTAGGCACTTTCCATCACTTCTCTCTTTTCCTTCCTTGCAGGCTTAGACATCTTTTTTGGTATACAGATGAAAATATGGGGAAATATGAAAATGAGGGGAAAGCCTATGTGAAGAGGCAGAGTTTACATTTGTCTCTAACTGTGAAAAGGTTTGTGGTCATTCTTATCTCTTGTCAACAGGTCCCATACTCTTGGTCCAGCTCCTGTAATGTTTCTCTTTCCTGTCATCATGAGCTTAACCCTACTGATAAACATGCTCACTGACCCAGAGGAATGTGATTGTTGTGGGAGGTCACAGTTGCTGGGACACAGTGTTAGGTAAATAAGACCAAGCTCTCTAATGGGTTATGAAAGTTTTTTTTGGATGACTTGGAAAATCAGCAACATCTTAGCTTGCTAGAAGACTACCTTTCTTATGGTGACGACACCCTGCTAAACCAAAGTGCATCTGCATTCTTATCACAAATTTATATGACCCTTAATTTTTTTGGACCACCTGCAATCTAGAGGAATATACTTTGTGAATCAAAAAGGAGGCTGGGGATATATGCGCTAAGACATTTCCTGAAAGTAAAACATGTCTTCGGATAGAAAAGCACTGTTAGAAGAATGGAGCCTGTATAATATTGGAGAATACAAAGCCAGATTGTAATACATGCTTACTACATTTCACATACAGGCTATCTATAGTGGTGTTGTAACTGTGTTGATTCTAAAATCCTAACCAGTGAGATGACGTAATACTGTTTATCGGACCAACGTTTGTTGGTGAAAGAGACAGACTTTTGAGCTTTCAGAATTCTGTGGGAAGCAATGTAATCTTGGAATAGGATTTCAGCAGAGGAAGTGACATAGATTGGCAATGCTACGGGGCAGGGATAGTAGGTAGATTAGAAGCCACTTGGAACATGGGAGAAGAACTCAAGACCAAAGATGATGCCAAAATTAGACACTAAAAGTAAATGGAAAACTAACTCAGGATTTAACTGAAGAAGTTGAAATGAAGCCACAAGTTAGTTTTATCAGAACTCAGTTGTGTGAATACTTTAATTAAAAGGTGTCAAAAACATGCGAACGTTGAATAGTATTGTAAGATTAATGACTAAAAAATTTACCCTCTTGCCTTAAAAGGGGAGACCAGCTGAGGAGATGGAACAAACAGAGGAACAAAGGGTACTGGACAGAGGTATTCAAAAAACTATCAGATAGTTCCAGAGAGAGAGAGAGCTCCACAGTAGCAAAGGACGCAAAGAGGTAAAATTAGAATGAGACAGAAAACACTTCTCTAGTCACACTAAGAACAGCTTTTGGCTCCAGAGAAATGCAGATAAAAATTGGCCTAGGAAATAGCTGGAAATGTGTGGACACTGCCTTCTCTCAAATGTTTGCAGGAAAAAGAAAGAGGAAAACTGTGCTGGCACCGTCAAAATCAATGGCAGATTTCTGAAAGGAAAAGAATTATTAGAAAGTAGAAAAAACAAATGAGGAGAAAAGAGGAACCAATAATTATAGTGTAAAGAATTACAGGAGGAATTGTCCTGCATTCTTAGTTTGAAAGAAAGACATGAATTATTTATACTTGGCAGTGGAAAGGCTGGTGGTGAAAAGACAACGGAATTGATGAAGGAGAGGATTATCATACACATGTCTGGAAATGAGGGAAAATAGAATTTGTGGCCTGGAGGGCAACACTGTAGAGCAGTGGTTTCCAACCAGTGTGCCGCAAAAACACCCAAAGTGTGCCGCAAGCATCCTGGAGAGCTGGGATTAAAGTCCCGCCCCGCTCAGCCCAGCTACATGGGCTATGCAGGGCTGGGGAAATGCCAGGGTTAAAGTAAGGCGGAAAGCACCTGAACACAGGTCTGGGGCCCCCTGTTTTTAGGCAGGCAGTGTTCTGGTCCCCCTAAAAACAGCAAAAGGCACTGGAACATGGAGTTCCAGGGGGCTCCAACTTAAACCCCGCTCCACCTTAAGCCCAGCCAGCAGAGAGCTGAGGGAGGCCAGGAGTGTGTGAATCTCCCCCAGCAGGGCAGAGCAGCTTGTGTCAGCAGCCTGCAAATAGCTCAGGCAGTGGCTTTGGGGGGGGGGGGGGGGCTGCTGGGTGTTTTGTGGGGAAGGTGTATGTGTGTAGCAGAAAGTGTGTAGCTGGGGTTGTGGGGTGGCTGTTTGGTTCGGGGTATGTATAGCTGGGAGCTGGAGGGCTAGTTCTGGCCCCTGCAGTGATGGGAGGGTCCATCACAGGCAGCAGGGGGCTGGGGGAGGGGAGGACAGGATCCACTGGGATGGAAGGGAGCAGCAGTGGGGTGAGGATTTGCCCTGGGTGGCAGGGAGCCACTGTAGAGAAGCGGGTAGTGGGTACTGCACCATGCTACCCTGCCCCACCTTCCCACTCCCCTGGTTCCCCTGTATCTCCCCACAAAACCACTTTTGTTCTCCCTTCCTCTCACCTCTCTTGCCACCCTTGTGCTGTTCCCCATACGGCTGCCCTTGTCTCTTCTGATACCCCTACCCAGCTCTGATCCCCACACTCACTCCTGCCACTTCACGACTCCTGCCCTCCTGTGTTTTGCCACCCCTGCTCTGCTACCCCTACTACCGCACATAGCAGAGTTTCCAAAACACTGTGCCATGGTTCATGAATATTCATAAGTGATTTAATTTAATCTGAATATTCATGCATTTTTTTAAAAATGGTGGTGTGCTTCAAAAAATGTGAAGGTATCAAAGTGTGCCACAGCAGAGAAAAAGTTGGGAACCACTGCTGTAGAGGATGAGATTTCAGTAATACTTACTTGCCCAGACTGCAACTGTTCACATGTGTCTACACAGGGCAGCGAACTTAAGAATATAAAGGTCACACTGGGTCACACCAATGATCTATCTCGCCCAGTATCTTTTCTTCTGATCTTGGCCAATGCCAGGTGCGTCAGAGGAATGAACAGAACAGGCTATCATTGAGTGACTCATTCTCCGTCATCCATGCCCTAGGTCAGTGGTTCCCAACCAGTGCGCCAGGGCACACTGGTGTGCTGCAGGAACACCCAAAGTACACCATGAACATTCCCAAGAGCTGGGATTAAAGTTCCCTCTGTGCTAAGCTCAGCCACCTGGGCTGGGAAAAGGCAGGGGTTAAAGTAAGGGGGGGATACACTGGAACACAGTTCCGGGGCCCCCTATCTTTAGGCAGGCAGTGTTCTAGTCTGCCTAAAAATAGAGGAAGGCACTGGAACACGGAGTTCCAGGGGTCCCCCTAAAAATAGCAGGAGCAGCCAAAACACATGGTTCAGGTGGCTCTGCCTTAAACCTGGCTCCATCTTATGCCCAGCCAGCAGAGAGCTGGGAGAGGCTGGGAGTGTGTGAATCTCCCCCTGCAGGGCAAAGCAGCTCCTGTCAGCCTGCCTGCAAACAGCCCAGGTTAGGGCTTTGGGGGGGGGGGCACTGCTGGGGGTTGTGTGGGGCAGGTGTGGATGGGAGTGGATGTGTAGCAGAGGGTGTGTGGCTGGGGTTGTGGGGTGGCTGATTGATTGTGGGGTGTGTGTAGGTGGGGGCTGGAAGGTCCATCACAGGCAGAAGGGAGCTGGGGGGGGGGTGAGGATTTGCCCTGGGTGGCAGGGAGCCACTGTGGAGAAGGGAGAAGTGAGTGCTGCGCCATGCTCCCCTGCCCTACCTTCTCACTCCCCAGCTTCCCCAGCCCCTCCACAAAGCCACTTTTGTCCTCCCTTCCTCTCTCCTCTCTTGGCACCCTTGTGCAGTTCCCCACATGGCTGCCCTTGTACTCTTTTGCCACCCCTGCCCTGCTCTGCTCTCCAGACTCACTCCTGCCACTGCACACGACTCCTGACCTCCCCTCTTTTGCCACCCCTACTACCCTAAACAGTAGTATTTCCGAAACACTGTGCCATGGTTCATGAACATTCATAAGTAATTTAAGTTAATTTGAATATTCATAAGTTTTTAATGGTGGTGTGCCTCGAAAAATTTGAAGGTCTCAAGGTGTGCCACGGGAAAGAAAAGGTTGGGAACCACTGCCCTAGGTTATGGCAGTCAGAGGCTAAACACATCCAGAGCATGGGTTCCACCCCAACCATCTTGGCTAACAGGCATTGATGGACTTATCCTTCATGACTTTTATCTAGTTCTTTTTTGAACCATGGTATAGTTTTGTCTTTCACAACACACTGAAGCAATGAGTTCAATAGATTCTGTGTCATGCATGAAGAAGTCCTTCCTTTTGTTTTAAACCTGCTGGCTATTGATTTCATTGGGTGGCCCCCCTAGTTCTTGTGTTATGTGGAGTAAAAAACACTTCTTTAGTCACTTAATAGCTAATTTGTCTCTAATTTCACAGGTGATCCAAAGTCAAATGTGGTAAGGTGTGCTCACTGAAAGATAATAGAAGTGGCATATTAAATATTCTCCAATGTAATTTGAAAAAAAGGAACACTACAGCAGCACTTCTAGTGGAAAATCAGGATGAATGAGTTCTATTGCATGAAGCATTTGCACAACATTAGAAAGCTAAGAATGTCCAATCAGGGGAGCAATTGAATTGACTAACAAGGCATAGAGGTACCCAAGAATTGCTCAACTGAGGAGGATCAATTTAGAAACTAGATGTGGATCCAAGGGACGCAACTTCTTTGCACAAAGGAGAGAAGATTCAGCCATCCTATTTTAACAGAGGTGCAGCCTGCAGAGACCTTACTAACTACTCTGATGGAAAAGTCATAAAATGTTTAGACTAAAATTTCCAAAGGCTGACTCTTCTGTTTTAAAGATCAGTATGGCTGTGGGCTCTTAGGCCAATTCTGCTTTATAGTTTAATGTCACAGTCACTAGCCATTGACTGTTACTATTAAACAGTTGAACATCTTTCCTTATAGTAAAACCTCTGAATCATCGTCTCTGGTAACAGGTGTCCATTTGAGTGAATTTTATCTATTCTTACTTATAATAAACCCTAATTACAAAACACTAAGGGACTTCAGTGGAGGTACATGAAGTTCTAACTTAGGGTCAACAATCCCTCTTCTAAAATCTTAGTCAAAGAGTTGTGAGCTTTATCCATAGTACAGGGTGAGTCAGACTGCCTCCTATCACAAGAAGCACAACTCCCAAAAAGTTACGATTTGCTATCTTGCAAGGAAGGGGTTAAAAAAATGACAGTTTTGCCAATGGGAAGAATATGATATGCTAAACTTTTGGGGAAAAGGGCTTGAGTTATGTATGCAGGATGAAGACGGAATCTGTTGCTGAACTTTGTTGAAACAGTGTTTAAATGAAGTGTGTAGTCAGGGCTGTGTCGCTTCTTACCTAAAAACATACATTACCTGAAACTTGAGGAAGAAAATTGCACTCCTGAACATAAAGATTGCCTTCAGCAGAAGCAATTGGAAAAACCCTTCTCTTACACTAGCTCTGTGTTTCTTACAAATGCAATTACAATACTGAAGGTCAGATTTAGTTGTATATATTGTTAATAAACATTTATCATTAGCCTTTTTGTTAAGCCAAAAAGGTAGATCAAAACCATGCATAACAAAATAGTTAACAAACCAAAAAAAAATCAAATGAAGTAATAATAAATGAAACCATATAAGCCCTCCCTCCCATGTGAGTCACATTGGACCCAACTATAATGGAAATGTCTGTCAGATCTACTAGTTTGGTTAATTAGTTAAGAAAGAACCAAAAATTAGAGTTATATATATTATGGTCCAAGAGAATGTGAAAAGACTGTCAAATCTGACTTTCTACAATTTAGTACTCATATGGTATGGTTTCTTTGGTGCTACCGTGTAGATGAAAGGGAAAGGGGTTTACCCTCCCTAAAGATAGTACTTTGAGGGCATCTTATTAAATGAACTGTTGGCCATTATACATTCAACATCTGCAGTGATTCAACTGCTTTTCTGGAAATAATTTCTTTGCTTCATTATCTTCACTTGTGAAATTAAAAATGTAGCTAGCTGAGTCTAATTTCTTGCTGTATGGTTGGGTGTTACTCTAACAGCTGAACTGACAAAGCATCAGCCCAAAGCCCTTCTTTCTTAAAGAAAAAACTAGGTGTGCAAAACAGACACACAGTAAGCTCAAAGTCTGGGAGCCAGGAAGTCCTGAATCCTAATCCTGACTCTGCCAGTGATTCACTCTGTGGGATTGGGCAAATTAACTTTCTGTCCCCACCCATAAAATGAGAAAACTCAAAGGAGTGTTCTGAGGATTAATTAATGAGTGTACAATGCTTTGAATATATAAAGCTCTATTGAAAAAAACAACCATCATCAATCTTCAACTACTGAAGCCTTAATAATGCAAACAAATAAGAAAGAAATTGAACATTCAATCAAAAGAAAAATTGTTCTTTACTAGTGCATTGTTGCACAAATTTTATATTAAGCCATAATAAATCTTTTCTTTAGCTTTCCCAAGAAAAAGTTTGTAGTTCAAAGTAGCAGTATATTACAATTAATTGAATATTACCCCTCTGAACTTGTCTGGCAAGTTTCATGTATTGCTATTGTTTAATACTGTATATTATTACACAGTAAACTTAATACCAGAATGTTGTTGTTATGCAGCAGCGTTGACAGGAAAATGTAGATCAAAAGGAGTGTGTTAATATTTCAGACTGTATGCAGAGAGATATTAGGAGTCATTCAGGTTATCTGAAGGCTAGTTATACTAGTCTTCCCTGGTGAAATTCTAATAGCCTTTTTTTTCATTTGGAGACATTTATAGTTTATACTGCAATAGTGTCTAGGAGCCCCCATCATAGACTAGGACCTCACTGTGCTAAGCACAGTACAAGCATAGGCGGTCCTGCCCACAGCTTACAAACTTCAGTACAATTGCTCCTGTAATCTCCTCCTCTACAAAAGAGGAAAAAAGGCCTCACAAATATAGCAACATTTTTCTAAGTAGCGATCAGTTTTAAAAACTACGATGTTCAAGTAGAGCAGGTTTCATATTTTGTGTTTTCTGTAAGAAGAGTTTTCTTTTCTTTGTGCTGCTTTCTGAAAGAGCTGGCAAAGTAATGCAATGCCTCTCAGAATTACATTATCCTTTCAGGCCTAGTTCAGGGAGGGATGGCTAGAAGAGGTGTTTACTCACTGTAAATGAAGGTTCTTCAACATGCATGGTCCTTATTTGGATTCCAGACATGGGTGTGCTTGCCCATCAGGTGCTGGCTCCAGAGTTGTTTGTAGTAGTGTTCACTGACCTGCACATGTCTCATGTGTTGGCTACGTGGTGCATCTGAGGCTTTACGAGGTCATGCAGGTTGACGCTACTTGCAGTCCTTTTACCAGCAAATAATGGAGTCTGCAGCAGAAAGGGTGGAGGGTGGATACTGGAATCCAAATAGGGACCACACATCATAAAGAATCTCCAGTTACAGTGAGTAACCTTCCCTTTGCCTTTGAGTGATGGTCCCTATGTGGATTCTGAAAGTGGAAGTGTAACAAGTCATGCTGTGTGTTAAGATGGGTGTGAAGAATTGCAAGAAGTCACCATCTGTAGGACAGTGTGGCTGACTGTCTTATGGACTGTCTTATGTGCCACCACCACTGCAGAGGTGACAGCACAGTGGGTGGAAAAGGTGTAGACAGAGGACCACATGGCTGCTTTACAAATGTCCTGTCATGGTACATCCATTGAGGAAGGCAGATGGGGTGACATGCAACCATGTGGAGCTGCCTGTGACACCTCAGAATGGAGGACCATGAGAGAGGATGTACCATTCCTGAATACAATGGTGATTCATTTGAAGAGGCACTGTGAGGAGAAGGTGTGGCCCAGATAACGCTCCCCGATGGAGAGAGAGAGTCTGGGCAAGGCATGGAAGATGCAGGTGTGCTGGAGATAAAAGGCCAGCGCCTAGCGGACATCAAGAGAATCCAACATGTGCACGCTGGGGAAGGTGTGCAGCTTAGTGTACACAACCAAGAGGCAGATGCACAGCTGACCTAGAATGAGAGGCCACCTTGGGGAGAAATTTGGGATGCAGACACAGGAGATTATTGTTTTTATGGAAGACAGTAAAGGATGGTCTAGCCATCATGTCTGCAAGCTGATTAACCTGTCTTGCCAAGGTGATAGCCATTAAAAACATCACATTCATGGAGGGGTGGGTGAAAGAGCAGGTAGGTTTCTGCACTGATGGGAAGGCATTGAGTAGGCCTTGAAGGAAGTGGATGAGTAAAAATGGAAGAACCCTCCCTGGCCAGAGGGTGGGTGGAAGTTAGAGAGGTAAGGAAAACACTGAGCACTTCCAAGCAGACACATATGGAGGAGCAGTTGATGCCTGAGAACTGAAGGTGAAGACAGTCAGCAATGGAGATGGAGTCCAGAGGACAGCAGTAGCAGTGCACCCAAGCAGTGAACTATCGCCATGTAGTTGGTAACAGGCTCTGGTAAACAGACATCTGCTGTGTGTGAGGCTGTTGCATGTAGGATTGGAACATGCCCTGTCTACATGCAAGCCTCATCCAAATACCAAGCTGTGAGGTGGAGCGAGCCCAGGTTATCATGCCTCAGGCAGTTGTGTGCATGTGTGAGGAGATCCAGGAGTGTGGGAAGGCAAAGAGGTGGAGTTTGGTCAAGAATATTTGAGAGGCCAGGAGGAGCAGCATCAGAATGATTGTCATGCAATCCCACTGCACCTTGCGAGGACTTACAGGAGTTGGGGAATGCTGTGACGTGGGGTCCCATAGAGGATATGGAAGGTGGTTCATGGATCTCTAGGGGATAGTCAAAATGGCTGATTGGGGAAGGGTGTATGAGAGCCTTTGTGGCAGAATAACAAGATTGTTGGGTGTGGGAGGACCATGGAACAACTCCACTGGGCACTGAAAGTAGGGCTGATAGGTTTTGCAAGGACAGGGCAGACAGACAGCCACTGCTGCCTGTGAGTTGGAGCTAGGGTCTAAATACCAAGCAACTGCAAAGTGGCATGGCAATCCCTGAGGGAATGAAGGGATATGTCTGTCTTGTTGCTACAGCGTTTGTGGTTGTCAAAAGGAAGCTCTTCAAAAGGTGGTCAGGTTCTCCTTCAGAAACTGAGAGGATTAGAGCCAGGAATCCAAGCAGAGCATGACACCAGTCATGAAAGCATTGGACAGTGTCAGAGGTGATGACCATGGCTTGGAAAGTCACCTTAGTGACAAGCTAATCATCACTGAGTAGTGCCTGGCATTCTTACTGTCTCTCAGCTGGGAGAAAGGCCTGAAACTCCTCCAGTTTTGACTAGGAGAGGAAATCTTATTTTGTCAAGATGGTTTGGTACTGGCAATGCACTCCAGAAGACCCAATTTCTTTGCCACCCAATCAGGGGTGGAGTGGGGGAGGTGGGTGGCCCAAAGATGTTGCTGTTGGTATGCTCAGTTGCCAAGTGGATCACAAGTGAGCTGGGTGGCAGACAGATAAACAGGAAGTCCATACACTTAGATTGGATGAAGTGGTGGAACTCACCATCCTTCAGGATGGGGGTACAGGAAGCCAGTGTGTGCCAGACTGCCTGGTGTGGCTGAAGCATCGCCTTGAGGATTGGAAGGGCAGTTCAGAAGAGCTACAGCAGGTGTCCAGAAACATCCAGGAACTGATTTTGTATGTCCTGGATCTCTTCCACTGGGAGGTGAAGAGCCATCCCACCTGCTGGAGCATGTTAATGTCTTGTCCATGGTTGTCCAGAAGGGAGAGGGTAGGCAGAATGATCACACTGTCCAGGATGATGAGCCTTCAATAGGGACCGGTGGTATGGGAACATCTTGTGGTTCATCACAAATGAAGAGGGGTAAGGTATAACTGGTAAGGCAGTAGTAGCAGTTCCCTGCAGTCCGAGTAAAGACCCCAAACTGGCTAATAGGGCCAAGCAGATGGGTTCCTAACCATTGGAAACCATGTAGCAGTGGAAGGTCTGTACATCAGCAGGTAGGATGGTTGAGGCCAAGGGTCCAGGGCTGTAGGAGCATGCAGGGGAGAAAGTGGGGTCCAGTTCAGAAAATCACTTAGACTTCATAGGTGAGGCCAGCAGTACCAGTGGTATGAGGCACAGCACAGTAGGGTACTTCTCTTAGAGGAGTAAGACAGGATCATCAGCCAGGGATGGAAGTGCTATGGCATCTGGGGAATCAGAGCACTATGGGAAGACAGCATACAGCTTTATCAGCTCAGCCGTAGGCAGCAGCAAAGACAGGAAGCCCAACCTATGTGGAATCAGGCGGGAGATTTTGGAGAGGACCAGGCATCTTGGCAGTGAAGGTGACAGTCTGGCAGCTGAGTTGATGTGTGATTTTTCAGTTGACCTGACGTGAGTAGGCAATGCTAAGTTTATAGGCGGCTGTCATCAGGAAACCACCTTTGTGCCCAAGGTATTACTTCTTCTGCACATGGTGCTTCTACAACTGCAGTGGTACTGTGGGCGCTGGTACACAGAAGAGAGCCAGAGGGCCCTAACCAATGGTGGAGGGGGCCGCTCCAGCAGATCTGCCAGTCTCAGGTTCTATTGCACACATGGGCACATAACCTTCTCCATCAGATGCTTCCAGAGGTGGTCTTCAGGCTTCTGGAGCGTGAGGCAGGAGGAAATGGCAGATGGAGCAGAACGTGACAATGTGGGCTTTAAGAGAGAGCACTGATGCTTGTCACTCTCAAAGAAGGAGTGTGGGCATGAAGCAGAGGTCTCAAAGATAGCTCCTGGGACACAGTCCCTGGAAGAATGGATTGGGGACTTGTCACCCCACAAGGGGAAGAAGTCCAATGGAAAAAATCCTGTCTAACTAACAACTAGATAAATCTATGTTCAGAAACAGGAATAGACAAGAGTTCTCTTAACAAGCTAAGAGCACTGAGGAACAGGACTCTGACTATAAAGCGGTTAGAAGGAACTGAAGCAGCATTGACCTGCAAGACCTCTTATAGCTTCAGACACACCACACAGCTGACACATGTGGGTCAATGGACACTACTACAAACAATTCCATCTCCTGGCATGCATATGTACCCACATCTGGAATCCATCCAAGGACCACCACTGAAAGATGAACTAGACTTTCACTCCAACAGGACACGAAAATTAAAAATTGCTAATACCAGTATTAGTAACAAAAACTTTCCACCATAATTTGCTGTTAGTGAACTTGCTAAAAAAGACCAACAAACCACTGCAACAACCTTCCATCAGGAGAGTCAAGCATTAGTTTTCCAATACAAGCACATGGCCATCAAACCAGCTTCTTGTCATCTGATGCAAGATCTTTTTCTGCATAAAATGTCTCCATTCACAATGCTGAAAAAGTTACATATTTATACAGTTACAGTTTGCTTTGCCATTTAATTAAAGCACCAGTGATATTCAGCATGTTCATAAATAATCATAAAAAAGGCTAAACACTGAAGTGGCCAAGTTTACAGATGATACAAAATTACTCAATATAGTTAAGTCCAAAGCTGACTATGATTTAACTAAATTGGATGACTGGACACCAAAACTGCAGATGAAATTCAATGTTGATAAAAGTGAAGTTGTGCTCATTGAAAAACATAATCCCAACTATAGATATAAAATGATGAAGTCTATATTAGCTGTTATGCCACTCAAGACATAGATTTGGAGTCATAAAGGACAGTTTGCTGGAAACATCTTAATGGATGGCAGCAGTCAAAAAACAACATCAGGAAAAGGACAGATGGCAAGACAAAAAATATCATATGCCACCATATAAATCTACTGCATGTCCACTCATAGAATATTGTCTGCAGTCATGGTTACCTCCTATTAGAAAAGAGGTATTAGAATTGGACAAAGTACAAAGAAGGTCAACAAAAATTATAAGGAGTATGAAACAGCTTCCATTTAAAGAGAGATTACAAAGAGTAGGATTGTTCATCTTAGAAAAAATATGACTAAGGGAGGATATGGGAGTGGTTGGTACAATCTTGAATAGTGTGGAGAAAGTGAATAAGGAAGTGTTTATTTACCCCTTCCCATGACAGAAGAACCAAGAGTCACCCAATAAAGTTAACAGGCAGCAGGTACAAAAACAAACACCAGGAAGTACTTCTTCATACCACACGCAGTTAACCTATGAAAGTTGTTGCCTGGAGCTGTTGTGACAGTCAAACATAAGACTGGGCTCAAATAAGAATAAGTTACATTCATGGACGACACATCCATCAGTGGCTATGAGTCAAAATGCTAACGAGCATAAAATCATGCTCATTTCTGTGGTTTTCCTAAATCTCTGACTGGATGATGGGAGATACATTATTTGATAAATTGCCCCATTCTGTTCTTTTCCTCTGAAGCATCTGGTATGGGACAGAACACTGGGCTAGCTGGTCCATTGACCTAGTATGGCAGCTCTTATGTTCTTCTCTAAGCTCTTTGGAACAGGGACCATATTTTAGTTATGTTTGTAAACTCCTTCTTACTCCTGGGACCAGGCCTATAAGTAGAGCTTCTAAATGCTACTACACACAATCAGCAAATAGAGAGAGGGTTCAAATGCTGATCATAATATGCAATACTTCTTTGTTGATACTTATATCATGCTCATTTCTAAGTGCCTACGGCAGAATACTAGAAACGAGGCTCTAATGTATGTATTTTGTAGGAGGGTCAGGCAAACCACATTAGAGTATACTTTAGGTTTTTAAAAATAATCTTTGATTATGGTTTAGATTAGAATGGCTTCTTTGGGGAGTATGACTAGTATATCTCCTACAAGAAATTACATCTGTCATAATTAAAAGCTACTTTGCTGTGAAGACCCCAAGTTTTACAGTGACTTTTTTGGACAATGACATTTTAATTTATATAGTTTTTGATTAAATATTGTAAATACTAAAAAGTATGGAACTGAACAGGTTTCAGATATCTGCACAGTTCAGCAGTTACAGTGAGAACTAAAAATCTGTCAGAAGTTACTTCACAGCATTAACTATTTTTAATATTGTTTAAACATCTGTTGAACATATAAATATTCCACAAACGCCTTTTAAAAACCAAAGACTTATTTGCTTGGATGTTCAGTGGATGAAGAACATTGTTTCTTATTCACTCCCATCCAAAACTGGTGGTTTTGGAAGTGATAATGCTATGTAGTTGATATCCATTATGAAAGACACAATATAAAGCAGATTTTAAGAATTAGTTCTATATAACATCTGCACGTTACAACACAAGATGAGTGCCACAAGTATATAGTCCTATGAAGAGCTTCCCCACTACTGTTATTGGAGGGATTCAAGTTCAAAGTTCACATTCACAGTTGATGTGGGTTTCCTTTTAGATGCCTGGAAAATGACTATGTTGACCACATCCACATTCTGAAATTTTTCTCGAGAACTCCTAATGATGCTTCAGCCAAAAGAACAGGAACTGACTCATTTAGCTGTGCCCTATTCACTGCATAATCAGTCTGGAAAGTGCAGCCCAAGATATGGGAGAATATGAGGCAGCCAAAATGCATTCCTAATGATCAACTATCCTATCAAATACACAAAGACACTCTATGCCCTGACTGTTTACAACATTGCTATATTGATGCAGAAGGTATGTGCACATGTGGACATACAACTTTGTCCCTCCACCAACTACCTATTATACATACATGGAGGGTGGAAGAGAATATCACCTCCTCCTTCTATTATTTTATTTGCACATCAGAGAATCTGTTTAACGCATGGACTGAGGAAGCTATTTAATACATGGAGAAACTCAGTGATAAGGAGAATTTAGCTCTTTTGCTGCAGCATCTATGCTAACCTGGAAAAAAAATAAGAATATACAATACAGTTCATTTAGCTGACATTGTGTTTGGAATCTTCTATTTCAACACTTGCTCAGATTATCAGAGAAAGAATCCTAAGAACATATTACGCTGCAAGGTACCACCTTCATTTCTTGAATTGTTCTAAAACTAAGCATTTAACAAATCACATCCTTGTACAGATGACTCATTTAGCAGCTATAATAGAGCAGGGAAATACCATGCAGTGAACAAATCTCCATACAGTGGAGAACATGTACTACCAAATATCAATTCACATCTTCTATAGACTTGCAGAAAAAAAGGCATTCTATTTAAAATGGTCTTTCCACAAAAAAAGGTGTGCTATTAATCCATTGTTTTAAGCCACTAAAGAGCAAAGAAGAGGGTATGTTGTTTTTAATCATGGTGTTCATTGCCTAGTGGCTGGACAAAATTACATGTAAATTATAGGAATTTGTCCTGGAATACTTTAAAAACATAAGATGCATATTCCTGCTTTAAACCCCAGCAAAACTGCAGAGGATTGAACACATACCATAGGAAAAGAAACAAGGAATCTTGCAGCACTTTTAAAGACTAATAAATTATTTTGTCACAAAAACTCATGCAATAAATTCATTGTTAGTCTTTAAAAATGCCACAGGACTCCTTGCTTGTTTTCTGAACTTGAGTAACATGACTACATCTTTGGAATTTGTCAATAAGCAAGGCCCTGAATACATACCATAGGAAGGATCCTAAAAGCAGCTATATGATGTAAATTATACTAGGTTGAAGGAGAGTAACTACTTTTTTTTTTTTTGTTAAGATAACTCACACCATTCCACTATTCACTAACTGCTCATTGCTCTGGAATCTAATGTGAATTAAGAATATATATATCCTTAAAAATATCTTTGGCCTAATAGAAACATAAAATTTTGGCCTGGCTTTTTCTACCAGATTTGTTTAACATATTTATTTGTTTTATGAAAATTTACAGGGTTCCCCACTGGGCCCTGTCCCCAGATGTTCTGGTCTGCAATGGGTACTTTCTGGTAGATGTATATGCTAATACTGTATAACCGTGTGCTCATCTTGTACTAATGTACTGCATACTGTTAAATTGGACTGATCTGCTGCACTTCAGACTGAAAATGTTTAAGAGGTGACAAAAGACCAAAACCTAACTGAAAGTACACAACTCAATCTGGTCACACTTAATGTATAATGTTGTACCACAGGCTACTTATTAGACTGTCATGAAGAATGTCTGTATAGTAGCTTTTTAATATGTAATAATGGTCAAAGCACAGAAGTTTATCTGGAGAAAGAGGGCATTCATAAATTTGCTCGGCTTTGATACAAAAATTTTCCCTTCAGAAGGCAGAGAATAGATTCCCTATGGCTTGCTAAAGGGAAGAGCAAGGAAGACTGCAAGAAATCATACTACAGCTGTTAAGGTAGCTTTACTATAGATCAACTTATTAAAATCCTTCACATGTATTTATACTAAAAAGGAGTAAAGTAGCTTGTTCATCCATTCACTGTTTCTCATCTAAAATGTCTTTTTCCTTTGAATTAAGGTTTTCAGTACAGTGTTCCATAAAACACCCAGGCCATCCACTGTAAGCAAACTCTTCTTGAATGGAACCTCTGATGTAAAGCAGTGCCCCCAAATGACTTATTACTAACAAGAAAGTGTCCAGAGAGAATGATGGTCACAAAGAGTTTTCTTTTGTGCCAACAGAAACATAAAGGGGCCGTTTTGGCTTTCATTCCATCAAGATAACTTCCAGACTAGTTCCAAAGGGGCAGCTGTGTTAGTGTAGTTCAGCAAAACAAACAAGTAGTTCTGTGGCATTTAAAGACTAATAAATTTATTTATTGCATGAGCTTTCATGGGAGAAAATCCCACTTCATCAGATGCTTAGAAGATGGGGAAAATACCAGAAGTGGAGGAAATAAATGCAAGGAAGTGTTAAGTCATGGGAACAAGTCACACTCTAATAGCAAATCAAAGCCATTGTTAAGAAGTCAAATCTTTGAAATGTGATTTGAATCTTAACAACAGCTTTGATTTGCTGTTACAGTGTGACCTGATCCTCTGACTTACATTTCCCTGCATTTATTTTCCATCCATTCTGTAAGTTCCCCCACCTTCTAAGTGTCTGACTCAGTGGAATTTTCTCCAACAAAAGCTCGTGCAATAAATAAATTTGTTAGTCTAAGTGCCACAGGACTCCTTGTTTGTTTTCCAGAGTAGTTGTATTGGTATTAGTAATATAACCGATGGCAAGGAGAAGTCTCACCTTTCACATTTAAAAACTGAACTGCTTTCTTCTCTTTTCACTGCACCCCCCTTGCCTATGAGTTTGATGCTGACCTTGGTACACACAACTTCCGTTGACTAAAACTGTGTGGAGATTAAAGGTGGAAATGGACAAAGGCTCACTTCTGTCCTGTTGTGCACAATAGCCATTTGTGAGAAAACAAGCATGGAGTCCTGGGGCACTTAAAGACTAACACACTTATTTATTGCATGAACTTTCATGGGAGAAAATTCCACTTTGTCATTTTCTCCCACGAAAGCTCATGTGATAATTAAGTGTGTTAGTCTTTAAGTGCCACAGGACTCCTTGCTTGTTTTGCTGAACTAGGCTGACATGGCTACCCCTTTGGAATTTGTGAGAAAACTGTTCAACTTCAACAGATGAATGCCAGACTTCCTCTTGCCTAGGTTACAGTTGTAACAGCAACAAAACCACTGCCTTGGAGCAGACCTGCGGCACTCTGTGAGTTGCAGTTTCTACTTGTAATAGTACAGTTTAGCTGGATGTGACAATTAACTAACTACAATGGCAGAGTACCTCTCAAAATGCTGTCTTGCAGAATCGGAGCATTCTCCCCATTTTATAGATGGGGAAAATGAACCACTTAATTCTAAGTCCTATAGCACCACAGAATCAAAAGTGCTGACAACTAAATACAGTAGCTAAAATAACACCATCATTCAGAATAATCTACCAAATACAGGTTAGTGAGCTTGATTTGTCAGGAGAGGGTTGAATGTGACAAGCCATTTGGTTTTCTTTGGCAAATCCCATCTTAGCTAAGTGAGGTAGACACCCAATTCCTACTGAAGGTCAATTGGAATTGAGTACTCCATTCCTTTAAAAATCCTATCCTAGTATCCAACAAGTGACATCCCACCCTACTATATAATAAATGATCCCCCCTCCAGTACCTGAAAAGCTCAGTGGTAGAGTGCAGAAAGAACCCAGCTCATCTGACTTCCAATTCCCTGCTCAAGACACACTCTTCTGATGAGTTTTACCAGCAATTAGCTTGAATGTATTAATGAGATTGCACCTCAGCCAGGTTTTGAAAGTTCTGCCAGGCATCTGGTAATCAAAGGACTACACCTACTATTATCTATTTTTAAGTACCCCAAAGTGTGTCAGGCCCTGAACAGAAAACCTATCTGGCATAGATTTATAATCAAAGGAGAAGCCAGACAAATAAGTAGAGCCCTGCAAAATCCACAGGTATCTGCTGCAGATCCGCAGGTATCCGCATCCGTGGGTGCAGGTGCAGGTAACCGCAGACCCATTGCTGCTGATCGACTCATGGATGCAGCTTCTATTGTTACCTTATCACACTGCGATCCATTGCTGAAACTGCTGCACTGTCTGTGTCGGCAGAACCAGGAAGCGCTCTGGCCAATCCTAGATTGTGATCTGCCAGCCAATCAGAGTCTCAAGGTGGGACTTGGAGACTCACTGCTGGCCTTTGATTGGCTCATTCCCCTGCCCACTTCTTCCTTTTCTTGCTTCCAGCTGGCAAGCCATTGCTGTCAATCAGAGATTTCATAGGTGGGCAAAGAAATCTGATTGATAGCACAGCATGCAAACCACAAACAAGAAAGGAAAAAGTGAGTGGGCCCCATGTGGGGAATGAACCAATCAAAGGCTGAATAGTTGCGTGTGAGCCCAAGCTCGGTTACAGCTGCAGCTAAATCCTGGCATGCGGATGTTATCACTGAGTGGATACAGATCGGATGCGGTTCCACATTTTTGTATCCGCGCAGGGCTCTACAAATAAGGTTCGGTGCAATATCATGATAAGCCAGCTCAACATCTCCATAGCACCCTTTTCTTCTAGGAAGGGGCACAGAGCTGGGATGTTTACCAGGAATATAGACTCAATCTAGGGGCTTCAGCTCTCATATAAACTTTTACTTAATAGCTGTGATTAATTTAAAGCTACATTTCCTATGGTTGCTTGAAGCTCAAAGGAGTTTCACATTTTTACCTATCCACAGTCTGTGAAAAAGATAGGTCTCTGCTACTCTCTCCTTTTCCCTAGGCAAATTACCTGGAGGCACCATCTGCTCAGCAACAATTTCAGCACAGCTTCAGCAGCATAAAATGGATGCATACTTGAGTTTACTGCCACCTGTAGTGTCCCAAATAGCTGTTCTAGAACTGACCAGTCTTGTTAATTTCATCTGATGACTTAAAGACAACTCTGCATATGCTCATATTTGGAAGGTTGGTTTTGATGTTGTAAGGGTTAGGGTTTTGTTTACCTGTTTGTTTACAAGACAGCTTAAAATCTGAAGAATTTAAGATTTATGCTCCTCTGCTTCCCATTCAACACTGGCCAATGCATATTTCAGTTTTGGACAGCAGTATGTATTATTGGTAATTGAAGAGTGCATTAGTTAATACTGGTATGCACTCAAAAGAGCCAATTGTCTCCAGCAGAATATATTGTTGGGCTTCTTACAAGTCCATGACATTTTACTGCCCAGAACAGAAGGTGGTAATGTTTCCCTGAAGTAACTCTAGCATGGTTAGCTTCAAGCACGATTTCAAAACAAATATTGTAAATATAAGCACTATGTTAGCATTCACTTTCTAAATCAATAAATGATGATCCTGTAAATCTTTCCTTTATTATGAATATTAATGTGTATTAACTGTACAGCCTATTAATTTATCATATATGACTTATTGCATTCAAAGAGAACTGAAATGAGGGCAGCAAGTTTTAAGAACTAAGCAACATTATTTGATGATGTACATACAGTTGGGCCTAGGCAAAGTCTGTTTGTTTTGTTTGATAGGTTTTTCAGTTAATTAAACCTAGTTGGGATTTGATTACAGGGGCTTGGTTCCCCATTCCCTTACATCACTGTAAGTTTTAGGCTCACCTGAAAGTATAAATGAAGTGCAATCTGAATAATTCCTCAGCAAACAGGCTCTTCCAAAATCAACTTCTCCACCCTCTACCCTTGCCCCTCAGCTCTTTATGTGTCTAACTAGGGACTGAGGTGGCCAGGTATTCCGCTTTCTTTCAGGATACCTTCACGGGTTACCCCATATCTTTGCTATCCAGCTGGTAGGCCTGCTTCCTCCCTTGTATTTTCAGAAAGCCAAAGGAGGCACTTGGCCTTTAAGCAACAGGAAGACTGTCTTACTGCTGCCATTTATCCCAGTTTTTAATCCTATTCTGGTGATTCGGTGTCTAAATGCAGCGCAGGTGTACATCTCTGCCTACTGTACAGTAATGCTGAGAAATCTCATTGTCAGGTTATTGGGCTGCATCAGATAGGAAGAAACACAAGCACCCCAAATACTAATCGGTTGTACTGTGAAAATATTGTTTGTGGAAAGTTAACAATGGTGTGATGTTTTAAGTATTCTTAACTCAATTATAATTTGCTTTTACCTTAACATTTTTTGGCAATGTGAGTTTAAACTCTTCCTGTTTTCAAGGGGGAAACAAGATAATGTGTTGACACAAACCATTTCCTATTCAGTGCTAAATAAGAGCTTGCTAGATAGGGTCAGCAAAAGAAGATTATTAAAATACAAATATTTGATTATTTGTAAGTCACCCAGACATGTGAAGTTTACCTTAAATGCTGATAGAAAAATTCAGACCAGATGCTGCTTTTAAAATAAGCATTAATTTGTAAAAACAGTTTCAACATGACAAAGGTAATTAGAAATCTTTGTGCAGCATTATGTGCCTATTTTTAGTAGCTGTTACTGATGGAGATGAAAAATGAAACATCTGGTATGTGATAATTATGAAACAGATAAGACTTTCAGCAAATAGCTACAGACCATAACTTTTCAATAATGTACACTTCAGTGAGCAAAGTGACTTAAAAACATGTAGAAAGCCATTGAAATGTTTATTAGATGCAGCATAGGATTTATAAAAATGTGGTTTAAATATCGTTACCATAAAGAAAGCCAATGTGGTTTTTTCATAAGGTGAAGAGGATCTTAAACCAATAGTTTGACGGTGAATAACAAAGTTACAGAAATACAGGTGAAGAGTTATTTTTTTTTTCTATTTGATACATGAAAAGAAATAAGTTGTTACTCTTAGTAATGCAAGCATCCACACATTCAGAAAATGAAGTGCTTTCTTTCTCCAAAACGGTTTTTGGACCACCAGTCAAAAGCAATCTTTTGGTTGCACTCCCAACATTGAAGTGTCATTTAAAGGGAAATTATAAACACTGAAACAGTGATATGTTATAACACCACTACACATAATAGCTGCCCATATATCTAGTGCATTTCAAACAGAGATGTCAACATGGCTTTACTAAGTTGGTAAATACTGTCATTTTATGGAGAGAAACTGATTTACAGAGGTTCTGTCAAACTCAGAAATATTTGAACTAGCACACCGGATTGCTTAATAGTTCAACACACTGTTACAGGGGATAGTGCTGGTTGCCTCATTGATGGTATATATGTCCATAATGGACCAAACAAACAAACAAGGGATCCTTGTGGCATTTAATGACTAAGAAATTTATCGCATGAACTTTTGTGAGAGAAAATCCCACTTCATCAGACGCTTTGAAAATGGGGGAAGTTACAGAATGGGAGGAAATAAATGGAGGCAAGTGTTAAGTCATAGCATCATGTCACACCATAACGGCAAATCAAAGCAGTTGTTAAGATTCAAACACTGGGGAACTGCATATAGAGGAAGATGGGGTCAAATTACCTGTTGTAATAAGAAAAAATTCTGAAGTCCCTATTTATTCCCAAAGCAATAGTCAAATTTTCAAATGCATTCCAGATCTGCAACTTCTCTTTGAAGCCTTGAGCTGTTATTCATTTGCTTGAGCACAGCAATTATTAAGATGTCAGTGAAGTGATCAGGACTCCTTGTTTGTTTTGCTGAACTAGACTAACACAGTTGCTCCTTTGGAACTTGCCATAATGGACAGTTACACTTTTGAGAGAAGTTTCCAAGGCACTTAGTGGTTGTTTAATGTCTCTTGTCTTGTGAGACAATGAAATCACCTCAGTAATTCTTGTTACTCTTAATTAGTATATGTATTTCTCTCACTTCACCTGACATTTGCCTGTCTTCAGAATTACATAGTACTAATCTTTTTACCTGCGCTATTTATGAAAGCCATAGCTTTATCTTGCACATCTCTGGTTATAGTTAATTTAGAATCTGTAAGTGTGAACAAAAAGTTCATTATTCTCTGCCAATGTGCATTACTTTACCCTGTTTATACTGAATTTCTTTGACGTTATGTTGCCTAGACACCAAATGTTGGTTAGGCCCTTCAGAGGTTCCTTTCCAGTCTCAGTCTATAGACATAATTGTCTTCTCCATGATTTGACCACCTCATTGTTCATCTTTTCTTTTAGGCACAATCTACCTATTGACCATCATTCTCTATGCCAGTGGTTCCTAACCTGTGGGCTGTGGACACCTGGGGGGCCACAGAGCAGCTCCAGGGGGTCCACGGACAGGCAGGGAGAGTGGACCGGTTGCCATGGAGATGCAGGCTTCTGGCCAGCCTGCAGGGAGCTTCCCCCAGGCTGGGTGTTTTTAAAACTCCTGCCCTGAGCATGCAAAGCATGCTCAGACCAGCCTGCAGGGCGGGCAGGTGCTCCCAGCCCCAGGACATAGGTAAGGAAGGAAGGGACCTTGGGGAGAGGACGTAGGGGGGAGGGGATCCATGGCTGCTCCCAGCTCCCCAGGCAGGGGGAGGGGGCCATGGTTGTGGCAGCTCCCGCCCAGGGGAGGGGGGACCATGGCCGTGGGGAACAGCGGGCTGCATTCTGCCCCTGCATGGGCCATGTTTGCCAAGTGGAGGCGCTACCCTGGGGGGCCGTGGATTCCCTTCCACCTGCAAAGGGGGTCTGTGGCCTTCGAACGGTTGGGAACCTCTGCTCTATGCTACTATGGATACTTGGGGTACTTCACTAAACTTCCTAAAATTCAGCAACTCCTCAACTTTTCTCTCTCTCTATGCATCTGATGAAGTGGGTGGGAGCCCATGAAAGCTTATGCCTGAAGAAATCTGTTAGTCTTTAAGGTGCCACAGGGCTCACTCTCTCTCTCTCTCTCTCTCATTCTCCCAATCCATAAAAGATCTTTATCTCCAACCATTAACTACTCAGTTTTCTGTAACTGACTCTTCCAAACTTCTTCATTTGTAACAACGAATCAAGTAGTTGGAAATCTAACTCCATTGGCCAGTTTTTGTCTGGACTGGAAACCGCATGTGACAGCTGTCAACATTAGGCCCTAAATGTTTCAGCATTATAAACAGAAGTGTCCATATTTACGATTAGAACATCAGCCATTTCATGCAGTAGACTCAGAAATGTTTATACATTTCCCCTAATAGACTGATTTGTGAATTCAGAGCATTACTGTTCGCTCAAATTATGAAAGCCTACATACACAATGCTGAGATTGCCATGCTATATTGATTGACAACTATATTTTATATCCCAGGTTTGAAATGGGTTTCTCTTTCTCTCTTATATCCACAAAAAAGAAGTGACACCTATTCAGCTTTTGAGTCCTTGCTGTGATAAGTAACTTTTCAGAACAAATCAAACCAAACACAATGGTATGATCACCCTTAGGGGAGAACCTTGTCAGTTATTTTGTACTGGGTTTCCGACAGCTAAAGGCGCTTAAGTACAGTTTACAGTATTCAGCTTACAGTTGGGTGAACAAAGTACCTCGGTATTGAAATTATATTTATACAATATTATTTTCATTTAAGAATATACAACTTTCAGACTAAAGTAGAGGAAAAGCTATAAAGGGAACATTGCTCCTTTTGTTATCTATATCCAAGACAAAAGATGAACAAATTTAGGGTTAAGCCTTTTCTCTCTTTTTGAAAAAATATAAGAGAGATCTTTAAGGCTAGAAAGGAAGGGACCTCCCTATAAATCAGGGGTCTCAAACTCAAATCACCACGAGGGCAACATGAGGACTAGTAGAGGGCTGCACGAGGATTAGTACATTAGCCCGAGGGCCACACCACTGAAACCTTTATCATGTCATTGCAGGCCACAGGGAAATACCTTTGGGGGCTGCATGTGGCCCGTGCGCCATGTGTTTGAGACCCCTGCTACAAAGCTTCCTTGACTTTGGACTATCTACAAGTGCACAGGAACCTCTAAGACAATTTCTGGGAACATGAATAATGTTCTCCAAAGCAGTATACTGTAATGCTATTGAGGGCATTCCTCCACAACTATATGTTAAGGAAAATCTATTTGAATGTTGAAATGACTTATAGCCTAACCAGTGCAAATAGTTACCACCAGGGAAAATACATCCATCCGTATTATACATTTATATATATAATCTATGTAAACTTCCAGATCTTAAAATGATACCCCACAAACTGAACTTGTAGGGAAGCAATTTTTGTCCTAGTGAAAAAGGAGCCAAATTCTGAGTTTGCTTACATGCTGTATGACACTAACCAAAATAATGGAGTTACATGGGGTAGAAGAAGCCCAGAATTTGATCTAACTTGGCACTTCCAAAACAGTACTATTCAGAATAGTTGTGCACAGGAACTGCCTTCTCTCCCTGAGACCAATGACAAACTACTTTTGGAGGTCTATAATTTTTAGTGAAATTGCCAAGCCCAGTGTTTTAGATGCATAGTGTTGCCATGGAAACAATATTTTGACTCTTTGGATGCTCTTGAACAATCTTTATGCTTGTAATGCAAATGCTTTCTTTATGTTTTTGTATACCTTTCGCCTCAGGAAAATTTATTTTTAGTAGCTTAAATACTTTGGATATGTCAACCAGAATCTTAAAACTAAAATACTCAAACCATTGTATGTATGTAGATACTTCTATCCACTGCCCACAGTATCTGAGCACTAGTGGGAGGGAGACTTTAACCTACAAATGTTGTTACTGACATATTTAGCAACTTTTATTTTCAAAATGAAAATGCTCTTTTTAGTTCAAACTCTCACTTCCTATCAGCATTTTGCAATACAACAACCCTGAGGATTTTCATTTTATAGAATCTGTAAATATTTTCATTTATTTAGTTACTTAAACAAAAATCAGGCAGTAAAGATATACTACCAAAAATAGAGTAAAAAGGGGTTGTATGAGAGATAACACACTTTACAATGTAAGCCTTTTGTGAATAAACTGGAAATACTCAACTGTATTACACAAAACAAAAGTAACAGGGAGAATTTGACAGGAATATGTTTATTTAGTTTTCTGATAACTCCTTTTCAATTTGAGTCACCCATCTTCACTCATTCAAATATTTGGTGACTAAAACCAAAAGGGGTACAGGATAGGTCATTAGGTTAAAAACAGATAAATCTATTAAGGTGATCATTTTTTGGTTTGAGATATTTTAGCACTTGAGTTATTTGGGGAAAAAGTACACGTGGCAAAATTTTAATCTTGTGCATTTGTTGGACTACTATGGAACATTAATTCACAGATTAATAAGTGAAATGTTGCTTAATATAGATGTTTCATGATTTTCAAGGAGACTATAGAACTACTAAACACAGACTGCTTATTTGGCTAACAGGCAGCATTTTCCCAGGTGTTGCCTAGCCACACCTTAACTAAGAAAAAGAATCTGATTGCAAAGGTTGGGTCACATTCTTGCTGATTTGTTAGTGAACACTGCCCTTAAAAGACATTCTTATCTGAAAGTCTATTCTGTTTATTATTCCTCTTATTAGACATTTCCTGCTCATTTTTGCAATAAATTTAGTCATGCAGCAACCTTGGTTTCTATTTTTATAAAAAGTATTGTTCAAAGAGCTTCCGAACATTGTACTAGGAAATAAAGAAAAGCATTTGAACAATTTAGACAATTGTTATGAAATAAAACAGTCATCTCTCTACCATCTTCCTCCCCACCCCCGTTTTAAAAAGACAACATCAAGACGGTATTGATGGCCACTAAAAGAAGTGAAACCAGTCTCAAAACTTCACTGATTTGAGGGGAAAAGAATATCTTCTGATTGTAGCTTTCTCTTAAACCAGTCAACAATAAAGCTCACAAGAGAAAGTATTATATTAGAAAAAATCCAGTAAAAGCTTTCTTTGGATCAGTTCTGAAAACACTTAAGAGTACAAGTCACATTTGTTTCTTCAGATATAGATTGTGATTCTTTCTAGCCGAGGTGAAATCAAAGGATTTAATTTACCCAACATAAATTTCAGTTCTCTCTCACTGATGGAATAGAATTAGGAGATAAAAGGAGTATGTTTTAATTGATCAGGTGACAGGTAAGGAATATCATGTCTACTTATTTATTAAATTAGACATTCAGACTGTATTTTGCTATATGATCATACCAAGTTAATGATGCAGTGACTTATGGAATAGAGTTGTAAAAATATCTTTTTTTATATACATACACAACAATACCTGATAAATAATACACAAGCAGTAGATGAGGTAAGTAGCCTTCCCATTTTACTTAAGAATCATCAAGCTCTGTGCTTACTAAACATTATGCTTATAAAGTTTTCATTTACATCCTTTATTAACAATCAATTATTTCACTATTAAAATTAACTATCAAAGCCACAGGCATTAAACAGGGAACATCATAACCATATGCATTAAATTCACTTTTATTCACAGTTCCTAGAAAAGTTTAGTAAACTCCCTCTAGGAAAAAAAGTGAGTTAAACACTCACTTCAAGCCCCCAAAAGCCATTTTCAAATTTATGTTTAACTAGACTAAGTAACTACCAGTAGGTTTTTTCTAAGTTATCTTAGCTACACTATTTGGAGTCTGCAAACAATTTTATAATTATAACATGGACCAGATGATATCCATTAGTAGGCAATGCCATTTCGCACTTACCCATTTTGAATAAAGCAGTATATCCTGGTGACAGACTATTGCAGCTTTCATTAACTAAAATTCTTCATCCAGCTAGACAAATCAGATTACAAAATGCCTTTATGGGAGACGATATGATTTTTTTTTTTCTCTCTCTCCCCCTCCCCCCCCTTTTTTTTAAAACAGTCACTCTCCAAAGTAAAGAGCTATCAGCATTTCATTCCTGTGACAAAACAAAGAAGAAATAAAAAGGAAAATAAGTCCATACACGTTCCTGGCAAAGATTTTAAACAGCATTCTTCTTATACAGTAAACAATCTTAAAATGACAGTTACCAGTTCATAAGCGACGCTCATTAATCCAGTTGACTGCAGCAGGCTTTATTTTCTATCAGCAGTTTAGCCAAGCCCACAGCTCTGATAACTTTTTTATCACATGTTGCTGAACCACTCTAATCTCAGAGTTACAATCTAAGTGTAATTCAGCAGTGGAAGAGAGTAAAGCTTCTGTTAGCTCTAATGCAAGGAGTTCTTATAGAGACTAGAGCCACCAATTAGCTGCTGACCAATCACAGGCTTAGTCATATGACACAGCAGTCCCAATTGTACTGCAGAGAACTTTATGAATCAACGGGGTTAAACAAAGGACATTCATTGAGTAAAAAAGAAAAAAAAAACAAAACCCCAGCAAGCTCAAATTGAAAACGCCCATGCTGAACACTGCTAGTGCTATATAGCAGGAAACCCCCTTGCTGCTGACAGGGACACTGAGAACTAGCCTTATCTAAGTAACAGAGATGTCTGTCACATATTAAATTAAATCCTCTGACTAAGATTTGCTTTACATATCTATTACAGCCACCAACTCTTTCTCTATCCCCACCAATGTCTATTTTTAAAAAAAATAAAAACAAGCACTTTCCACTCCACTATGAGGAAACTCGTATTTAACTATCATTTATAAAATAAAATTATTTAAGAAAAATACATAAGGACTGAAGTTGAGATTTTCAAAGCAAAGGCAAATGTTGCTAAATCTTCTCATTTTATGTATCATTTCACTCATGTGAACTTTAAAAAGTGATTTAAATATGTAAAATAATCAGTGACAACCAGCTCTACTTCTGTCTTCATTCAGTACAATGTTCTATTACTCATGCAACTTATAAAGGATAGACGCTACCAATTAATTCTTCATGTACTGTGATTTTTAGGATTTTTCTGCAAGAAAGGAATAGTTTATAAGAAATCTACAAGTTTAATTGGCAAATCAAAAGATACTGGAGATCACAGTTATCTACGACTCTTCAAAATGCACAGAACATAGTTTTTAAAAAGAATCAGTGTTTGTTGTAACATACAGAATTGTACCACATTTCTTCTTCACTTTTGCCTTCTGCATGTGGCCATTAACATTATATATGGTTGCAGTAAATGTTGTTAGATGCAGAACTGGATCCCAATTTATGGTAAGATACGTATGCCAGGAGAAAACTTTCAAAATGCTTCACTGACCTATTCTCCTTCCAAGGAACAGGACTCGTTAGCAGTGGGGAGTAGGGTAGGCATGATTCTGAGCCTTAGACTTAGGGTAGTTCTCTGGGATACTCTGGATGTCTAAGATCTACAGCAGGGGCCTCAAACACGTGGCCTGTGGGCTGCATGCAGCCCCTAAAGCCATTTCCTGGAGGTCAACAACAACACTGTTGTTGCCAATATTTGCAATATTGTTGTATGAAAAGGTTTTAGTGGTGTGGCCCTTGAGCTAACATATTAGTCCTCATGTGGCCCTGTACTAGTCCTCATGTGGCCCTGATGTTGATTCGAATTTGAGACCCCTGGCTCTACAGCAGGGTCCAAGCTCTACAGCAGAAATCAGTACATCACTAACCTCTACTTGGACACTGCCAAGACTTGTAAAAACGTGTGTTCTTCCAAGGCTGATCTGCCTCGGTGTAAACCCATAACAACAAGGAACTTCTAAAAATCCAGAGGTTATCATAACTATTATTTTAATCTATTGAATCCCTTGGAAAGTTAACCCAAGCTTTTCCAGAGTGAACACATATTACGAAGTCATCATGCCACATTTAGTTATCTATTTGGTTAGGCACTGCAATTGACTACTAAAGTGTATTTCAACAGGCGACAATAAATCCATCGTTAAAAACTCCTTGCTACATTTTCAGCAAAATACTAAATCTTCAAATGCCAAAATTCTATCCCAGAAAGGTTTTCTATTAAAGATGAAGCATCTGGATACCAGAAAGACATCTAATACTTTTAAATAGGAAATTGGCTACCTAACTAGCCTACCTAATTAGATTTGCAGTATACAGTAAATAAATACTTTATATTCAAGTTGGGTGAGGTAATACCTTTTACTAGACCAATTTATCTTGGTCAGAGGGACAAGCTTTTGAGTACGCAGAAAGAGAGTAAAGAATGTACAACTCAGATGACACAAAAGCAAAATATTCCATAATAGTATTTTGTAATGCAGAGCATTTAAATAGAAAATGTAATGTAAACTCTGTTGAGTTGGGAATTAGCTCACAATAAAAGAAATCAGTCAAAAACCAAAAAAGATTAATAATAATTAACACTTCCAACTGCTTATTAACTAACCAGCCTTCCCCAAACTCCTGTGAAATATGTATCTTTAGCCTCCTTCTAAAAGTGGAGACATTGAGGCATAGTGATTTGCCCAAGGCTATGGAAGAAGTTAATGATAAAACCTGAATTAAAACTCAGGAGTCCTTGGCCCTCAGTCTCAGACTGAATCAACTGGAACACAATGTGTCTCTTACGCACACTAACATATGGTTGAAGAATCTGTGGCTTTATTACATAGACACGGATAACATGATGTTAAAAGATATACAGCCATTTGAAACATCAGGTGGTTGATGCTTCCACTGCAGACACCGCTACCACGGGGGGGGGGGGGGGGGAATTAAAAACTTAGATAATGATACACTCAAACGTGACCCATCACAGTTACTACAGTAAGTTTCTGATGGCAGCATTTCACTCTTCATTGAAGAATATGAAGATGTCCCAGTATGCTTGGCTAAAACCTTCCTTTCCCTTCATCTTGTGTAAGATATACACACACAAGTGATACATTGCATAGCATCAACATGTATAAAATCTCAAGTGCTCACAGCTATATGTCTGGAGCGTTCAATTTTCAGAGGCTTTGATCTTCTCCTGATTTCAGCTAGAGCTGTGGGTGCCAAAAACCTATGAAAAGCAGATTCTGGATTCATGTAAAATGGTACTTTTAATTTTTTTTTTTTTTTTTTTGTCTCTCACCCTTTACAGCCCCATTCATTGCAGTTTTGGCTAACCTCTCTGCCTTCTGCTCTTACGATAACTTCTGCTGTTGATTTTACATGGAAGGCACTGAGATACTGTGGTCATGGTTACTAGAATGAAAATTCAATGTTCACTCTCCCAATTGTGAATAGGGTACAATAGTGTGATGATCATCTATGAAAAGAATATCTGCCACATGCTGAACATATATAAAGTTATAAATTCTTAGCTTTCACTAACCACTCAGCCACCCATCCACAAGTTTTAAACTGGTTAAAAAAATTAATCTTAAAACTATTATTTCTACTTTCTCCTAGTGAAATAGACAAGATTTTTGTTATTCAAAATCACTAACCCCCATGAAAGAGGATCCCTTTTAAAATAACTGTATTTCCTTTTCCGAAAGATCAGATTTATATATGAACAAATGGCTGCATATGAGTACAGTACTACTAACTGCTTAGCTATGCCTACTGCTAAAACTAGGTAAACCTCCAGACTGTAACATGGTACTGTTTTTCATGTTACTTTAACACACAAATTGAACACTGCTTCTGCCTCTGTATCACTTAATGCGTGTCCATACATATCCTTGGAAAAGAATTTCTTTTACTCTTTTTTTAAAGTGTCACTCTAAATGTTTTCAGACTACAATGACATAAACATATTGTGGGTGGGGGTGGTTTGGGTGGAAGCAGGGGAGGGCAGAGGACAGGAGCTGAATCATAACCATGTGAGTAATTTCAAGTTTTTTTTTTTCCTGAGGGTATGAATCAAATTAAGTTTGTTTTGCTGTGGGTGAAGGAAGAGAAAGAATATAATAGTATGAATCATAGCTATCATCAAATATGCAGGACAGACTAAAAATTAATTACAATTAGTGCCTTTTCTTAGAGAGTTTTTCTGCCATAATATGCAGCAATTTTGTTAATCAATATAAAACAAATTCTCAGGAGCTGATTCAATCGCCTCCCTCCTTGCTTTTACAGGTTAGCCTCTGCAAACAGGAACATGCTTCACATTCTCGTAGATGCCCTTTTGCCCCACACTTGAAGCAGAACTACTACTGCCGGTAATGAAGGGAGAACACAGGGCTGCATTTCATCTTGCCATTAGCATTTTGATCAGAGCACTCGAGACTAGTTTGCAAGTGAAGCTATGTGGAGTACAGGTTTTACAACTTTAGAGCAGACAGCTTGTCATTCTAATGGAGATAATCTGTTTAATGAAGTACACAAAACAGAAAATGGCTCAATAATCCTTTGGCCTGGTGTTTTTTCTTTTGGGGATGATGAAGTCCTGGAAAGAGTATTTTAGAATTTTAGTTCTTACGATACGTAGAAAAAGCTCATTAACATTTACTTTTAAATATGACGCTGTGAGCACTAAACATGAAATCTCTGCTTAAAAAAAAAAAGCATTTGTTTTTGTAACAGAAAACTCAAAAAAGCATAATCTACATATATTAGATAGCCAAGAAATTAAACAAAACTTTAGAATGCATTTCTTTCTTTGCACTAACATAGGAAATTATTTTTAAATGGCTTACTATTTCACTAGTCTTGAATGTTGAAATATTTGCCTCTAAGTTTCTTAAATGGAGAAAGTTCTGCTTAAATTAAATGCAGTGACCTAAAAATAAGCAGGCAATGGATACGAGGACGCTCTCTTCCCCTCTATTCTTTACTTGTCTGCCATGTTGTATTTTCAATTCAAACAGATAAGCAGAAGTATTCAGCATGGCATTTTTGTTTTGTTTTATAAAGACAAATCCTAGGTTCTCTTCAAATATACTACCTTGAGATCTGAATTCTAATGAAAGAAATTCTGTAGGCCAGTGATACCTAGACCTCAGTGGTTCTGAAGCCAAATTACCCAAGACAGCCATTGTAGTGTGAATTCACTGTTTCATTTACACTCACTCTCTCTTTCCCACGGCAGAATTACTGACCAATACTACACAGCTGGTTAATAAGATAGTAAAACCATGCTGTTTGGTTAATAACTTAGATTGGTTAATAATTAAAGCTCATGGTATTTTAATGACATGCAGCAAGGAGCCACAGGAGATGCATTCAAGAGTCACTTGCAGCTCCTGAGCCTCAATCTGAGTATCACTGCTTTAGGCAAAACATTTCATATTGGTTACATATCTTGTGTTCATTTCTTTTCAGTTTCTAAAACTGTGCTTATCAAATAATCTGAGCGAATACTCTACAGTTTAAAGAAAAAAAATCAATCAAATCTAAATCGACTCCTTCCTTTGAACAGTTCCATATGCTTTTCTACAATCATTCCCTCCCATACAGCCAGGCAAAAAGTAAAAAGTTCTGATCTGGAGGTCAGCAGGCTGATGAGCCAAGAAAGGGGGCAAATTCCAGAGTTGAGTGCCTTGTAATACAAAGGCCCAGTTCACAGACAGATATATCAGAGCTTTTCATGAATGTACCGCTGCTGTCTCTACTATCTTGAGGAGATATGAGAGGAGGCGATTCTCAGGTAGCCAAAGCTCAAATGAAATAGGGATCCAAATCAGCTCCTAAATTGCATTTGTAAATAAACCTAGAACACAGATTCTGTGATCAGGGGAAGTGGCCACTGTGCACTAGCTGAAGGTCCAGGTCTGGTAAACTGGTATAGTTCTACTGAAGTTTATTTACGCCAGGGGTGGCCAAACTTATGGCACTCAAGAGCCACACAAGTTGATTATTAAACCTTCAAGAGCCACACTGAGGCATATAGCCATATACTTTTACCTACTAAATTGATTTGCTGACGTTCTTCCAGGAGCCACACTTTTTCATTCAAGAGCTGCATGTGGCTCCCGAGCCACAGTTTGGCCACGCCTGATTTATGCTAATAAACAACAGCTGAGAAACTGGCCTACAAAAGTAACCAAGTAAATTATTATACACCATTCTAAAACCAACCTGTCACAAATGTGTGGGTGATTGTGGCAATTTAAGGTGGCACGGAGGGTGTCTGCCCAGTAAATTGAACATCTGTCCACTTTTGGTCAAAAAGGCTTGTAATCAACATCAGGGGATTCAAGACAATCTCCTGAGCATAACCCTTCTTGACCAAAGGTGGACTAACATTCGATTTACTGTGCAGACACCAGCTTTGCACCATTATCTATACTCTTCCTTCCAACACCACTTCAGTATTATGAGAACTGAGTTTTACCAGCTCATTCTCACCTAAGAGCCAATCTTTGCCAGGTTGAAGGATATCATTATCTAGGTTTGGTAAGACACAAGTTAAGATGTGGTACATCCAGGTACAGGTAGCACCTCAGACCAATTGCTTCACAGTCTCATCTCATACATACAGTATATTGGGTAGGAGAGGGTGACACCACTACAGCAGAACATTTGCAGCTGAGATGCAGTCAATACTCACCATCCTCTAGAATCTCTCACAACAGAAATAACAGAAGCCCTCTCCACCTGGATCTACAGGAAGCTCACCAGCACTTTGTGGTCAATAATAAAAAAGGCTGCTTAGAGAGCTAAAAGAGTCAGCATGCATACTTGCCCCTGGTCTGGTAAAACTAAGAAGTAATCAAGTAGCGAATCTAATGCAATATCATGGCTTTACCAGAAACTTAAGGAAGTTAGAGGACTCCAGATAAAGTTGCCAGACCACAAACTTCTTAACCTTTCACAAAGAATATTTAGTGATAAGGATCTAGCTGACAATACTTTCATTGTCAAGATAGGTATCTTTAAGTCAGACAACAAGACACCCTTCAGGCAGGCCACACCCCCAACAAAAATTGGGGGAAAACACTAACAATTTCTAACAGCAGCAATGTGAAGGTCAATTTTAATTTGCAGACAAGTGTAAACAGTCAAAATGCATCAACAGAAAACAAAACATTTTCAACATTTTCATTAATGATCTGGATGATGGGACAGATTCCACACTTAGTAAGTTTGTGGATGATACCAAACTGGGGGGAACTGTAGACACCCTGGAGGGCAGGGACAGGATTTAGGGAGACCTAGAAAAATTGCAGCAGTGGACCAATAGAAATCTCATGAGGTTCAACAAGGACAAGTGCATAATCCTGCACTTGGGATGGAAAAACCCCAAGTACTGCTACAGGCTGGAGAGTGATCAGCTAAGTAGCAGCACTGGACAAAAGGACGTGGGGGTCATGGTGGATGGGAAGCTAGATATGAGTCAGCAGTGTGCTCTTGCTGCCAAAAAGGCCAATGGCATACTGGGCTGCATCAGAAGAAGTGTTGCCAGCAGATCAAGGGATGTGATCGTTCCCCTCTATCTGGCACTGGTGAGGCCACATCTGGAATACTGTGTCCAGTTTTGGGCTCCCCACTACAAAAAGGACAGGAACAAATTAGAGAGAGTCCAGTGGAGGGCAACAAAAATGATCAAAGGGCTGGAGCACAAGCCCTAAGAAGAAAGACTGAAGGAACTAGGCTTATTTAGCCTGCAGAAGAGAAGACTGAGGAGGGATTTGATAGCAACCTTCAACTACTTGAAGGGTTGCTCCAAGGATGATGGAGCTTGACTGTTCTCAGTAGTAACAGAGGACAGAACAAGGAGCAATGATTTCAAGTTACAGCTGGGGAAGTCCAGGCTGGATATTAGAAAAACTTTCTTACTAGGCGAGTGATGAAGCATTGGAATAAGCTACCTAAGGAGGTGGTGGAATCTCCGTCTTTGGAGGTGTTTAAGGACCAGCTGGACAAAACCCTGGCTGGGATAATTTAGTGGGAGTGGTCCTGCTTTTTTTGGCAGGGGGTTGGACTAGATGACCTCGTGGGGTCCCTTCCGATTCTATGAAAAGTAAACCAGAATCTTTATTACATCTGCAGTTTAACAACCATCATTTGCATTTTTACTGTTGAGAAATTAGTATCATCACAGCACTGTTTAGGTGTCCAATCAAATTATCTCACAACTGCTCTGCATACATCACTCCTTTATCTTTCTGATTTCTATCTTCATTCCCAGCTAAGACTCCATTAGGAACAGTAACTCCCCACAAAAAGAGATACTTTTTGGTAAAGTGCATGCAAGTCTGTTTACCAGCTCCAGAATCAATTCACAAAGCAACTCCCATTTTTGCAGGTTTTAGATCATAAAAACAGTATTTCCTAAACATACAGAATGGCTTTCAATAGCACAGTCAATCTGCATTAATACATCTCAGAATAGTAGCATTCCACCTATTGGGCAGGAAAGCTTTTAAGTTCAAGGTCCATTTCAGGACCCAGAAACATATCAAATTCCAATTAACTGACACAACAGCTTCTGCACTCTTTAAGACATTGGACTTCAAACTGCCTGTTAAAAAGAAGGCTCTGCTACCTGGCTCTGTCAACTGTCTAGATGCCAAGTACAAACAGTACTTTTCAAAAATGAAAATCCCACTATTAAAGTTAACACAATTCTTTATCAATAAAAACAGGTTTAAAGCGCAAGGATGTATTTGAGATAAGTGAACAATGATGGCTTCATTTGCTTACCAAATCATTACGGGTCTAATCCAAAGGCTGTTGAAGTCAACTGAAAGGGTCTTATTGACACCATAGGCTTTGGATCAGGTCCTATATTACCAATACTTACTTACCTCAACACTTTAGGACATTCAATTTGACATGAGGTACATAAAACTGAAATTCTGTTTCAGTTCCTCATAAATCACATACGCTGTACATTTCTACCATTTCTGAAATATTTCACCCCACCCCCTACTCCTAGCTGCCCCCTACTCCCGGCAGCCACCCCCTGCTCCCAGCAGGCCCCCCGTTTTAGGGTGCTCTCAGATCAGGCTCCTGATGGCACAAAATTGAGCCTGTGGTAAAGTCCTCGCTTCCCCTTGAGTCCAGAACTGCCGCAATTGAAGTCTATTTTCCATGTGGGAACTACATTGATCATGAGTCTTAACTGGGTAAATGTGGTTCATATCACCTTTACGTGAGCCAGTACCTCCTTCCTGGAGCAACCTCTAACCAGGCAATCATCAAGGTAGGGAAATACTTGGATTACTCATCTTTTCAGGAAGGCTGCTACCACAACCAGGCATGTGGTGAACACCCAAAGTGCCATGACAACCAGAAGGGAAGAACTGCAAATAGTAGGTTTATTTGCCCCACCATGAAATGCAGAAACCTTCTGTGGCACAGTATGACAGCTATGTAGAAATAAGTGTCCCTTAGATCAAGGTCAACATACCAGTCTGCTAGATCCAATGAAGAGATAATTGAGGCTAGTGAGACCATACTGAATTTCACCTTTTGAAGAAATCTGTTCAGGCCCTGCAGTTCTAGAATGGGGCATAGGCCCTCTTTTGCTTTTGGGATCAGAAAATAGCTGGAATCCCCTTCCCCTCAGGTTCAACAGCGACTGCACTTTGCTGAGAAGCAGTTCTTGAGAGAGATCTGTGAAGAGGAATAGGGAAGTGTAGTGTGGGTGGAAAGGCGGCATGGAAGAGAAATGGAGTGAATACCCTGATTTTGCCATGTGAAAGACTCATCAGTCTGACATAATTCTGGACCATGCATGATAAAGCCAGGACAATCTGTCACTGAAGGGAGGAAGGATTGGTTGGTTCCAATAAATTGGCTGGTATGTCTTCCTCTGAAGCACCCTCAAAAGCTCTTTTGGGCACCCAAAGGATGACACAACTGACCTGGCCCTTGTCCAGGGTTCGCCGGTTGCTCCTATGACCATTGTGGCCCCTATGACAGATAAAGTCCTGTTTGGACTCGTAAGGCCAAGGTACCGGCTGAGGTTGGAATGGTTGCCTCTGCGCTGCTGGCGCATGCAAGTCCTAGGATTTTAAAAAGGCTTGAGAGTCTTTTAAAGTCGGCAACTTTGAGTCTGTGATGAGAATAGCTTCAGCCCTTCAAAGTACAGATCCTGAATCATCGCATGCACCTCCTGAGGCAGGCCTGAGGCTTGTATCTATGAGCTCCTCCTCATGATGACGCCTGATGCCATGGCACACGCGGCTGGGTCCAGGGGTTAAAGTAAGGAGGAAGGCACTGGAACACCATTCCAGGGCCCACAAATTTTAGGGGTCAGCATTCCAGTGCGGTCTCCCTAATAGGCAGGAAAACACAGTCTTCCAGAGAGCAGGAAGCTGGCTCAGCTGAGCCAGGCTGGGAGTTGTTAAATCTCCTACCCTGAGCATGCTCAGAGCGACCAGGTAAGGTGGAAGTAGGGGCCCTAGTGGGGGGGGAGGTGTCTCAGGGATGAGCAGCTGGTGAGGAAACGGTGCAGGAGACAGTCCGGAAGGCCCACTGTGTCAGGGAGCCAGCAGGAAGGTTAGGGAAGGAGTTGGATCGGGGCCAGGAGACTGGGCAAGCCTGTGGCAAGACAGGTGGGTTAGGTTGGGAATTGGGGGAAACCAGAAGCCAGGGGTGGGTAGGGAAGGGGTCACATCAGAGCCAGGAGACCAGGGAAACCAGCAGCTGAGCTAGTGAAGGGGTTGAGATGGGGGCCCAGGGAAGGTTGGAGGGGACTATGAAGGACTGGAGTGGGGGACTAGGGAGGAGGTTGGGGGGTTGGCGTGGGGGGCTAGAGATGGAGGGGGCTGGGAAGGTGTGCAAGGGATAGGGGGCTGAAGAGGGATGGAATGAAGATGGGGAGGTGGGGTGTTAGGAGAGCTGGAGTGGTGACTTCAGGCAGGGAGCTTAGGGAATGGGAGGGCTGAGAAGAACATGGGGAAAGAGAGGTCTGAGGTGGGCACTAGTGGACAAGGTTGTGGTGATGTTGTGGATTTGAGGCTGCACTTCATTTGTGAGGAAAGAGCTGGTAGGGCTCAAAAATGCCTATCTGGGCAGAGGCCTGCACATGCATGAAGGGGGCTCTGAGATTAGGAGAGTTCCATGGCCCATTAAATTATACTTTAACCACTGGCTGCATCCGCTGAGTCCAGGGCTGACTGCAAAAGCGCCCTAGAGACCACTTGTCCTCTTCGATCATAGCAGAAAGTTCCATCCAAGAGTCCTGCTGAACATCGTCAATAAACTTTTCCAAGGACACCAAGGAGTTGCATGCATATTTCCAGAGGATCACTTGCTGGTTTGCAGTCCTAAACTGTAGCCTTCCAGTGGAATAGACCTCCTTACCGAACAACTCTATCTTCCTGGCATCCTTCAATTTTTGGGTCAGCCCCTGCTGCCCTCATGTCTCCTTTTCATTGGCTGCTGCTACAACCAGAGAACTTGGAGTTGGATGGGAATATAAATGGTCATTACCCTGAGATGGAATTAAATATTTCCTTTCCACCTTCTTTGCTGCAGGCCGGATGATGCTGGAGGGTGTCACAAAGTCTTAGTGGTCTCTTTTATAGTTTTTATGGGAGGGAGAGTGATCCTGTCTCTTCTGACCAGGGGTGTCGCTGGCGCCGGGCTTACGTGGCTCAAGCCTCAAGCCCCCAAGCCCTGGGTCCTCCGCCAGGCTGCCCATTATGCGCTCACGCAGCCCGAGCCCCCGGTCTTTTCCTGGGCCAGTAGCGCTTCTGCTTCTGACACTAGAATGTCCACTATAGGGTCTGCACCCTCCATTATCTCCTTGGCCTGCAGCTCTATAATGTGTACTACCCTTTGGAGTAGCTCTTGGTGGATTCTGCTGTTATCTGGGATGGTAATTGGAGGTGCTCCTGCTACTATCTCCTTGGGGGAGGGAGGAAGATTCTTTCTGGGGATCTTTCGAGTTCTGACCATCATCCTCTCACATGCTGTGTGTTGCACACCCCTCACAGACTCTGCTCCTGGCCCTTCAGGGGTCTTCATTTCTAGATCTGATGCTCCTCCTGCTTCTAGAAGGGAAGTAGTCTCCTGGGATGGCAGCAGTCTGAAACTTGCTGAGGCTTAAGGCCTGCCTGGCTGTGACTCTTGGGCCTGGTGATAAGTCCAGGGAGTCCAAAAAGGCCACTGGGGCAGCATCTGCCATTGAGGCCATGGCTGCTGTGGAGGTGGGCAGCTCTCCTGTCTGTGCCTGCTGCAGCTCATGCTCCTCTTGAGGCCACTGATCCCTCATCTGATTTGAAGGAGATGCAGCTATGTCAAGAGTATGGCAGGGCAGTGAGAACAGTGCCAAGGCCCATTCTGAGATGGCACATTGTTAACCATTGTTGAGGACTAGTGGTGCCAAGGTGCCTCAGGTGCCACAGTACCTGGTGAGCAGTACCAAAGAGATCCTGCTTCCACCGTAATCACTATAAACTAGGGAGAATTACTGAGCAGTCAAAGGTCCAACTGTTGCAGGTGATGCCAAGTGAGCTGCACGGAGAAGAAAGCATGGCCTGGTCTTTGCCGCAGAAGGTGCCAGGGAACAGTGCTGAGGGGAGTGAAATCTCATGAGTGCTGGTTTACCTCTTCATATCACTGTTGATTTCTTGAGTGCCAGAGCAGGCATGTGCTCTCAGGCAGCCCGAGTTCTGCTCCATCAGCTCCCTTGCTGCTTCAAATGTCTCTGGGGTGGAGAAGTGTTGCAAATCTTCCACTAAAATATTTCTGGTCAGCAACGACACCGGTGCCAGACTTGACAGACCCCTTCCTGGGGCTGTAATCAATGGCACAGTGACCTGTGGTGCTGCGGTCAAGTAGCCTAACCCAGGTCTTACTCTAGACCGGTGGTTCCCAACCTGGAGTCCAGGGACCACCGATGGTCCATGGACATGCTGCAGAGGGTCCACAGAGCCTCCCTCTACCAGAGCCAGAATTCAGTGGCAGCCCTGATGCTCCCCACCCGTGGCTGGATCCCAGCAGAGGGATTGGGCCGCAGCGGCTTCCTGAGAGGGCAAGGGCAGGGAGCCATAACCACCACGTCTCAACTCCCCAGTGGTGTGGGTGATGGTGGTGACAGTGCCACTCAATGGCTGCCCAGCGACATCACCAGAGTAGCATGGGCCAGAGCAGCATGGGCCAGAGCCTGCCTGCGAGGGCCAGATTACGTAATCAGCCAGGGGGCCGCAAAGTTTTTTTTTTTTTGGTTAGAAAGGGGTCCCCAGCCTGAAAAAGGCTGAGAAGCACTGATGTAGACCCCTTACTCGCTGACTTTCCAGTTGGGGGATCACTCCCCCACCCCCACTTTCTTCTTCTTTTGCAAAACCAGGGAGTGTGATCAGTACCAAGGGGAAGTGTTGGTGCCACGGCTCTTTCTCAGAGTCTTTGTCTCTCACTGATGCTGGAGCACTCTGCACCAACAAAGTTCAGATGGAACTCAGGTTACCAGCTTCTGCAAGACCTCCTCCATCATTAGGAACTTAAGTGTTTGGTCCCTCTTCTTCTGTGTCCATGGTCTGAAGCTCCTGCACATGTTGCCCAACTAGGACTCACCCAAAACACCTGAGACAGCCGGAGTACAGGTCATCCCTGGGCACAGATTTCCTGCAGGACTTGAATCCAGGAATGCCCTCCCCAGGGCCCACGGCAGGCACTTAGGTTCCCACTAAGCAGACTGCCTAACAGTTTACTAATCTAATGCTATTAACCTAACAACTGACCAAACTATCGAAGTAAACATAACAAACTACTTATATTAATCACTAAAGATACGTGACAAGAGCTAGCTGTAAGAGGAAAAAAAGCAAGGAGTCCTGTGGCACTTAAAACTAACATTTATTTATTGCATGAGCTTTCATGGGAGAAAATCCTCCCACGAAAGCTCATGTGATAAATAACTCTGCTAGTCTTTAAGTGCCACAGGACTCCTTGCTTCTTTTCTGGAACTAGACTAACACAGCTGCCCATTTGGAGTCCTGTAAGAGGAAGGAACTGTTCCAGAGACCAGGGTAGTAAGAAGAAACTCAGGAAGGGGGGTCATCTGAGCTATCTGTGGAGCACCATGCACACACCACTGTAGGGGGCTTCACAGCCAACCATACACTTATTCCAGGGGGGAAATTTCTAGTGATCCACGCATGTGGCACGCAAACACCTGAACTAGAATTGACATGAGACATCATTAGAAGAACTGTTTTTTGATGAGGTCTTTGGCTACTTCAGGATATGAGAGTCATATACACAGATCTCAATTTAAATGATGTAGTCAGTGATGCTCCTAGTTCAAAAAACAAGTCATTGTAGAAATAGAAAAACTTTGTTTTTGATTATACCACCCAGACCAAGTCTGTGGCTATACATTGAAATCTTTGGCAAACGCTGAACCGCAAATATGCAGCAGCACTGTGAGTAAGAGAGATAATGTTTGTATTTTGTTTATGTGGAATCTTAACCAACACAACACTGTAAACAAAAGTATCAAAACCAAATAATACCAAAAACCCTAAAATGACTTCAGAGGCTCTAAATAATGCAATTTAGTCATCCTTGTTCTTTCATAATCTAAACAAAAAGTTTAGAATCCACAGCAAGTCATAGTTCTGTGTATTATCTTTCTATGCTGAAAACGGAGTGGAGATGACAGAGCCCTTCTTCTCTCAACTGTTACTAGTTCAAACAGGTGAGGGGCTAAGACTGCATGAAACAGGGGTCAGCAATCAGCAGCACAGGTGTCAAAGGTTGCACATGAGCTCAGTCTAAGCAGCACCCAGAGTTCCCAGCTTCATGTAGCAACAACCTCCCCAAGGAAGCTCCCCATGGCAGCCACTCCACCCATTCTCCTCTCCTTGCTGAAGCCACAGTGTGCCATGGCTGCTCCCTCTGCTGGCACTGTCTCCTCTCACGTAGGTTCAGGGGGGACCTGGGCAGGGCTGAGCTACCTTGCACCACAGTGGCCCTGCAGGATGCCTCTTAGCGCTCCCCTGCTCCCAGCACACTTGGGAGCTGGGGCTGGGTGGGACCTTTTTAAGTTTCCCACCTTGGGTAGCTAGCTGCAGGAAATTCAAAATGTTGCCTGGTGGCAGCACCAGGCCTGGCCAACTAAGCAGCAGTTCCCCCAGAGAATGCACCTAGGTGCCGGGAGAGGGGACTTGGAGCAACCGACAACAGGATGGAGGTAGAAGGCTCCACAGTGGGTGGTGGCAATTGGGGAACAGGGGCAGCAGACATTCAGGACCCCACCTGCCCAACACAGCCTGGACACAGAGCTCACCGAACAGAGCGTGCGCGCTGGACAGAGCCTGCAGCTCAACGGCAGGTCATTTGAGAATGGCTGGTGAGGGCCATGGCTTAGAGTCCCATGGTGCAGCTGGAGTCCAAAGGAGCCAGCAGCTCCATGGCTGATGGCAGTTTGGGAGCTGGGGGAGAAGGAATTAGTGGGGGTCCCTGCCACACTATTCCCCACACTCCCCTTGCCACCCCTGCTCTACGGCGCTCCCCTGCACACGATTATTGGCCAGCCATGCCCTGCTGCCTTTCCCTGCCATCCTATCCTTTCCCTCCCTGCCATTGCCTACTGCTCTCCCACCTCTCCCATCCCAGCACTCAGCCATCACTCTTGTTGCCAGCACTGGGAGAGGGTCAGGAAGTGGACTGGGCATGGCCCTTCAAAAAGGTTGCCAACCCCTGGTAAAAAACTCAGTGTTCAGTCTTGAAGTCTTAATTTATTGACCTGAACATTTGAGAGAGTTTTATACCCTGAGGCATGAAAAAGTGGAACTGCTCCTCAGTATCTGGAATCACCTGAATCTCACATTCAATGTAGGTATTCTGTATGTAAGAAATATACTATGCCTTATTTATTTCATTTGTGTTACACTAGAGTATTGTACATTAGGCATGAGTTCATTACCTATCTCAACACCTTTTGGTATTTTTTTCTTTCATAAAGTTCAGTAAAGATTTTATTTCAAAAAGAGAAGTCTCAAATTTATCATCACTAAATACAGAAGAAAAGAAAAATTCTGACCTATTAATACTATAACAACAATAAATTTGAACAGACCCATGTTAGGCACCACTCAGCCTGCTTCTTCTGAAAATCTAGTTGTGCTTTCTGTAACAGTATGTGTGTGGAAAATGCCTAGTTTGTTGGCTCCATATATAAACAACACTTCATATCTAATTAAATTGCTTAAATATAAATATTTTAAATCTTTAACCTGAGAGCCCTACACAGTATTCACACATCAGAAAACATAGAAAAATCCATTTTTGTACAGATCCACAAATATCTAAGTGGTACTGTGTAATGCACAGCGCTACCTTTGAACGATGTGACTTACAATATAGTGAGGCATCGAATGCCAAGGGTTAAATGGCTCTGCAGTGTATGCAGCTTTTAAAGAGATTTGTCAGATTTTGGCTGTCAAGTCTGCAGGCTCATTTAATATTTTTATTTTCCTGGTTAAACCTAAAAATAAAAAAAAATCCATTCCTCCCCTTGCAAGAAATGAGAACTACAGTCCACTCATCAGTAACTGTGTTAGCATGCATGCATGAAACAGGAGAATAATTGATATGGGGCTCTCAGCTCCAAACAGATCTCACTTGCCCAAGGGCTGATCTCTGGCTGTCTGGGCAATAGGACAGATGTGGACAGGTGGGACAATAGTACATGGAGCAGAACCAACAGCAAGCCTTTCCTGTCCCCAATTCTACTTCTTACAGAAGGCAAATTTGAAGGCCAGCATATGTTATTACTTGGCTCTATTTAAGGCCTTACTGTTTTACTGGGTCAGAAAAGCCTTCATCATCCCCACTCAGTGTGCTCTCTCTGGTGCTATTTGTGTGAATTACCCACTGTGATTAGCCACTGGCTCTGTGGCACTAATGCATCAGCTCACTGATTGGATACTTTATTCTGAACTGCAAAGCAGATGTGTTAAAAAAGGACTGCAGAGAAGTTTGTTTTATTCAGGGCCACTGGTTAGCTATCGATCATTTCAGCCTGGTAAGCATGAGTCCTGTATGGTACAGTTGGCTTCCCGTAGCTCTTTCTTCAACACTTCTAAAGTGGATGGGCCAAAGCCATACATGAGGAGAAGGAGAACTGTGCAGATATGTATCATCGTCATCTAGCAAATAAAGAAGAGGCACCCCTGTGACAGACTATTCCCCAGATTTAGTCTGGTGTGCCGCTGCGACCCCTCCCCCCCAAATCTCACTCCTGAACCCTAATTTGCCCTGCTTTTCCAAGTGAGCACTCACTCCTGAGTCAGTCCACACCAGCCTCCTGCGTGTGATCAGTCCCAAGCAGTGGGTGTATGCGTTCTGGCTACTCAAGGATGGTCCCCCAGCAAGCACCCCAGCCCCAGACACCACCATGTGAGCCACTGTCTACAGAGACTGGACCCATTCCCACTCACCATACACTCTAGTCCATCCATTTGACAAAGAAATGGATTGTGCCCAGCCTTTTTCACTCACTCCCTCTAAAGACCACACAGTTTAAGATAAAACAACTAGCAGTTCATTGATCAGATTATAATTGTAAGAAAGAATATAGCCAGTCAAGGCAGAATCACAATATAAATGAGTCAGGAGTGACCACAAGGAAATCAAAGGTAAAATATGCATACTAACCTAAAATCTCTACTTACACTGATCTCATAGCCCAAGTTTATGCTCAAGATGTTTGGCTGTCAGATGTTTGTATAGCCAGTCTCTGGCTCACGCCAGGCAGGGCCCAGATCTTGCTTGGAGTTGTTTCAAGATGAAGATTCTCAGGCAGAAAGCCCCAAATCCATCCAGGCATCTCCTTTTGTTTTCACTCCCCCTCACCCCTCCCATTCTGGACAGAGGTGATCCCTTTGTCTCTTCTCAGCCACCTCAATTAGCATATCTTTGTTGCCTCTTCCAGGTACTTGCTTGCTGCTGGGCGAGAACTCTGTAAATCTCCCACCCTCCTGAGCCATGGTACCATCCACACACATGCACAATGCTGCAGGAAACATACCATCATAGTAATCATGTAGAACAGTTTATGAGCATCCAAAAAGAAACACTACATGGCGTAATAGGCATAAAACCATCCCATTGCATAAGTGAACAGAAAAATCATATAGATCATAACTCAGGGTGCACAGATATGCATCCTGTGACAACCCCAGAGTGGATGAACTCAATCTTACCAGATGAAGGCGTGGCTCAAGGTTACCACGAAGGGACCTTTATTTGGGTACAGCCTCTGGACCACTGGTGACAGTGGACCTTTCCTGAGATTTGACCATTACTGCAGTGGTTTGTGAGTTTGCTGAGTTTGTGTGAAGTTTGATAATGTAGCAAGCACTGGGCTTTGAAAAAAAATATAAGTCTGAAAACTAACTGGCTGTCACACAGGTGCCATCTACAATGCCATAAAGACCAATATTATAAGATGACTGTCATAAAAGGGATATTTGGAAAAATATTGGATTGTATTACTTTGGTTTGCTTTACTGAAAAAGATCTTTTTTGCTCTTCAAAGTTAACAAGGGCATAAGATTTAAAATAACTCTCATTTTGTCCAATGAATAGTCTTGAAATTAAAATCTAAGAGCCTATACAAATTTCGAAAACCAAAATAAGGAAAAGATTAATTCAAAATCTAAACTGTACAAGGTAGAAAATGTGTGTAGCTGTCTAATCAGGAAATACATCTGTGGAACAATGGATAAATTATGAATAAAAGAATGACTGTACTACGTTCTGGTATTTTTCATATTTTTCATCATGTATTCAGCATTCTTCCTGACTAGCCTGGTTTCCCTGGTCAAAGTAATATCACAGATGGCAAAATATCAAAACAAAAACAGAAGAAAACAGCCTAAATACAACCCTCTGCCATATTTCTAATTCACTGTACTTCACGATACATGGAAAGTCTTGACTAACTCTTTAAGCAGATGAAAACTATCCTCTGAAGCATTCATTTGATTGGTAATTTGAAAAGGGCCATCTTCCACAACCCCTACAGCTCCTTTTGTAGACCATAGGTGATTCAATACTGCCCAACTCCAGGTATACAAAGTCAGGTACTTCCAGGTACAAGGGTTGTTATGTCTTTGAATAGCAGACATACAATAAGTCAAAGTAAAGGGCACCAAGGTAATACATAGCATTCACCCATATCTATAATCCTGAAGACACATGGTTTATACAACGCCACCACTATCACAACCTATGCTTCTAACTAAAATACATTTTTGTTTCCATCCTACTTGACATCTACCTCCTAACAATTCAGGTGAGCTAAAAACAGTTAGTTATTAGGCAAAATGTATCCCAACACTTCAAGAATTTTTTGCTTCCAGTGCAGATGACACCTCTAGAGAGTTTCCTACATCGGGATCTATTTCCGACATATATAATACTTTCTTGGAAAAACACCGGACATATAGCCTACTACCGCAAAAGTCTTCTCTTTAAATATGTATGTTCACTACATAATTAAAACCAGCTTGAACTGATGTTTAACAGTAATAATTGTCCCTAGTTAGCTGCAATATATCTGATAATCTGATGTCCAACAGAATTTTATTTTATAATACAATGTCTATAGCCAGTAATGATTACTTGGCTTTAGTCAGCTAAGATTTTATGTTTAAACAGCTTGACATTTCTCACACACAAATACTACCTCCCCTATGAGTTTTGCAATCTCGCCTAAGCAATGAATGTTTATTTAAGTATCTAAAAAATGGCTTACAGTATTTTGTGAAATGTCTAGATATTGCATACCATCTTTATATTTCCAATAACCGACAACAGCTTTCAGAGTTTTTTCTTCTATCTGAAAAGTAAGAATATGCAGAAGCCTGTCAAAAACTTAATGACACTGAAATTATACAAAGGATATCTCAACCCATATATAAACTGTTACTACTTTCCTTTTCCAAAATTTCAAAGAAATCATTGGCAATGTACAAAAGATTTGGGCACTTTTACCTTTTGTCTTAAACTCTTTGGCAGCCAATAGCTTGCTCAAGTAAGAAAGTCTTATTTGCTTCTGCCCAAATGTAAGCCTCCTATTGAAAACAGAAGTTCCTCTTTACAAGGTGACACTCTTACTGTTTTCCCAAACAAGCAGCATATGTCACCAGGCCTCAAAAAGGACACATACTGACAAAACAAACCCATAAAAAAAGATTACTAAATAAATACTACAAAATGCTATACTATTTTATAACTTTACATTTATAACAGTCATGTTAATACTTTAACAGGGAGTATTAATATGAAACCATACTTTAGGCATATCCTATTTGCAAACTTTCCCCCTGAATTTCAAACAGGTGGGAAACCTATAGATCTCACAATGAAAACAGCAAGGGATCAGAGAGTAAATAATCAAGAAAGGTTTTGTTTTGTTTTATATTTTCATAGAAAATTAACTGCGGATTTACCAACAGTTTGTAGTGTTAACATAGTCTCTGACTGTAACAAACGTATTTAAAATATGAGCTTCCATAAAAATTCCTTTTTGCAAGTTCTACAGAAGTTGTTGGAATACCCTCCCTCTCTTGTGCATGAGACAGACTCTCATCCATTACTCAAAAGAGGTCATGATATGCATTAACATTTATAAGCTGGCAGCTGTTCAGATTGTCTGCCTAGTAGCTGGCTAAATGAATTTTATTCTCCAATTTTGATAGAGTTGAATGAACTATCATTAAAAAACAAAACAATGAAAAATCATTTGTATTCCTTGTTTCAACATTTTTTCAAACAATAATGGATCACATTCACGGCTTCTAATACACTTTTCCAACATTTTAGAGAGAAAAAATAACAACCAGCAAACAATTAACAATATTTTGTGATCTTATATCTGAAAAGAGTGTTTTAAATAGGAAAGTGACTTCCACTAGTTAAAGGTCTTTTACTCCTTTAAAATGCAAAATGCTTTGTTCTTGGGGGGAGGAGGGGGAGACATCAGTAACAGCAAGCTGTTCACCATTTCTGAGACAAATACTTGCAAAAATACTAAACACAGACTACATTCATAACCGCAGAAAGACACAGAGAAGAAAGAAAACATAACTTGTAAAGTTTTGATTGAAACTAAAAAGGGTCAATTCTTACCCCGATACATTACTTGTAAAGCTTTTTTCCAGAATGTGTCTGTATAAAACAGAAATAAAGTTAATGTAGAGTGGAAAGGATCTGAGCCAGGATTTAAGATTTAATGTGCTAACAACTTATAGCTTTTGCTCAAAAAATTATTTCTATTTTTGCACTGAGGCAAATTATAAACTTTTCAGATTTAATGTAAGATTACTAGCAGCAATTGGCACAAACTCCTGAACATTGTGGGCTGTATCTTTAAAAGGTGTCAGAGGAAAAGCAGATGAAATGCTGTAATCTCCACCCACTGTCGTTTAAGAACAGCTGCCTACGCACTCCACACACCCAGCATCCTGCAATCCACCCTTCTTTACAAACCTACTGCATTAGGCGATGGAAATTCAGGATATACAACCACAGTGGCCCCCGAGAAATCTGTAGCCAGAATACCACGCAGCATTTTTGTGACCTCTACCCACTTGGTCATACTTCCCCGTTATATCCTGTGAGTGGGCTGTCTAATGGAGTCAGTGCTTCCCACAGCCCTACCAGACTGCAGAAACCGCCCTTATCCTGGAAATTACAAACCCCGTTCTTTTAAACATTCCATTCTCCTCTAACACCAACAGGGTTTCCTGCTCCCCTCCCCTTCCAAACAACAGGTCTTTCAATATAATTCTCCTCCCTGGTAACACCTTTAACTATTTAGAACAGTGCTCAAACTATAGCTCCCTTAAAGGTACATCCAGTGTCTTTTGCAACACACACACACACACACTTTAACACTAAGTCCTCTATTAAGAAGTTTTGTGCATGACAACTGCTTACATTAACAATTCAGCCTCTCTTTCATAAACAATCCATTTTTACTTGCTGAGCAGAATTGCTGTTGCTAAAATATAGTTCTCTTTGGCCAAGTCTTTTCTTGACAACTTTTAAACAAAATTGAACAATCATCTTTATTAGTAAAAGATCATTTCAAACACTTGTAAAAGGATTACACTGATTTAAAGCAAAAATATTCAGTTTCAGCATTCAGCACCCAATATTGCAAATATGTTAGCATGTCCAATAGGTAATAAAGCTATTATGCAAAATCTCACATTACAGAGATTTAACTTGGACGTTTGTATTATTGTTCAAATGAGAGAGCTTATTGAGGAAGAAGTGCACAAGGGGCAGTAATTATTAAAGTATAATTGGGCATGACATATATTTCAGTTACAATTTATATTTGCTACTAGTGAAAATGGTCAATACAAAATTCAAGCTAAATGCCCCTTTCAATTTAGCATCCAAAGTAAATCAATCAATGAAATGAACTACTTGAATATTCCAGGGGGAAAAATAAGTTGTCTTATTTTCTTTATGAGGGATGTGGGATAAGCTGTCTTATTTTCTTCAATCTTGAACTGGTTTCATATAGTCCTTTCCGTAACCAGTAGCACAGTTTGAGCAAAAGTTCATTAAAAGGGCAATTAAAATATAAGTGTTTATTTTGTGGAGGATTTTCATAGTTGTCAAGTTTGGGATTTGGCCTCTTGTTTTGAGCCATCTTTCTATGGATTGATATGAGAGAGTGGGAGCCCCTACATCAAGCTATAGAATAACAATCCCCAAGAAGAACCTCTTAAATAGCAAACAGCAGCCCCAGCTTGCTCAGGTAGGAACAACAATTTTTGCTACACAGATGAAGATACATGAACTTCAGGCTGACATACTTGTTAAACCACAGTGGCAAAAGATGGAATGTTTGAATTTATTTGTTACGCTTCTGAATTGTAGTATCAAATGAGCTCCTGGATCCTCAGGAATTGTAAGAATGAAGAGAAAAAAGTGGAATCTCTCCTCCTCCTGCTCAAAATAAATAAAATTGGAAAAAATCTTAAATTTTGAATCTGCCGTTTCAAATTTGTTACAAAATGTCCTTGCCAATGGAACAAAATGGAAAATTTACAATTAAAAAAAATAGGTTCCTTAAGTAAACAAGAGAAGTTTAAAATGGAACAATAAAGAGAGAATGGTCTCCAAAATGTTCAGCTGGGTGAAAAACCTGGAACGTAAATTAGAAAACAGTCCTAAGTGTAAGTTCTCTTATCACTTCTGTTATCATCTCAGTCAGCACCAACCTGTAGAACAGGCCCCTACTTGGGGGGTTCCCCATTCTCTCCTTCAAAAAGAGATTAAAATAAAAATTATCTGGCTTTGGCAAACTTCCAATATTTAAAGTAAAGTGTTAAAAATAAATTCCTTGTAAGAAGGTGAATCAGAACTTTACCCTCAGCGGTCTGAATGAATAGAAGCAAATACTGAAACCTGATGGCTGCTCCATTTAGGGTGCAGCATGGTTTTTTATTTCTGTTCACAGTCTTGTTCAATCTCACATTCATAAGAATAGAGCATGTATGCAAACACACAAATCTCATTTTGCAGAGGAATTCTGATACCTTGAGTACAGGAAATTTCTGAATCTCCCTTTTCAAATTAAGTACCAGGCTCAAATAAAAGGAAACCAGCAATATACTGAAAGCAAAAACCAGCAGTAATTTCACTGAAGGCCAAATGTATAGTTAGTAGGGATATGAATTTCAACAAGGCATCCTAAGAAATATATTCACTTTGCAAAAAAGATAAGAAGGAAAAAATAAATGCCAATGACTGCAGTAGTTTAGTTAAAAGTTCATGAAAAAGGTAGTGCTTTTAACTCTATTTATACAATATATGAAGTATTATTTTCATTTTTATGGCTCATTTTTCTTAACACAGTTTTCATTAAAGAAAATTGTTTAAGGTTTTAGATAAGACAATTCTTCCTAAATACTCAATGCCCCATCCTAGAGCATTATGAATACTTAAAATAAACAAACAGAAATTCAGCCATATTGATCTCTTTTTTTTACAGAATGTCAGAGAGATTATATTAATTTTGCCAGTTATTTTCAGATGTCACACACTATTTTATCAGGTTTGCCAAAGACTACAAGTGGCCCAAACATTGTACAGAGGATAAACAGTTTGAGGAACATGTTTATAATTGACCATACATGTCAGAAAATGTTCACTGTTACATTTATTTTTCCTTTATTACTGTCAATTTACCCTGCCCTTCTGTACAGCCCTTAGATGATCTGAAGATATCTTGTGTATTTGAGGTCATTGTTTGAGGAATCCTACCTCACCTCAGTTTACATAAACCAGAGCAGCTTATACACTATCTCTGCTGAAAACCTCTTCCAAACCAATTTGCGATCTCCTGATAAAGAACGAAATGTTATCATTACTGTAACTTGTATCAAGGTGCTGCACAGCATGACAGGTGGAAATAATGGGAAGGGAATAAGGAGAAATCCTATGCAAGCAAGGCAAATGCGGTAGAACTGCAGAGAGTTTAAGAGTTTCAAGAAAAGTATATGCTTCACTTTTGGGGAACTCCTGGAATATGAAGATTTATTACTATTAATTCAGTTCCATTCTTCCCTTCCCAATCTGAACTGAGAATCCTGTCTGTGTAACTGACATGCAATGAGTGCTTTCCATTGAATCATATGCATGTAATGGCAGGGATCAGACTCTCACTTCTAATTAGTGGTATGTCATAAACAATGATTAAATGACAGCGCTCATCACTATTTCAGAAGCTTTCTACTACTCCCATAACTGTATATGAAGTAATAAGGAAGAAAACTTTCTTTTGCTCGTTATGTTTCTTTTGCTACTTAAGTATTTCCCTTCTCAAATGTTGATTGGGTAAAACAAAACTAATTTGGAAATAGCTTAACACATGTTGATGTCAAATATTAACTTGAAACTATTCAGTCAGAAAGCTTTAGATAGCTATACAATACATATTACAAGAGTAGTAAAATACAGCAATGGGTATTACTAGATCTCATTTTAATAAAAGTTTCCTTGTAACTCAATACCCCGTTTAAGATGTTATAGGATCATGGTATGATACACTTTCATACAAGATGCTGTTGTAATATATACCATCATGAAAATGTTGTAAAAAATTAAATTCAAAGAACATTTAAGTTGCTAAAATTGCCATTGATTTCACCACGAAACTGACTATTAATCTAGAACCTAGGTCCTCACTCATTTTAAAAGTTCTTGCATTTATTTTAAATCTTACTAAATGTAATTCAGATGCAAATTTAACAAAATAAAATATTTTTACTTTGCAGTTATGCAAATACATCACTAGATGGCATTCTACTTTCTTCCGTAGAGTCATACTGAGCACAAAATACTTATTTGTCAAAAAAATTAGAAGTTTAACTGTACTTCTCCTAGTTATTTTTGAAACTATGAAAAGATAAAAATAAAATAATCGAATTAAGGACATAAAAGTAGTTAGCCTAATAGTTAGCATGATCAACACTTGAAAATGGATGTGTGGTCAACATAAAACCTTTCTTTACAAAGGATTTAAAATTTTAAAAACTAGGAATACGGCATAGTGATAGGAAAACCTCCAAAAGGTTTGATTTATTTTGAATTAGCACCACAAAACTGAGGGACTTATCCAAATGGTACCAGAATATTTGATCCTGTCCCTTTGAGTCCAGAAAATTGGAATGCAAGTCTCATCCCAGATTTCTGATATTTCTGCTTCCAGGACTTCTTGGAATTAGTAAAGAGAGGCAGAAGCAGACTCAAAAATCATAGTAAAAGATATACAAACATTTTTCAACTAAAATAAATTTTCAAATCAAATGTCAGGCAAAGAATCTGACTTAATTCTTATCAAAATGAGTTCATCATCCATTCCTACATTACTATGCTTTTCCTTTAAAATACAACTGTGATTATATAAAGTTGGTCACTCAAAAGACTCATTCATAGTGACCAAAGTTTTGCTCCCACTGAGCTCAAAGATAGCAGGATCTGGCACATGAGGACAATACATTTTCTATTAGACATTCTGCAAGCTAGATTTAGACAACAACATGAACAGAAGTAGTACTAGACTTTTCATAAAAAACAGAAATCAAAACAAATCATCACGATGTAAAGAGAGGCTCTTTACATAGGTATTTTTATATTAAAAATGTATACGGCTTCTGAGTGTGAAAATGCATTTCTATATATAGGAAGGTATTAAAGTATTTCAGCCCAAATTACACGCTTACTCAATAAAGCTATTAAACATTGTTTCCTTCATTGCTTCTACTGCAAATCTATCTTTTACACACTTACACACACACACACACTCTCTCTCTCTCTCATATACAGACCTAGCTTCTTAACTTTACGCAGATTATTTTAAAATGAAATTGTTTTAAAGCAATTGTGCTGATTACTTTATCAGGTTAAAGAAAACTGAACTAAAACGTCCCGAACCACAAGACATATTTTAAAACCTCTCAAATCTTTAAATAGAAAATTAAAGAACTTCGTTCATCTGAAATGCTTCAACCAGAGTAGCTCTCTTCAGACACATTAAAACATGAATAAAAGTTATATAATGTAGTACCTACATTTTACTTTGTTTTATGATAGATTTGAACAAGCTGGCTATCTTCTCCAAAATCAAGCAAATATAAAATTATAGAGAATCACTACACTGAAAACATGCCATAGATCCAAATCCAAACTAGGATTGACAAGCATTAAGTAAGCAGGCAACAAACTAATGGAAGGAAAAGAAATTAACTTTCTGAAATAACTTTATATTTACCCTTTTCCAGCTCTACATGTCCGTTCTTCTCTTACACCTCTACTGTAGTACACCTACATAACAATGTGCACAGTCTTGCTTATAGTAGTTGTGCCAATAGAATTTCTCCAACATACAACCCACAGACAAGTCCACCTGCCAGGAATTCCCCCAAGGAGAAGAGCATGAAGCCTAAGAGAATTTGCATCACTTTTGTGCGGATTAAGCAGAACAAGAATTGGTTACACGAACTTTAACTGCTTCCGAACATGGACCCAGATTCTTTAGGCACCTCAAATCCTCTCTGACATCCAGCAAGATTTCTACGGGACTAGGCATGCTGACGAGGCAGCAGATAGCTGTACTCCCATGTGCTTTAGGTGGGAAGATGACTCACTCTTACACATCTTTTAATGAATTCAGATAAATCTGTCTTTGCACATCAGTATTGTTCCATGGTCTGTGCACGTCACTAATCATCCACTACACTTTGTCATGCTGCCTCATGGAACCTTCACCTTCTCATACAGGACATGTGTGAAATATTTCAGTAGACAACTATCTGTAAGCAATATACCAACAAACATCACACATCTATATTTGTCAGAGACAAAAATTCCACTTGGGATGAACAGTTTATGGATCTGGAACCACCATTATATCTCTTAACAATTACCCACTACCACATGCTAAACCATCTTTCTCAGATGATTAGACTTCAGTTTCTTTCAGGCATGCAAACATTAACAGTCACCCCAAACAAATTCTATCATCCCAGCCAGCTTCTTGTAAATAAAAGCAACATCACAAGAAACTGGTAATATTGTCATTTTTTTTCCTGTGCTTTAGCCTCCAAACCTTACAAGTTCCAAAGGGATAACCAACCATGTCAGCCTAGTTCAACAAAACAAGCAAGGAGCCTTGTGGTGCTTTTAAAGATTAACAAATTTATTTAAATTTGTTAGTCCTCAGAAGTGCCACAATAAACCTTACAAGGCACTTTAAATACAGGTAGAACATGATGCCTGCCTCAGACAAGGTTAGTGAACAAATATTACAAAATAAATTGTAGATAAGTCTAAGACCCTCAATAGAATATGAAACTATTAACTGCCAACAACTTTCTAAAGCTAAGGAAAGTGCAAGCTGATTTTCAGAGGCACAAATGGGAGTAGGGTACCTAGTTAGTGCCTTAAAAAATCTCCACTTACTGTCTTCCAGCGCTGCAGCCTTTCAGGTCTCATGGAAGTAGCCAAGACTCATTTGGGAATTTTCCTTGCTGGTTTGAGAGCTGGAAAGGTACATGGTGGCAGTCATACATTAGTGTAAAAGTTATCTGGCATATATTAAGTTCGTGTTGGCATAAAAACAGCCTAACTCCTGTATATCATAACACATTGCTATCATAACGGCCATCTGTCACATAACTGTAGCTTGTCGCTCCACTCTCTCCTCCCTCACCAGAGGCTATTGTTAAATAAGTTCTGGAGGTTCTACTAATTTTGCCCATACTTAAAATACTAGACTATATTAGGACCAAAAAAAAATGCACTGAGAAATCTATTATAGTTTGTTTAGGATGTCAAATCCAACTGACTATATGCTTTGTATTACAACCCTGTTTGGCTGGTTACCTCCATGTGATAAGGAATCAAACACTGAAGGAAGCATCAATTTATTTAGCACAGGTGTTTCTGTAAATATGATATAGTATGATAATCCACTATGCTAAATGGTGCTTGCACTCACTTTCACAATTGATGCATTCTACTACTAGTACACTAGGCAGTGACCAAATATTTGGGAATTCTAGCTGACTGGTGGTTTTCTAAAAGTTAGTCTTTAAACTTAACGGGAAAAACAATGTGTGATTGATGGTGAACCCTAAGGTTTTGTTTTGGTTTTGGTTTTTTTTTTTTTTTTTTTTTTTTTAAGGGGGGAGCAGGAATAGTAGGGAAGACATTTTGCAAAATGATTTTAAATTTAAGGGACTTCAATATAATAACCATGCATAAGGCCAACAGGACTCTGGATAGAAAGCACAAGACAAGCCCATTGAACATTCATTCCAAGATTGACTTACACATCATAGTATTTGCTTTCATCATTTTACAGAAGCTGAAATGACTGAGAAGCTTTCCCTTTTAATCCTCAAATAACGGAACTAAGGAACCAGGGTGCTTCCCAGTGTCCCAAAATGGGTGGAAAGACACGCTAGCTACATGCTTAAACGTAAGCACCGAAGAAAGCACATCTATGAAATTGAGAGCCTTGTTAAAGTCTTATCTCCCATCAGGTGCTTAACAGTGAGTATCTCACATATTAGGTTCCAACCAGCAAAGTTCTAAGTACTTCTTCAGCTTTAGACAATTTCTATTTCTAGAGGCATTCAACTCCAAATACACAGAAATAATCATCGGAGGAAGGAAGGAAGTTTTCTTCTAAACTGTTGCAATGGTCCTGTAATTTTATTTTTTTAAGGACTCAAACATCAAGTATTTGGGAATTCCCCTTTAAGCACGAGTTTCTGACAAACTTGCAAGTAGAGCAAGTAATTTTATTAAAAACGTAATAGCATGCAATTTTCATGCAATACCTGTAACTATCTTTGAAAACATAAAATAGATTTTTCCCAATAAAGTTTTTGTAGGAATTATAATTAAAAACAGATTTTAACAATATTAAACAAGTCTGAAGAGCAAAAGTGAAAGAGACTGTCTGACTATGTTGTATGCCAAAAACAGTCAGAATTAAAAACCAACCAAGCAACCATTTTCCAAACAACTAGTTTTTGCAAAATCTACATCAGAGTATGTAGGTTCATCCTTACCTGTGTAGAAAAGTATCTTCTCAGTGGGCTAAATGATTAATCACCAGCTGATCACCTGACTAGAGCCTGAAAAAAAAATCAGCTGACCATTTTGCTAGCTGGCTTCAGCTTAAATACTAGTCTCCATAGCACTTTGTCATGTGAGTCAGGACAGAACCAGCTGTCATTGCTTCAGAAAAAAGGGAAATGGGCCCCTCTGTTCCCACCTCCTTCCTTCTTCCTCTCTCTCTCTCTCTCTCTCTCTCTCTCTCTAGTCCCCCTCCCCTTTCCATTCTTCAACTTTGCTTGCTCACTGCCTGACTGGCTGGGGGTCTCCCAAGGGAAGCCACATTCCACAACATTCAAGCATTACCCCCTATCTCCAGGTTTCTCAACAATCTGCCTAGACACTTTTCTTTCTTTTTCTTCTTCTTTAAAAAAAAAAAAAAGATTTTAAAAGAGAAAGAAACAAAAACAAACAAACAAACAAACCAACCAAAAAAAAAAAAAAAAGAGAGAGAGAGAAACAGTGAAAAGGCACTACATTCCACAACCCTCAGTCAGCCCTGGCAGGCTGTGAGGCATTTTCAGTCACACAGTACAAAATGCATTAGTCAGAGCTGAAAGACCACACACTTTGTACCACTACCATGCTCAGAGAGAATGGTAAGAGCTAAGCTACAGGAAAAAGGAAAAGAGGGGTTTTCAAGAGTGTTTTCATTTTACATAAAGTTTCCTCTTACATATGAGAGCAATATTGACGGGGTGGCGGGTGGGGGGCTAGAAAGCTGACATCTACAGCAAATGGACTTGCTTAATGTAAAAAAACATTAATCACTCCTTGAAATTATGACCTATAGTTTAATGTAAATAACCCCCCTTCAACAGAATGTATTACTCCAAAGACTGTAAGACATTATCTAAATCAGAACGTCTATCTCCCTTATGGCTTGTTCATAGGAAATAGAAGCCTAGAAAAAGTGAAAGTAATATTGCATGATTCAGATTCTCCTAAACCACATACACTTTCCAATTCTAACCTTTGTCTTGTTCTGTACTCATAGTTCTGCAATTAAATCCAGCAACCACTCTTTTCTCTATTTTAAGCACCTTCAGCACTTTCTGTATATAGGGAATCTGATCAGAAAGGAATGAGAAAAAAGAGTTCAGTGTAAAAATAAAAAACAACAAAAAACCCATTCCTAATCCAAATGATCTAATCGTTCATCCATCTGCTCACTGCTTCCCTCCCTCCCCTCTCCTTCCCTTATCTATTGCTTCAAGGCTTTTTAGCAACACACATACCAGTTTAGAAGGAAATGCCACTTTTTATCACGCTCATCAAGAAAGTACTTGAGCACATGTTGTTGTCCATTCACAACAGTACCAGGCAGCCCCCAGCCTTGAATTCCCCACGCTGCGCTGGGACCGTCCCTAATGCATCCTGCCAGACTCACTAACTTAAGTCAGAGTTCGAAGCAGGGGATGCCGGGGGGAAACCCTCAACCATTACCACTGGAATTTCTGTTTAGGAAAGTCCATACATGAAGTATGAAAGACTGATACTAAATATCGGAAAGAATACAATTTCTCTGTGGACTCTGTGGTTATTGTATGCTTCATCTTGAAAAACTGTTAAAAGGAGACAGCTTTAAGAAAAACTTAATATATATTTATTTACAAACAGCTATAGCTTTTCAATGTTTTCCATAGCACACATTTATATAAACAAACATACTAACTTTGGCATGGCTACAGATGTAATTTAAATTAATGTTAATCATGAAACCACGTATTCAGTGGAATAGACCTCCTCAGCTGTAATGCCATATTTTCAAAATAAAGATAAAGGGGAGCACCAAGAAGAGGGAGGAGGGAAACACATTTGCTCAGCATGTTGGCAACTTAGATACATTGGTTTCCAAAACAAATCACAGCTGATGATACACAGCATTTCACAAAGGAAAGCTATCACAGAACAGCCTCGCAGATTGAACACTGTCACCATTACAAGTTGTCAAATGAATAATTCATGAGTGGAGGGAGTGCCCTAGCATTAAAGGACATGAACTATTTCATGAGTTGTCCTAAAGCTACCCCTTCACTCCCAAATTCCTTTGATTACTTAACTAAATAGTCCATTTTGCTTTAAAGTATTATTAACTAGCAATGGTCAGAAACAGCATCAGGACCAATAGAAACTCGTGCTGCTGCTACTTCTGAGTCGAAAGAAATGGAAGTTAGAAAGCAAGCTAGATGAAAAACAACCTATATCAAGCGTCCATTCTGATAACGGAAATATCAAAACCTAGGAAATTTTGAACTTAAGAAGTTTTACTCAACTGCACTTTCTATCCTTGAAAAGGACTAGTAGTAATAATGAATACTTTGCCCTTGCGTAGCACTTGCATCCAACAAGCTCAAAGGACTACACAAATGCTAATGAATTAAGTTTCACAATACCCTCTATTAGGGAAAAATATAATTATCCATTTACAGCTCAGGAAATTATGTGTTTACAGAAAGATTAAATAATTTGCTGAAGGTCAGATAGGAAGTCTCTGCCACAAAGCCAGAAGTGGGTCTCCTGGCTCCCAGTACTGTGCCTGAGCTGTAAGACCACCCTTCCTTTTCTGAACAAAACAGTTACTAACAAGTAGAACACTGCTCAATGCAGGAGCATAGCCAGCTGCTGTTTTCTGACTGAGCACCTGGGTCTCTTGGGTGTGTCTGGCAAGTCCTGCTTCTGATCATATGACTGGAAGCTTCCTGATGATGCTCCAGTTGGGAACTGAAGTGCTGGGATAAGGAAAGAGGAGTACAGTCAGCCAGGGTTGGAGCTGCAGGCAGAGAGCAGCCCACCCCCACCTGTCTGCTCAGATCACCGCTGCAGCTGCCCGCTGCTGGTTTGTCTGCAATTGTGACAGCGAAGTTCACACTGCCACCAGGCACTGTGGTGGGAAGAGATGGGTGGGTCTGCTGGCCAAGTCCCACCCATAGCTACACCTCTGGTTCAGTGTCACTGCAGATGGAAATCAACTTTAAATATATAAGGTATTTGTTGAGGTATTTGGCGCGAGGCTAAGAAAAACTGGGAGTGAAGCATGAAACAAACTTCATGCCAGAAAAATTTATCAACTAAATTAGTCCTGAATAACAAATAAGTTTTTGAGTTTATGCCAACACAGCAAGGTACTATTCTTCATGTTCAATTATCATAGAGAAAGCAGATGTTTATACTATAGAACTCTGACCCATAAATGTTCCTCTCGAGGGAAATCTTTAGTAAAAGATGAAAGATGTAGGCGATCTGAAGAGAAACCAGAATATTAGAACATATATTGGATAAACATGAATTAATAAATGTGGACAAACTGTATTAATCAATGGATGTGAACATGGAATTCCCAGAGTCCATATTAATCATTGTCTATTTCCCAAGCAATGATATTTTAGTAATTTAATTCTTTCTACAGCACAATACTTAGATTAACTCAAATTCAAATCCTCCAGCTTCGTTCTACGTGTTTCATATACTAAACGTGTCTTTGAGTAAGTGGTAGCAAATGTGTTAAAATCGGTGTACACATCAAATTCTAGATGTAAACCTGTCTCAGATTATGCCAGTGAGCATAAATTAACTAGTTTTTTCCCTAAAAAATAGGAAGTCCTGTTGCACTTTTAAAGATTAACAAAATTTAGCGTATAAGCTTTTGTGGATATAATCCCACTTCTTCAGATGCTTGAAATGGAAACTGCAGTATGCCAGGTACATATATACATGCAGAGAAGGGTGGGTCACAAGATCAATTCAAATAGTTCGGGGGGGGGGTAATCACTCTATTTTAGCAAACCAAACAAGTTGTATTAATTCAAAGAGTGTGGAAGTGGGCCCTGTAACAGCAACAAATGAGAAGGGGAGAATATTAAAAGAGTGGAAATTACCTTGTGTAGTCAGTTAGCCATTCTAAATCTCTAGCAGACCTAATCTGATGGTGTCAAGTTTGCATACAAATTGCAGTTCAGCAGTTTCACACTGGAGTCTGTTTTTGAAGTTTATTTTTGCTAAAGCACTGTAACTTTCATGTCTGTTACTGAGTATTCACAGAGACTGAAGTGCTCTCTTACTGTTTTTGTAACATTACCATTCTTGAGGTCTGACTTGTGTCCATTTACTCTTTTGTGCAAAGACAGTCCAGTTTGGCCAATGTATATGGCAGAGGGGCATTGTTGGCACATGATGGCATATATCACACTGGTAGACATGTGCAGGTAAATGAGCCCCTGATGGAGTGACTTATTTGGGAGCTGCATTACATATGACACTACTGCCCTTACTTGCAGTAACATATTCTTATTTCTGCTATCAACATAAAATACCATTTGAAGTAATTACACAAACTGATTAGCCATACCACAGTTAGGTATGACATTTCTTGAGTTACAAACTGTAAGGTTAGAATTAACATAACTTAATTATAAAAAAGTTTACTTAACTACACAGTAACTGTTATACATTTCACTATAGGTGTATGGGTTCCCAAAGTACTTTTATGGAGACTTTTGCTAGAAAGATACTTAGAAATCTGTAAACTAAGGAGTGAGAAAGAAGAAAGCTATCTGTTGATGGATGCACTATACAGGTGGAAGCTAACTGGACTCACAATGAGTGAAGAGATAGGCAAAACATGCAGACAAAACATGAAGTCTAAACTATACCTAATTTCTGAAAAATGAGGTGATAACTGATGAGATCCCATCCAGATTGAAAAAGTCTTCAATTCTGCTGCATGTGGCTGTGATAGTAATAGTACTTTCTGCTGTTCATCCACATAACTTCAATATCTTGGAAGTAGTCTCTCAATGTGTCACTCTAGTAGATACGCAGGCACAGTAGGCAAGAAAGAATTAATGGGCACAAAACTGACATCAGAAACCACAACAAACTAAAACCAGTGGGGTCAGCATTTCAATCTTCCTGATCACTCCATTAACAATTTGTTAATTGTTGTGCTCACACAAATGAATACTAAATCAAGGCTTCAAAGAGAAGCTAGGGAAATTAAATTCATTTGCAAATTCGGTTGTACTACTGCAGGTGTTAATCAAGACAGAGTCTTTTTCTCGCATTACAACAATGGATTTGACCTCATCTTCCTCTGTATGTTGTTTCCCAGTGTTTGAATTTTAACAACTATTTTGATTTGCTGTTATAGTGTGACCTGTTCCCATGACTTACACTTCCTTGCATTTATTTTCCCCGCATTCTATAATTTCCCTCTTCTTCAAAGCGTCTGACAAAGTAGGACTTTCTCCCATGAAAGCTCATGCAATAAATAAATCTGTTAGTCTTTAAAAGTGCCACAGGACTCCTTGTTTGTTTTGCTGAGCCAGACTAACACGGCTACTCTTTGGACATTGCAGGGGGTGAGCATCTGGCATAGTGTTCCTTTGTACAGTGTGTAGCCACAGGAGATTATCTGCTTAAGGTTCTCAGGGCTGTCTGTGAGGACTGGTCTACCTCCCAAAGCCTGAGAGAGTGAGGGATTATCCTCCAGGAGAGACTGTAGATCTTTGAAGGGTTTCACTTGGGGGCTGTTGGTGATGATCAGTGGCATTCCATTGCCGTCCATGTTAGGTGTGTCCAGTAGGTCACTTCTGGGTACCCGTCTGACTCTGTTAATCTGTTTCTTCACTGCCCCTGGTGGGTGTTGTAATTTTAAGAATGTCTGACAGAAATCTTGAAGGTGTTTGTCCCAGATAAATGCTGGAATGCATGTAGGTAGGTACAGCGGTCAGAAAGTTTCCAGTATAGGGTGACATTTATGTGCCCATCATGTATACAGACACAACAATTACAACTTGCATAAAAAAAGTTTAATGAAATAAGACATATTGAGTCTTCTGGGAAATATTTAACTGGTTGGCTTGTTTCCCCAGTCCCTGTAAATACTATTTTTAGTGACTTTTAGGCTATTGTTATAGAGATGGGCATACTTCTTGCCCATATCTTGTTCTCAAGGCCAATGCTTCCTGAATACGATTTCAGCTAGAAGACTTCTGTTTTGGCAGGTACTTCACTCTTCTCTTCCCTCAAAGCTGCTCTCACAACAAGTATGCACAGGAATAAACAAGTCTTCTTTAGCAGCTAGAACAATCTGTACAGCAGAACATATTTTTAGTTTCTAGAGTCCTCTAGAAACTTGGGCAAGGATTGGACTATTTAACTAAAACAAGTAAATCATACCTATCATTATATAACTAATGGAGTTCAGTTCTCAGCTTATAGTGAGCCATTTACTATATAACAAAGATCTTACTACAATATAAATGGTTACTAATAGTTTAGTAACCTAACAGCAGGAAGCAGGACCTTTGCTGCCTCCAAGAAAGGGTCAGGGCCCAGCCCAGGCCTGGCCCCCTGCCCTGGGGCCCCCCCCCCCCCCCCCCCAGGGCCCAATTTGGCTGTGGGGGCCTAATCCAGCCCCAGCCACTGCTGGCAAGCAGCAGGCGGCCCAGGTGGGCCCAATAAGGCCCTGGCTGCTGCCAGCTAGTGGCCCAGAACCAGATCCGGCCCCTTCCAGCAAGTGGTCGGACCTGGATCCGGCCCATGTCATTGCCACAAGCTGGCTCCTGCCACTGCTAGTGACAAGCTTGGCGCTGGATCCAGCCCCTGCCATTGCTGCACAGGCAGGAGGCCCAGGGCTGCTGCTGCCACTGCCAGCAAGTGGCTTGTAGCCAGATCCAGTTTGAAGCTGCCTGCCACTGCCAGCCAGCAGCAGGAAGATGAAGCCATATCCGGGACATGGCCAGGGCAATTCCAGGCCTGTGCCCTGCAAGTCCAAAGCCTGCAATGCCCATGGCAGGAGGAAAGAATGACAGAATGTGATATAGCTGGTACAACAATTCCAGAGCTTGCAGGGAAGATTGAGAGTTGGAATCTTGCACCACAGAAGAAATGAGGCAGAGCTATTCAAAATTCCCAGAACTTGCCTTCTTCAAAATAACTATCTAGAACAGTGGTTCCCAACCTGTGGCCCAATGGCCAAAAGTGGCCCATAAGGGCTTTCAAAGATCTTCAAAGCTGAACGGATGGCTCATACCCAGAAGAATATATATGCGCTTGCATAATTGCAAGGAGCAGGCTGTTCCATAACCGTTGCTGAGGGCGGAAAAAGGAACTGAGGAGGATCAGGGTCGGGGTCATATATATAGCCACAGGAATGGCCGGAGGGGGCACTGACCACCGACCCTGCTCTGGCAGGGTGGGGCTAAAATGTTTCTGGCTAATCACACACTGCAGCACGTAGACACCTAATACTGAATGATGTGAGCGGCGCTCGAAAAAGAAAGCATGTTTCCACATGGCTGAAAGACCAGCAGAGGGAACTTACTGCAGCCAAACAAAATGGAAGATCAGCACTCCCTTTCCCCCATCTGTAGCAGGGAGCCATGCATCTAGGTCCAAACATGCTGGGGTCCCTGCTGGAGCCAGAGGGAGGGGAGCACTGATCTTCCATCCCCTTGGCTGCAGAAAGGAGCTGCTGCCAAGGGATCGATGTGGAGCACAAAGGAATATAAGAATCTGTGGTTTCCCTGCTGCAGCCAGCGAAGGAGGAGTAGCCTCCTTGCTGAACTCCTTCCATTTGACTGTAGTGGGTTGGGGCACTGCTGGCAGAGACTGGTGGCACTTCAGGGTTATAACAATGATATCTTTGGCCCTCGAGTAAAAAAGATTGGGAATGACTGATCTAGAATCAACATGTTAGGACAAATTTTCTTCTGGATCGAACTGGTACAGGTCTATTGAGATAGCCATACCAAATTAACATCAGTGGAGAATATGGACCATTAATTCAATACCTAAACGTAGATCAACCATTAATCTTGATCTTTAATATGTTTTGGAACACCAGGGACATTCCAGAAGTCTGGAAGAAAGTGAATAGTCTGCCTATATTTAACAAGAGTAAGTGGGATGACCAGATAATTATAGGCCTGTCAACTTGACACTGATATTGCAGAATCTGATATGGTACTCAATTAACAAAGAATTATAGGCATGTAACATAATGAATGCCGATCAATTTGATTTTTGGAAAACAGACCCTGTCAAACTAATAATTTTTTTAATAAAATTATAAGCTTGATTGATAAAAGGTAATAATGTTGATTATTACCCTCCTGTGAGTCAATTGACATAGTACAGCATAATATTTTGATTAAAAAACTAGAAATATATAAAATTAGCATGGCACACAATAAATAGATTAAAAGCTGGCTAACCAATGGATCTCAAAATTTAACTGTAAATGGGGAACCATCACTGAAACTTAGGTTTCTAGTGAGGTCTTGCAGGGATCAGCTCTTGGCCCTAAAATGATTTAACATTTTATTAATAACTTGGAAGAAAATATAAATTCATCACTAATATATTTGCAGATGATAAAAAACTGACATGTGATAAATAATCTTTTAAAAAGTTCACTGATCCAGAGTGATCTGGATTTCCTGGTAAGCTGAACACAAGCTGAAAGAATGGGAAGCAGTGACTGCAAAAGATTTGGGGATGGAGATGGATAGATAAATCAGTTGAACATGAACTCCCAGTGTGACCAAAAATAATACTGTATTCTTTTGATGGTAAAGAGATTATTTTACCAGCTGGTGTGGCCACTGCTGGAATTCTGTGTCCAGTTCTGATGTCTACAATTCAATAAACATATTGATAAATTGAACAGTGTCCAGAGAAGAATCAGAAGAATGATTAAAGTACTAGAAAACATGCATAACAGTGATAGACTCAAGGTGCTCAATCAATTTAGTTTAACTAAGACAAGGTTAAAGGGTGACTTGACTACAATCCATACGTACCTACGTGAAAAAATAATGTTTGCTTATGAGCTCTACAGACTACCAGAGAAAGGTATGTCCAGTGACTGGAAGCTGAAACTAGATGAATTCAGATTGGAAATAAGGTGTAAATTTTTAACTGTGACAGTAATTAACTACTGGCACAATTTATCAAAGTTCATGGAGGATTCTCCATAACTGATGATTTTTAAAATCCAGACTGGATACTTTCCTAAAACCTATGCTCTAGAAATTATTTTGGGGAAGTTCTATGGCCTGTGTTATACAGGAGGTCAGACTACATCAGTGGTTTTCAAACTTTTTTCCTCAGGACCCAGTTGAAAAAAATCATTTATGCCTGTGACCCAGCAATTTACATCTTTGAGCAATGCACTCCAGTCTTTTGGCAGTGGCAGCAAGGGGTGCTGTGACCCAGTGCTTGAGGGTCTGCGACCCAGTACTTGGCTCTGACCACAAGTTTGACAACCATTGGACTGGATGATTATAAGTGCCAAAGGGGCAGCTGTGTTAGTCTAGTTCAGTAAAACAAATGCAGAATTACTGTAATCATCTAAACAAGCAAGGAGTCCTGTGGCACTTAAAGACTAACAAATTAATGGCATGAGCTTTCATGGGAGAAAATCCCACTTCATCAGACACTTTGAAGAGATAGGGAAACTTACAGAATGAGAGGAAAATAAATTTTCCCCATCTTCGAAGCCTCTGATGAAGTGAGATTTTCTCCCGTGAAAGCCCATGCCATTAATTTGTTAGTCTTTAAGTGCCACAGGACTCCCTACTTGTTTAGATGATTACAGAAATTCCTTTTTTCTTGGAATCTATGAATATATGTTTGAAGAGCAATTACCTTAAATAAAGGGACTCCAGAGAAACAGCATCAGATTTTTAAAAAAGATCCCTGCCTCTATCTAGAAGAGGATGGAAATGAAGGATTCAAGGAGCCTTGGACATACAAGCAGGGGATAGGAAAAATGTGACTTCCTCTCCTGAAGTGCAAGAACATTATGAGGATTTTGCTACCACCACAGCAGACAGAGATATTTGGAAAAAGTGGAGAGCAGGTGCTGCATCTTCTTAAAGGTTGATATAGCACAACCAGGCACTTGTGCTCCTACTGTACTCTCAGGACTCCTGACGGCTGTACTGTACATATATTTAGAAGTGTTCATCAGTTTAACATGTTACAGGGCATAAATGAACACTATAACCAAAGGATCAGTTTTTGACCAAACAACTCAAAGATAAATAGTCAAAGAAATGGAAGAGAATTGAATTTTCTCAAAACCCAAGCATTACATCTCTGACCATAATGGTGATATTTTGAAGAACACTGATCTATCTTCTGAATTATATTCCTGCTAAAAAGATACCTAGAAGTCTGACTGCATGGTGTTGCAAATCTCAACTCCCAGATGTACACTCACGTACATGTTATGCACATAGAATGTATACAGACTTTTAGATAGGATAGTGTCTGACACATGTTCTCTCACAATAGTCTTCCAACATTTTAAATAGGAACACCTCTTAAACCCCATCTAAAAATGCATTTCTAGAACCTCTTTCAGTTCAAATCATACGAACAGGAAGGCACCATGAGAGGTCATCGAGTCCAGTCCCTTGCTCTCATGGAAGAACCAAGTACCCTCTTAAACTATCCCTGACAAGTGCTTGTCTAACCTGCTCTTAAAAACTTTCAATGATGGAGATTCTACAGCCTGCCTAGGCAACTTATTCCAGTGGTTAATCACCCTGACAGTTAGAAATTTTCTCCTAATATCCAACCTATACCTCCCTTGGTGTGTCCTATCATCAGCAGTTAAGGAGAACAATTTTCCTCCCTCCTCCGCATGACAACCTCTTAGGGACTTGAAAACTGTTATGCCCCCTCTCAGTCTCCTCTTTTCTAGACTAAACAAAGCCAGTTCTTTCAATCTTCTCTTGCAAGGCAAGTGCTCCAGAGTTCTAATCATTCATGTTGTTCTTCTCTGAACTCTCTCCAATTTCTCCATATTTTTCTTGAAATGTGTCACCCAGAACTGGACACAATACTCCAACCAAGGCCTAATCAGGGCTGAATGGAGCGGAAGAATAACTTCTCTTGTCTTATGTACAATGCTCCTGTTAATACATTCCAGAATGGTGTTCGCTTCTTTTGCAACAGTGTTACACTGTTGACTCATATTTATCTTGCGGTCCACTATGACACCCAGATCCCTTTCTGCAGTACTCCTTCCTAGGCAGTCATTGCCCATTTCGTATATGTGCAGTGGATTGTTCTTTCCTAACTGGAGTACTTTACACTTGTCTTTATTGAATTTCATTCTGTTTACCTCAGACCATTTCACCAGTTTGTCCAGATCATTTTGAATTGTGATCCTGTTCTCTAAAACACTTGCAATCCCTCCCAGCTTGGTCTCATTGGCAAACTTTATAAATGTTCTAAGTTGTTTACTTTCATCCCAAAACATTTTTAGTGGAGTAGGAAAGCAGCATTAATACAGGACTTATCCATAGACATTTTCCTATTTCACAGTATCCAGGCAATAATTAATCATAACGTCAAGTAGACATTCAGAGGAAATATTGGGAAGTATTTATAGAGGATGACTTAGCAAAGACTAAAGGAATTTCCATTATCTTTGTAGCAAGAAAGAATGTAAATTAACCTCCCTCCTTTTCCTACCATATACACACATCTTTTAGAAAGGTGAGAGAAGCTGGGCAACACATCAATTGAGGTGAACTCTTCTGTCATTATCAGCAACTTCTACTTTTCACTTCCATTCCACTAGACTTGATGAACTAGAACTTACTCTTCATGCCTTGACTCAGAGATGCTTTGCTTTGTTACTGTCTTCGAAACATCAGAACTACTTGTGGAGTAGAATGGAAAAGGTATAAGTAAATTAACTCTAAGTGCACTTCCACTTCTAGTGTTATGCTGTCATTTTTTCATTTGTTACCCTCACAATATAAGAAACTCCCCAGCTCAATTTAGCATTCAGGAAGAGATGACAGAGAAGGGAGAATGTAGAGAAGCTTGACAAAAATTATTTTAAAAAATATTTTTGGCAGCCATAACTATAAATACTGAAATTGTTTCAGGATGTGTTTATTGGATGGTCCCATAATGACACTAAGAAGAACAGCAGAAGCAGTGTGAGCAGCAGCATTCTCTTTTTAATTAGGGTTTGATTGATGAACCAGTAGCAACACATTCTTTGACAGTGGGACACACAGGAAAAGCTGTGGTTAACTCTTTAACATGATTTTTCTTTTTTTCCTCATCCGGTGTCATTTTAGAGACTGAGTTTTATTATTAAATAGACCTTTTGGCAATAGGATCAGGAAATAACATACACAAAATATGCAAACAATTCATCAAAGCATAAGTGTCAAAGTTATCAGGGGGCTTGACTATTCATTAAGTCAAGTGAGATCCATGCAGAATGTGCCTAGAGTCCCAGTCATGCCTTTATGCTAGGCTAGCCAACAGGAGTGCTTTGTGATGCCCACAAAGACCAGCTAGAGAAGTTCAGCATACCCAAGGCATAGGCTCAAAATCCCAAATATTTTCACTATGCCCTTCCCTCAATGTAGAGACGTAGAGATGTTGCTTATGCATGAGAAACACATGAATCGTTTTTCACACAGTGGCGCTCCCTATGTTAATACAATGAAACTAGACTTAATACATCATGAAAGTAAATATGCTATGCTGATATTAATCTATGTAAGTGGAAACATCCTATAAAACCCAATATCTATTTCAACATTACCAGCTAACTGAAAACTTTTCAGTAACTGGCATTTCAAAAATAAATAAAAATCATATAATGTGACACTGAATTTTTCATGACAGATTTGCAAGATTCAGAGGGGAGACCTTAACATTTTTGGCTCAGATTAAATACTCAGATATATAGTCGTAGATCTGATGCCTTACAAAGAAAAAAAAAAAGGCTTTCAACACATTTGCTCTTTAAAGTATGACTCTCCTGTCAAAGCAGTTTGTGAAATAATCAAATGAAATTTATGAGCAATTTGCCTGGAGAAAAATTTCAAACAAAGAAATCTATATCTTACTCACTTGGCAAAATGGAATAGAATGTGACTTCCGCACTACCAGATACATTAACAGCACAGGGGGAAAAAAGCAAAGAAAACTGTGATAAATGCACCTAGTTTTCACCACAAATGATATATCCCTAGCTCTTTTCTTAGTGATATGGAACTGTCTTAACTTTGGCATCACTACAGCAAATTGTTCAAACAATATACCATTAGGTCTTGAGAAATCCCTTCCTGACCCATCACACACAGGGAGCTTAGACAACATTGTGCAACCTCTGCTATGCTGACTGCTGTCTTGTTGTGCTCATATGGGGCTGGAAGCTTGGTGCTCAGATGCAAAATAAAGATCACGCACACCTTCTTTCAAATTAAATATCTATTTCTAGCATGAAAATTTTGCTTTTCTTTCTCTCAAAGAAATCTACCTGGAGTCTGAGAAAGCACTAGTTCTTCCCTACATACAAATCTCAACACCACTGCTGAAAAGATCTTAAGAACATGTTGAAAAGAAACATTAACTTTTTACAAAAACAAAAACAACTCCTCTTTCCAACCCATTATATAAAAAATGTTAAACATACAAAATAATGGGCAAAATTCTGCCCTCAGGGGTGCAAAAACAGTTCCCATGAAACTGAATATTAGTTCCAACTGCATGAATCCAGGAAGAAATATTTGTCCCATAACTGAAGGAATATTTGTTCCTTTTCTTCTCTACCATTTTTATACTGACCATTACACAGTCAGAAATCCTGAAAGAAAAAGTCTTTTAGTGATTCCAAGGAAGGGGAAATGAAGACCAAAAGAAGAAAATGTATTTTTAAGGGCTCCCTACTTGTTTGTTGCAAGTGAGACAGCTCTTGACTCAAAAACCACAAATTACCCAAGTGTACAAAAGCTAATTACTGGTAATCAGGCCTTCTCCTGAGCAGTCTAGTCAAACACATTTTTCTGGACCCAAAAGGCTCACTTTTATTAAGAGCTACAACTTACAAGAATCAAAATTCTGTAAAAGAATGACAACTGCAGACATACACTGTAGTGGAACCATCTCGAAAAAATTAAGTTAGTTACATAAAGTTGATGGGTTTTTAATAATGTCTAAAGTTAAAGTTTCTCTCACGTTAGAGACATCACCACTAATTTCTGTCTAAACATTTTCAAAGAATTATTTCGAAAGCTTATTTCTCTACAAATGGGAGATGTTAATTAAAATTCAAATAGCTTGTTCATCTTTCTCATGGCTAGAAGTCCAATGTTTTTCAATAGAATGTCACTAGATAATCAAGTCCTATTTTATCTCAAAATCTTGGGAATGAGAAAGAAAAGCAGGAAACCTTGACAAACTGAAAGAGAGCCAGAACTTTTTAGGTAAGTGGAGGCTGACAGCCCTACAAAAGCAGCATGCAAGTTTTGCTTGTTCCACCCTTTAACTAAATAAAATTAGTTCACCATATGTATATAATAGGACTAAAAGCTATCCTTCCTATATTGTGTGATAAACTCTACTACTTTTAATCTAGGTCTTGACAGGCTGCTAGCTAGATGAACATAAATATAAAGTCGTCAACATGTGAATGACATAAATAGTTCAGACAACCAATTTTTAGTAACAGTTTTTAGCTAATTTATTTGAATCAAGAGAATTAAAACTTGCTCCCTGAATAAGTAGTGTTAGTCATTTGCCAATCATTTGATTTAATATTTCCAAGGAATCACCTGAGATCATATATCATGTTTTGTAAGAAAAAAGGGTTCACGATTCAAGAAATTCCAGTAAGCCTAAATATGTTACACCCACAGAACTAGAATAAAAGTTCATTATAAAGAGTGAAAAGTCAAACATTAAAAATTAGGAAATGCCAAAATTGAGGTGACCTGTACAACCTTAATTTGTTCTCCTTATGTGAATGTATTATGATATAGCCTTTAATTATACAAACTATTTTTTCCACAAGACCCCCCAACCTCCTTTAGTGTGCAAGTCTGGCTGATGCTCACTTATTCAGTAGCTATTCAATTTTCATTTTTAACCCTGGCTGGCCCCTTGACTTAGTTACTGCAAGATATTCATACTTTGCTTTGAAGATAGAATTATTTCTTCATAGGTTTCTATGGTGGTTTTCACGGTAGCATGAAAGTGCTTTACAAACATTAATGAATGAGATGGGTGTGGGGGACTTATCCCATTTTACACATGGGGAACTGATCCACAGACCAATCTGGCCAGTAGGGAACTGCCCTACCCCAAGCTGAGGCTTCAGCCTGGAGCCTGCTCTCACTGAGCATGCTCAGTGAAAGCAGGCTCAGTGTGGGAGATTTAAAATCTCCCAGCCTGAGGCAGCTCCCTGCCCTGCCTGAGTGTACCAAAACAGCATTCTCAGCTTTCAGCGGTCCCCTAAAAATAGAAAATGGAGCTGGAACATAGCATTCCATGACCACTATTTTAAATGTTGGGTCCGGGAGCGCAGTGTTCCAGATCCATTTTCTATTTTTAGGGGGACCTGGAATACTGACCACCTAGAAGTAATGGGCCCCAGAATGCCATTCCACCAAGTTCTGGCTTACCTTAACCCCTGACTAGACAAACATTTTCCCAGATACTTGCTGACAGCAGAGGAATGGAGCGATTCAGGAATTCTGAATTTTCTTCAAGGACCTAGAGTGATATATCTCTAGTCATCACAGACCTTTTACCTCATATTTTCCCGAAGCTTGACCCATTTTGCCCCATTCCCTCCACCTTGTCCCTGTCTCTGTCCCAGTTCTGTACTGCTCCAATCCAATTTCTCACTGCAGATTCTCCTATAACAACTCATCCCAGTCCCATCTCCACCCCTTCAGCCTTCCCATCTGAGTCTCTTTGCACAGGCAATCACAGGGATCTTTTTGGGGCTCCAAGTTCAAGTCATCTTCACTCTCCAGCTCCTAGCTTTTCTCCCCAGTCTTCTCATCCTAGGTTCCTTGTTCCAGTCTCAGTGTTCTTGTCCAGCCAATCTTAGCATTTCCTCTTCCTTTTGTCCCTCTCTGCTAATGCCCAGTCTCAGGCTACTACCACCGTCACCGCTTCAGACTTCCTTATACCCATCAGGATTCATCGTCATGTGATTTCTATAGTCACGGTCAAATAGCTTCCTCCTCTACATTGCCTAGGTGCCAATCTCCCTATTTTTAGTTCTTTGAATCATGGAGGTGCTGAAAACAAGAAGACAAAAGCACTAATTGTCATGAAATTCCTGATCAGTCTGAATAGCCCTGACCTAAAGAAAGCTCAGTACAGCTGCAAGAGAATTTACCTGCTAAACTCTAAGTAGTTTCCGCTGTGCATGGTCAAGCTGCAATTTTTCAAAGGCTTATACTTAGGCCAAATTTGAGTCATTTTTCATAGAAATGGTAAAAGAACATCCCTGACACACGGACAGCTTTCCTAATGAGTTTCAAACTTCTGCTGCAACACATGAAGGTGCTAGAATTTAAGAAAATCATTGCAATTTTATTTACCTTGGCCAAATATGTTTTTTCCCCAATTCTTTTCTCTGAAATAACTGGTTCCATTTTATCTGATTCTTTTAAGTTAGAGTAGGGTAGAGACGGACACACACCTGAGGCAGACACCTGGCTTGAAAAATTTCAGTCTGTATGGTTAAAGTTTTGCAAAGTTATAATCAATTGACAAGATAGTCTTATAATAAGTTTCAGGCAGTCTTAATTTAGGCAAAGCTACCAACCCCATCTCCAACAGGGCTATGTAACTTAAAATGCTGTCTTACGAACAGAATTTCACCAGCTTTAATCTAGTTATGTCATAGACCATGGTGCAGTTAAAGCATGATGCTTAACAAGGCATGAGGACTGAAAGAGGGGCAGACAAAGGAACAGAAATTAAAATAAGACACTTCTTTGTTGCATGAGCATCTCTCTTGGCCCTAGATGATTTCCTCTCTGGCTATTCCATCCTACTGCCCCACAAATAACCACTGCTTGCTCCCAATTCCCATCCTGTTCCAGCTGCAGATTCTTCTAACAGTATAACTTGTTGCCTTTGCTCAGTAACTGGCTGGAATTCAGCTGATTAGAGAAGGCTAAGTAGAGTACTGATCAGCCCATTTGGCCTGGAGACCTTGCTCAGTCCTTTGTTTCCTTCAAGTGAAAGAGAAAAGGAAGACTTACCATAACAGCAAAGGATAGATGAACACCAACTGAGCTTTTACAGTATGATCTTGTACCTCTGATTTTCAGGGAAAAAAAGTCAATAGGAGATCAGAATCAGGCCCTATGAGATGCCTATCTATTATTATTATTCGTATGTAAAAAGCTGATTAATTTGTGAGACTTACACTTCACGTTTACAATACAATTTCTATGCACACATCTGACTGATGGTTTAATAGTAACAATTTGCTGAATTTCTGATAATTTTGCTGTACTTCTAATTAAAAGATATTTGAGTTTAACTGCATGCATTTTTGTAAAAGAAAACTCTGCACCCAAACAAAGTAAAACCAAAAAAAAAAAAAAAAGGAATACCATCTTTCTTCTAAAAAGAGTAAAAAAAGATGCAATAATCTGTTTAGAATAGAATCATAAGGTTGGAAGGGACCTCATGAGATCATCAAGTCCAACCCCCTGGGGCTTGAACCCAGGATCTTCTACATATTAAGCAGAGGTGCTAGCCACTTACAATCCTATTTAAAAAATAAAGACAAACTTTACTCTGTAATATTGCTTCAGCATAAATTATTTCGACTTTACAGAAATTACTGTTAGCTGGAGACTAACAACAAAATGCAGTTAAGAATGTAAGACGATTGCTGTCTTTCAGTCTTCTCTATTTTGTATAAAATACTTTGCTACCCAAGTCTCACTGATCCTCATTGTGCTATCCATCTCTCCGTTAAAATAAAATACTTTGTTACCATAGCAATATTTTCCCACCCTGATATTATTTCCCACTGGTTCGTTCTAGATTTTTGTACATAGCAACCACAAATATCTTTGTTCCCAACAATCAACCTCTTGTTGTCAACGCCTAGCAAAATGAACATATCTGTAAACTGCTAACTTTTCAGCTTCATATTTTCATACAAGACTAATAAAAGACACATTCTGAATGAATATTTTAAATATTTAAATTATAAAATTAGTCTGTGGTAACCTGACATCTGAAATATTAGCATCCAACCTATATCTCTCATTTGCGATTAAGTAATTTATCCAAGTCTCCCCCAGTAACTAGTAAAATCTGAAGTTAAGTGAGCAACGTAATGTCCTCTTACTATTACTAAACCTACTTCTAAACATTTAGCTCATACTGTATGGCCAATATATTTTTTCTGAAGTCAACTTACAAGGAATGCCACAGATTCCTGCTACATGTAACAGTACTTCAGTTTTACAAACACAGGTTCTAAGTCTGCAAATATGCACAAGGTTTTACTTTAAGCATGCAGGAAGACCCATTAAGTAAAAACTCACACACATGCTTAAGTATTTGAAGGAATGAGGCTATGAAGGCTGATCCTGCAAAGCCTGCTGTATAAGATTATCTTTATCCATAGACATAGTCATAGTAGGACTACTCACACATATCACTTTTTGTAGAATGAGGCTCAAAGGGAGCACAATTAAAGGACTAGGCCATACAGCTGTATCTAGTCAAGGATTCTTTTCTTTCTGGAAGTCTTATTACATATTAATTTGTAAAACCAGCCTTTTGTTGATGGTGCACAATGAAGCTTCCAAAATCCTTTTATGTACCATCATGACCTTTTTGGCCTTCCATTACAACACAGTATGAAAAAGTATCAAAGACGGAGAAAATTTCTATTTATGAAGAAGAGACTCATCTTCTAGCTAGATTTTTAAAAGAACCATCTTGGGAGACAATGAAGAATTTTCATTTTTTTCTAACAATGTTCTTTATTATTTGTTGAACATTTTCCCAAATTTGTTAGGTATTCTTTATTCTACATAATTCCACAGTATACACAGTAAAACTAGCATTTTCAGTATTAACTCTAAACCATTTTATCATCTTACGTGTTTGGTTTCTTCAGTCCCCTAAAGGTTATGAATCAAGAAATAACTTGATACACACGTACTTTATGATTAGTGCTTTAATGCATAAAAATTCCTCCATTCTAAGAATGTTTTGGAAGGCCTGAGATTTCTCCCATTAAATATCATTATAATGAAATTACTGACATCAGATTTTAATTAACACACATACAATTCTGAATTTAGTTCTGTATGGTGAGCATCAGGGCACAGTGGATCCCAGAATAACAGAAAATATGACTGAAAGGGATCTTGAGAAGTCATCAAGATCAGCCCTCTGAGCTGAGACATGACCAAGTAAACCTGCACCATCCCTGACAGGTGCTAGTTCAAACTTTTCTGGGAAGCCTATTCCAGTGCTTACCTGCCCTTATAATTAAAAGGATTTTGCTAAGATCTGATTGAAATGTCCCTTGCTGTAAGCCCTTGTTATCCTACCTTCACTGGACATGAAGAAGAAGATCACAACCCTTCCTTACAACCTTTACAAATATGAAGACCTTAACAGATCCCCCATTTCATTTACTTTTCCCTAGACTAAACATGTCCAGGTTCTTAAGCTTTTCCTAATAGGCCAGATTTTCTAAACCTTTTATCAATTTTGCTGCTTTCCTCTGGACATTCTCAAGATTTCTTCAACTAGTACCTTAAGTGCCCTAAGAGGAATTTCATCAGGTCCTGCCAACATAAATGCATCTAATTCAGGCCTAGTAGCCAATCCAAAAGCTGAGGTGCCCCTAGGTGTGCAGCAGCAAAGCCCCCTCCCCTCCCCCCCCCCAACAACTGCCACTGCCACTTTAGAGTGCACAGGGCCACATCACCACCAAAAAACTGATGTGGCTGCCACTAATTTTGGTAGCAACAGTGTGGTATGCTAAAGACCCCCACTGATGCTGGGGTGGGGGTGGAGACTCAGAGACAGCAGCACTGACTTTTTTTTTTTTTTTTTAAGGTACTGGGGAGCTTTTGCTTCCTTGGTGCCACAGTGCTGCTAAGCACCAGGGGCTAACAACTGGAGTCCATGGAAACCTAGCGCCAGGGTTTTGCCAAGCCTTGACTTAATTTACCTAAATATTCTTTAATCTATTCATCCCCTATTGCGGCTTGTGTTCTTTCACCCTTGTTATTAGTATGAATTGTGTTGAGTGTCTGTTCAAGTGAAGACTGAAGCAAAATAGTCATTAAACACCTCCTCTGTCTTGATGTCATCAGATATTAGCTCTGCTTTGCTGGATTTACACTTTGCTCTCTTTCTCTTGTGCCTTACACATTTAAAAAAACCTCCTCTTATTGCCTTTTATGCCCTTTGGAAGGCATAACTCATTTTGTGCCTTAGCATTTCTGATTTTGCCCCTACAGATTTGTGATATTCTTCTGTGCATCTCCTTAGCAATTTGTCCATGTTTCTACATTTTGCAGGATTTCTTTTTGATTTTCAGGTCATTATGACGAGTGCTTCTAATGGACCTATACTGCATCTTACTATTCTTCCTGACATTCCTTCAGATCAGGAAAGACTGTAAGAGTGAATTTAATACTGTCTCCTTGAGAAACTGCCAGCACTCCTTTTCTCCTTAGATTATCTTTCCATGAAATCTTACTTATCAGTTCTTAATTTTTTGAAGTCTGCTTTTTTGAAGTCCATTTTCCTTATCTTGCTGCTCACACTCCTTCCTTGCCTTAGAATGATTACTTACCATTTTATGATCACTTTCACCACAGCTGCTTTCCCTGTTCAAATTTGTTACCAATTCTTTCCTGTTGAATCACATCTAAAATTGCTTGTTCTCCTGGGTACTTCATTCCCTGAAACAAAAAAGTTGTCCCCACTATTTTCCACTAACTTACTGGAACTTTTATGTTTTGCTGTATTACTTTTCCAACAAACATCTGAATAGTTAAAGTCCCCCATTACTGACAGATCTTATGTTTTGGACATTTCTGTGATTTGTTCTGAAATGCTTCATCAACTACTCTTCTGATTTGGTGGTCTACAGTAGCCCTCTAACCATAACATTACCCAGAATTTTATTTCTTTTATCTTTCCCCAGACCCATTCAACTTATGTGCCTCTCTCATCTCCTTCTATACCTCAGAACAAAAGCATATATTCTTAATGTATAATGCAACTCCTCCTTCCTTTACAACCTGCCTGTCCTACATGAACCAACTGGATCCTTCTGTGTCAATATTTTGGCCATGAAATGTATCCCATCAACTTTCTTGATGCCAGTTAAGTCATAATTCAGCTTATGTTACTAATAATTCAAGTTCTTCCTGTTTATTCCCATGCTGCTTGCCTTTGTGTACAGATAGCTAAGACTTGAGCAGATTCCCGCCCCCCTCCCCCAGCTTATTTCCCTCTTGTTGCTCCTATGATGAGGCGTGGTAGTGCAGCTAGGCTGGGACATCTGGTCAATGGATTTGGAGACGATATTAAATAAACATAGCTCATATTAAATAAATGCACCTTTGAAATTTTGCTTATGTTTATAGGTTGTTAGTTTATTATTGCTTTTCTGAGTGAAATTCTGACCCCATTGAAGTAAACAGGACTTTTGCCATTGACTTAATGGAGCCAGGATTTTACCCTGTGTGTTTGTTTAGGGTTTAATAAACTATTTTTATCACTGGTGCTTTGCAGTGCTTGAACAACTCATATAGGATTGGGTCCACATTGTGGTAGGTGCCATGTAAACACAAAAGACAGGCACTGCCTGAAGGAAGTATTATATTTACTAAGGATGGTATTTTCCAAATAAAATGAGGGAAATAGCTTGATGTCAAAAGATTGAAATAGCACAATATTGTATTTGTAGGTACTAGTAAAAATCTGTAGCAAGATGACAAAATTGGGTCTTTCGCTGCTGAAAGGATTTAAAATATTTTATTTAAATGATAAAAATCAATGTAATCTACCTTCCATCTCTCAGAACTTGAAACACCATTTTAAACCTCATTATCATTAAAGCATTTTTCCACAAGGAGATTTCAGAAAACTGTTCTTGCATGCGTGCCCAGTTTTTAAAGTACCTCACTACATATGCTGTTCTGGGCACCTTCTACATCTATGTACCTGTCTATTTTTAAACACAATTCTTCCATGCCTTCCAGCCAACTAGATTTATACCCTGTAGGTTCTGAATTAGGCCTATCATACGATAGAACCAGAAAGCCTCTTAAAAGGCATTAAAATCCCACAGCATAATATCAACTTCTTTGTACGAAGATACTCTCAGACTGGTTGTCATCATTTACTTACCTTCTCTGGAGTCACAAACTAATTTTTTTAAAAAAGGAACTAAACTAGTGGTCCCCAGACTGTAGGGTATGCTCCTCAAGGGGAGTGTGGAAGAACATGGATGGGGGCTTGGTGGGCTTCTGTAGGGGGCGGAAATGGAGTGTCACCCAGCTCTACTCTGTCCGCAGCACTGCTGTGCTCTGGTCCCACCCTCCACCTTAGTTCCTAGCTCCCTGATGGCAGCCCAACACCTGTCCCCGCTCCCAGCTCTTGCGCTGAACCATTCCTGCCTACAGCCATACTCCTGGCCCTGGACATGGCCTCTAAGAGTGTGCAAACTGAGTAAGAAGGAACATGAACTTCTTTTAATATTACTTCTCCCCAACAAGATAAGGGAAGTTGCTCCATTTTAAAAATCCTTTTACTTTGTCTGACAAAGGCCTATAACCCAGTTTTATGAAAAAGTCACACCTAAGTCTCAAAGAATATGAAAATTTAAATTGTTTTCTATAGTTTGGAAAATATGAGAATGTAAATTAATGTTCTCTTTGGCTTTCTATGCCTATGTTAATGTTGTACCTCGATAATCTTTCAGATTGATCAAAACATTAGATATTATAGCAGATGGAGGGGAACAAGACACCAAGGACATACAGAAAAAATATTGTTTTGTGCTCTATCAATTAATATACTCAGTATCATTCCATGATTTCAAGTTAGAATTCTTTGCCCAATAAAGACCACAAATAATCAAAAGGAAAGTGGGCAACTGTGCTTATTCTCTCTACCCAACAGAAACAAGACAATACATTTGTTAAATTCTAGCCACAACTTTCTTATATGTTGATTGATGCCAATTTAAAAAAAGGCAGCAAGCACCACACTCATTTGTGTTTTTGTTTAGTTTTATAAAGGAGACATCACTCCATCCTGTCAAAGGCCTTCTGGTTTCAGCCCTTTCTGGGCTTCAGATGACTCAACAGGATAAACCATAAATGAGAGGTATTGGACTATTATCTAATAAATCGCTTCCTGCCATAACAGCTATCTTATCTTGAACATGAACATTTAGTTAATATTTCTCAAACCTTAAATGATGCAATTTTCTTTGAAGGCTTTACAGGGGAAAGGTGGATGAAATAATAGCTTTATTGGACCAACTTTGGCTGGTGAGAAAGAAGCTTTATCATTCTCATTATCAGAGAAGCACTGCATGCTGTTGGTTCTTTATTTGGTTTAAGAAAGAAAGAGAACTTCAGAAGGACAGCAGAACTGAGCTGTTAAGATGAGTTTTCTTTTTCAACTGCACATTCTAATTCTTTCAGGCCAAAAATTTCATATCCATTCTTATGAAGATATTTATAAAATTTTAATGTAAAATTAACAAGCTCAAATACTTTCCTTCAGCCAATGGTGAAACCTTCTAAAGGAGTTCTATAAAAAAAAAAAAGTAGCCCCAATTTCTCTTCCAGTGTAAGAATAAGTAAATTCAACATACCTAAGTATTTGATTCCTGTTATGGATATTTGGGAATCAGAAGTGCATAAATAAGCTCAGAAGGCTTAGATTTTTAATCAATAAATGTCACTAAATGTCCACTAAACCAATACAAATGTTTCCATCAATCATAATGTAAATTTACAGATAACTGAAGTCAGAAAAATGTTACTTGAGAACATATTTGAGTTTAATTTAAGGATATTACTTTGTATATTTTGATATGTGGTGTTGACAATCTCTCTTTTAACAGCTATAAAGATTTAACTATTTGAATCTCAGCATCTACTGTCATTAAATAATTATTGTCTGATCTTGCATCTACTGTATGACATACTCGCAACTTCTAATTCTGAAAATGTAAATAGAAACCAATAAAATGCTTTAAAATAAACATCCATGTTATCCATCAATTTAAAAAAAAACAATCAAATTCTAGTAAGCCTATAACAAAATGATAAATATTTTATTAATATTTTGTATATCTCTAGTTTGCCTGATTTATCTAACAGATCATTAATTACATAGACTTTATTTTTCATGAGTTACCAAGAATGAAGTTTTTCTCTTACACACCTTTCATACAGTTTTTCAGAGGTTTATTGCCGAGATACAGTGAATATCTGTCAATTTATTTAGCACATATTTTGCTAATTAGTAAAGTCTGAATTTTTTTAAATATGAAGATCTTATTATGGTCACTTCTTAACCCTGATTTAAGCACTTCCCCATAAATGGGGGACAACAACTTATCATATCAGTCTATTCATGGAGTTTAAATTTTCTGTTACAGGTTTTTCTGAAATATCTTAAAACTTTTCACTTTTCTGCTCAGCTATAACTGGAGCTTTTGAAGCAAGAATAACTGATCCTATAATCACTAAGATAGAATAAAGCGTTAATGACCTTGGATTAAGAAACATATAGTCCTCAAGTGATATATATTGTATAACTTGGAAGATGAAGAAAGAAGGTTCTCTCATCATAGACCAACTGGATAATAATTTGTTAATACAGTGTCTTTAGATTTTCTAAAAACATAGGAGACATATTCCAAATTATCTTGCAAAATAGAATTTTAAAACCCTCTTACTAGTAAACATGGACATGGTGACACTGCAGCTTCTAAAAATAAAACCCACAAGCAACATGACCTGTCCATGTTTGAAAGATAAATATTAGACATTGTGAATTTGTTTGTATTCACATATGCCATGACACACATCCAAGATTATCAATTCAGCATGCAGTTAAGTTAATGCTTTGCTGAACTGGAGCCTTTAACTGTATTTAAAAACTAAACAGATACAGAGAAGGTCCTTCCTTAATTAACACTTACACAGAAAAATATCCATTTCTTTCAAGTCTATCTATTTTTTACTTAAGTGCATTGCATGTCAGAAAGTATGAACTTTTTTACAGATGAGTACATACACATACAAAATTTATGTAATTATATTAAAAATATTAAGGCTACGAAGTCAAACACTCAACAGTTATGAAATGACAGAACGATGGTGGCATGTGCAGCATTAATTTGCTTCCCCTATGTGCACACACAAAATCTTACTAAATTATCACATTGTTTTTTCTGCATCACTCAAAATAGCAGGGCTAGTGTTCACTGAATGGGTAGATATTCAATACTCCTTTTTATCCTTTTAAGTTGTAGGGTCACAATGAATTACTTACTGCACTTTGCCCAAACCCTTCTCTAATTTCCTCATGGTCCCAGGTTTCTCAAACTGGGCAACCAGAAAATGAGGAACAGTTACCAGTGGTGAAACTTTTGGTTTAAATGACTTTCCCAGTACCTCACAGGAACTCAGAGGCAGAAGCTGAGATGCAACTGAATTTTCCAGGGCATCATTTAGCTTCCTCAACCGTAAGATGGTCTTCCTCTTCTTGAAATCCCCTGCCTCATTCACTACATGTTCCAATGTCTACAACAAGTGAGGCAGGGGGCCAACAGATAACAGCTTCCTTTACTACTTAATCTTGGTTCATTTTCTGAGTACTATCCATCAAAGTTCAGGCAGGCTTCCTATAATAAAAAAATAGCATGTAATCTTGTAATGATTTTATCATGATGCATGCATACAAAGTGGACAAATTAATGTTGTACAGTAAATCTTAAAAATAGCGTTAACTTCCCAACATTTGACTATGCAATCTAAATATTCTATTAGTATAGGGTTTTTTATGTTTAATTTCCTACCTTTTTTTTTTTTTAAAGCAACATCAAATCCAGAAATTCCATGATGTGGAATTATATTAACGTAAGAATAGCCACACTATCAGGTTAATGATCTACCTAGCCCAGCATCCTGTATTCCAACAATGGCTGGTGCAAGATGCTATCAAGTGATTGATCCTGGCATCCATTCCTTGACCGTAACAATCAAAGGTTCAGGGTCACATAGAGCATTCTGTTGCATCCCTAACCATCTTGGCTAATAAACATTGAGGGACCTAACCTTCACAAACTTACCTAATTAATTTTTGAACTAAGTTATATTTCTGAACATCAAACATTCGCTGGCAACAAGTTGCATCAGCTGTGTGAAGTACTTCCTTATGTTTGTTTTAAACCCGCTCCCTATTAACTTCATTGGGTTATCCCTATTCCTGTAGTATGCGAAATGGTAAATAACACTTGCGTATTCACTTTTTCTACAACATTCAGGATTTTATAGACCTCTACTATATTTCCTCTCAGTCATCTCTTCTAAGCTGAAACATTCTAGCCTTTTTAATCCTTCTTAATATAGATACTATGCCATACCCCTCATTATTTTTATAACCTTCTCTTTTTCCAGTTCTACTTTTCTCAATTCTTAGTATCTTCTTTGAGAGAGGACGAGGAAAACTGCAAGCAAAGTGTGGGCAAGGATTGCCTCTGGAGCCATCCTGGATGCAAGTGTGGGGAGTTTCTTCAGTATTTTGCCCCTACAAAGATGTTAATGACATTATGGTCACTATTACTGGGTGACTTGGCTACAGTGCCACCTGGACAAGATCCTGTGCACCATTTAGGACTAAATCAAGAATTGTCTCTTCCTTTGTGGGTCCCAAGTCTAGCTGTTCCAATCATTCATTAAAGGTGTCTAAAAACTGCATCTCCATGTCTCATATTGAGGTGACATGTCCCCATCAACATGGGGATAGCTGAAATGCCCCATTATTATTGGGTTTCCTGCTTTTGTAGCATCTCTAATCTCCCTAAGCATTTCACAATAACCATCTGAAAGTTTACATGAAGGATACGAACCACCAATTGATTTTCCATAATTTTTTGACAGGTGACAGCTAATATATTCCTACTATGCTACTCTTATTATTCAGGCATGAATTTCTACACATAAATAGTCAATGGCACAATTTGATTCATTTGAGGTTTTTACTATATTTGAATCTATGATCTCCATCTACAGTGCCACACACGCCAGTGGGACTTATTCTACCCTTTCTATATATTTGATACCCTGGTATTACCACGTCCCACTAAATATCATCATTCCTGTGTATTTAAACATACGAGTTCACATTCAACCATCTTAGTATTTAGTCTTCTTGCATTTTTATACAAGCACTTGAAAATTTTGTCAAGTGTTTAGTTATGTGCTCACATGCCCACACTTCTTGTCAATTTCAGAGCCAAGAAATTGACAAGAATGACAGCCAACAGCTGAGGTAAGTAATTCGTGGTATTTACATGGACACTGAGTTGCCCTAAGGACAATGTCTGTTGTAGAAGTGGATTTATTGCATCAATGTACTAGGGTACTTACAATCAATGAAACCAAACCTGGAGGGTGTATTCTGACAGAATCATGTCAAGATAAGCTGCCTTTGCCCTTTTTCCCCAGACTGAATGGGCACGGCAAGTGAACTTTAACAAAACAAACAGCCACCATCCTCAACTGCTCACAAACTTGCCCCAGATATTTTAGTATTTTCAAGACTCACAGCCCAGCGTGTGGTATTCAGCCTCTTCTGGAGTTTGTTTTTGTTGTTTTGGAGTTATGTTGATTAGATCTGTAAACTTTGATGGAAGATGACTTCATACCCAAACTTGGAGGGTGGGGAAGACAGAATGAGGAGAAAGGGCTAGAGGAAATTTAAAATGAGAACACATATACCCCTACAGCAGAATATTAAAAACAAACAAACAAAGATCAGTAAAATAAGGAAAGAAATGTAAAGTGTTAATTCACATCCTGAAAAAGAGACATCTTCTGTTTCATTACAAAAATATTAAAAGGTATTTTTGAATCATTTGAAGTTTTCTGCCAGCAGGAGAGTTAAAGCCCTTTAGAGAGAAGATGATCTCACCTCTATCTCTCTGCATTTCCTGCAGCAATTGGTTTAGTTTTGAATGATTAGATTTTCAAAATATTTTTTTTAGATTTTTCAGAATAAATTTTTGAAAGCAACAGCTGAGTGTTTGGAAGGTCTGTATAGTAAAATCTTCAGCAGCTTCCTGTGCAGCCACCATGATCAGTCAGTACACGTTCAGCAGGAGTTAAAAAAAGAAAAGCACATGGCCTTACTGAAGTCTGTCTTGGAATTAACTTTTTTCTTTTATTTTTTGGAAACTTGTCATTAAGGAAGACTAAACATTTCAAGCACAGTTTCAAGTTAATATCTTCTTTGTATTTAAATATTGTAAGCTGAAAAATGGAAAATGGAACTGGAATTCTGTGAGGTGTACATCTCCATGATCAGCACCCCCCCCCCCCATATGACCTCCCTTTGCATGGCTATTGTATTTGATCTTTAGCACACACTGATTTTGAAAAGAAATTTTTGTCCAATTACATGGATCTTTAATTTAGTGGAAAAAATTTCAGTTGCTCAATAAATCCATATTTTAACATTCATTCAATCTAAAAGAGTTCCAAATAGGATTTTAATCAGAAACTTCCAATATGCGCTTGACTCTCCAAGTGACATGACAACATAATCCAGCATCAATATGAACTTTTTATCTTGCAGTGGATTTAACATTCCAGAAGTTAAAATGTTTTAGCTTGGTATCACCCATCTTGTTCCCCAAATTGTTTAACTAACAGAAAAGCAATAAAGGGACTGAACAGCCTCCCTTTTACTAAAAAAAGCTCTCTGTAAGAAGTCTTTCTTACTCAGGGCTACCATATTTTGGCTTGGGAAAAACACAAAGTTGATTGCCAGAGTCAGTCAGCCCCACATTAAGATCCTGGACTTTGTCAAAGTTGATCACTAGGCCCAAAACTCTGAAATGGGGGGGGCTCAATGATTTTTATAACTTCCCACCCTTTCGACCAACTTCACTGATTACATAGATGCCTTAATTGGTCAAAATAGCTTAAAATGCCATTTTATTAATACCATAAAGAACCAGAATCCAAACGATACAGTTTGAAAAAGAAAACTCTGTTTTTCCTGTTCCAGATGCTCCCCACTTTCTTGTCGGGCAGATCTGTCTAAACAGTCATAGACTTTAAGCCTCCTGTAATGACAACACCTACTCTTGCCATTCTCACAGAGATTAGAGGGCAAGGTGAACTATCATGATTACAGGGTGGATTGGCCTTTAAAAGGGAGCTGGGCCTGACCCTCATGTGTTTAGTTATCTAGACACAGATGACAAATATAGGTTTAGACCTGTGGGGGGTGACAATAGCCCAAGCCCACTACAGGAGCTCCTGTAGGAGGGTGCCATTAACAACAAAGAGGAGACAGACCCACACAGGAACCAAAGGGGGATGAGATGAAAAGCCCTGGCTAGAGTGACATACCACGAGGGGCAGCAGCCACCTTATGAAAGAAGAGAAAATGCCAGGAAGCCAGGACCTAGGATTTGGAAAGAACTGTCAAACCCTGTATGACGCTGAAGAAATTACAGAGCAAGGAAGACTGATTTTGGGCTGGTCTACACTGCTGTGCGATTTCGGTGGCAATTGAAGGAAGATACACAAAGTAGTTAAAACATCTTGTGCATCTCCCTACTATTGCTTACCCTCTACTTACCACACTGTCTTCTGTAGCCAGATCCAGAGGGAAACCCCTTCCCTCCGACTCAGGACTACTCCTTCTGTGGGGCTGGTCTTCTAGCGTCATCCTCCTGATCAGCTAGGGAGGTCTTCACAGACCCGATCAGTTGATCGGGGGGATCGAGCTGACGGTGGGGAACTCACAGCCATCAGTGAAGACAAGCCCTTTGATTTAAATTGACATTTGAACAGCAATGTTGCTTTAATAAACCAAACCACAAGAAGAGGGGGTTTCTTACCTGTAACCAGTGTTCTTCGAGATGTGTTGCTCCTGGCCATTCCCTAGTAGGCGTCTGCACGCCACGTGCATGGCACACCAGAATTTTTTGCCCCTAGAGTATCCGTAGGCCGGTCATGGCGCTCCCTGGAGTGGCGCCTCCGCGGCGCTCCATATGACCGCCAGCCAGCCCCTCCCCTCTTCAGTTCCTTCCCACCCTCCTTCCAAAGCAGGGAGGCAGGAGAGAGTGGAACGGCCAGGAGCAACACATCTTGAAGAACACCGGTTACAGGTAAGTAACCCCCTCTTCTTCTTCAAGTGAATGCTCCTGTCCATTCACTAATAGGTGAGTCACTAGCCTTACCTTAGGCAGCGGGAGGAATCAGAGACGTACTGACTCGAGGACTGCTGTTCCCACCGCTGCACCCTGTCGAGTCTGGTGGGTGATGGCATAATGCTGTGCAAAGGTCTGAGTGGAGGACCAAGTCGCAGCCTTGCATATTTCCATGACTGGAACCCCCACTAGAAACACCATGGAGGCAGCCTGGGCTCTCGTGGAATGCGCTTTCACTACCAGAAGTGGTCTATCCTCCAGCGAGTAGCATTCTTTAATACATGCCACGATCCATGACGCAATTCTCTGGGAAGAGACTGGTTGCCCTTTCATCCTGTCCGCGATGGCCACGAAGAGCTGCTGCGTCTTGTGAAAGGGCTTCGTTCTCTCGATATAGAAGGCTAACGCCCTCCTCACGTCTAGCATATGCAGCTGCCTGTCTTCCACTGACGCATGCGGCTTGGGGCAGAAGATGGGCAGACATATGTCCTGATTTATGTGAAACTGCGAGACCACCTTGGGAGTGAAGGCTGGGTGGGGTCGTAGCTGCACCTTGTCCTTAAAGAAGCAGGTGAACAGCAGCCCAGCCATTAGGGCCCGGATCTCAGACACCCTCCTAACCGATGCAATCGCTACCAAGAATGCTACCTTCCAGGAGAGGTAGAGTAAGGAGCACATCGCCAGAGGTTGAAAGGGCGGCCTCGTGAGTCTAGAAAGGACCACATTTAGGTCCCACCGTGCCACCGGGGACTGTACCACAGGAAATAACCTTGATAAGCCCTTCAGGAAACGTTTAACCATAGGGTGCAAGAAGACCGATGTATGCCCCGGCACCTGTTTAAAGGCTGATATTGCTGCCAGGTGCACCTAAATTAACGCTGTAGATAACCCACTCGATTTTAACGACCATAGGTAGTCTAAAAGCCCTGGGAGCGGGAGGGTGCACAGGTCCCACCCCCTGTCCGCGGACCAATGGGCAAACTTGCGCCACTTAGCTCTATAGGAGGTTCTCGTAGTCTGTTTTCTACTATTACAGAGAACCTCCTGCACTGGAGAAGAGCATTGTTGCTCCCCGTTGGTTAACTATGGAGGAGCCAGGCATGGAGATGCAGAGCCCCCAGATTGGGGTGAAGCAACTTGCCATTGTGCTGGGTCACTAGGTCCGGTCTCAACGGAAGTTGCACTGGAACTTGGACTGACAGTCTCAGGAGAGTCGATAACCAGTGCTCCCTCAGCCACGCAGGCGCTATTAAGATGACCTTTGTCTTGTCTCTCTTTATCTTTTGGACCACCCTGGGCACCAGTGGTGTCGGGGGAAAGGTGTACAGTAGGTGCTTTGCCCAAGAGATGTCGAAAGCGTCTGCCATTGAGCTGGGGCTGAGGCCCCTGAACGAGCAGAACTGAGAGCACTTGCACAGGTCTACTCAGGAACAACCCCACTTGCGGAAGAGACCCTCCAGCACTTGCTTGTTTAGTGACCACTCATGTGACATGAGCTTCCAGCTCAGAGTGTCCGCCAGGTTGTTCTGCAGCCCCGGTAGGTAGGTGGCTTCGGGGTGAATCCTGTGGCGAATACAGAATTCCCATAGTTGCATCGCTTCCTGGCACAATTGTGTGGAGCGGGCCCCCCCTTGTCTGTTGATATAAAACATGGTTGAGGTGTTGTCCATTCGTATCAGAACTGTCTTCCCTTCCAAAAACCTCTGAAAGGCTGTGCGCGCTAGGCGCACCGCTCTGAGCTCCTTTGCATTGATATGTAGGCGCCAGTCCTTGCCTTCCCAGAGACCTTGAGTCCTTAGGCGACCTAGGTGGGCACCCCAAACCCGGTTGGACGCGTCCGTCACGAGGCAGATCGATGGGTGCTTGGACCTGAATGGGACCCCCGCACAAAGGTTGGCCTCCTGGATCCACCATTCAAGGGATTTCTGCACCCGGGCTGATACGGTGACCATCATGTCCAGACTGTCCCGGGTCGGCCGAAACACCTCCGTCAACCACATCTGAAAGGGGCGCAGACAAAGATGGGCATGCTTCACCACAAAGGTGCAGGCTACCATCAGCCCTAGCAGCCTGAGACAACTTCTGGCCGAGGTGAAGGGAAACCTCATTAGGGTCTCTACAGCCTGTTTGATCGTCTGGAAGCGAGAGGTTGGAAGACTCGCCCTTGCTGCTACCGAGTCTAAGACTGCACCTATGAACTCTATTCTTTGCGTCGGTTCCAGTACTGACTTTTGGGTGTTCACCAGGAGCCCCAATCGGTTGAAAGGGTCCCGGACCTACCTCACATGGGACGAGACTTCCTGTTTCGATGGACCCGACACTAGCCAGTCATCGAGGTACAGAAAAAGTGAGATCCCCTGACATCAGAGGAAGGCCACAACCACTGACAGGCACTTCATAAAGACCCGAGGTGCTGCCGTCAAGCCAAACGGGAGAACCGTAAACTGCAGGTGTCTCTGGCCAACAACGAGCCGCAGAAACCTTCTGTGGCTTGGGCGTATGGCGACGTGAAAATATGCATCCTGAAGGTCGAGGGAGGCGTACCAATCGCCTGGATCCAGAGCAGGGATTATCGACAAGAGTGAAACCATTCAAAACCGGATCTTTCAGATGAACCGGTTGAGGCGTCGTAAATCCAGAATGGGGCACAAACCTCCCTTTGCCTTGGGGATAAGGAAATAGCATGAGTAAAACCCTTTTCCCCACTGTTCGAAGGGAACCTCCTCCACTGCCCCTTTCTGCAACAAAGATTGGACCTCTTGCAGTAGAATCTGCTCTTGAGCCGGGTCCTTGGGACAGGTCTGAGAAGAGGGGGGGGACGCATGAGGTAACGAAAAAAATTGGAGGGAGTATCCCCTCTTGATAGTCTTTAGCACCCATTTGTCCAAAGTAATTTGACGCCACTCCAGCAGGTACCTGGCGAGTCTGCTCAGGAATAAGGGGGAATCTGGATCCTTTGGGGAAATTGGTAGGCCACCCTCGAGCGAACCTTCAAAAGGCCTTTTTGGGTGCTGAGGAGTGGCGGGGACCTCCTTGACTGTTAGACTGGTGCCCATTGGCTCTGCATCCCAAAAAGTTCCGTTCCTATCACAGTCCTGGCGGCGTGGATAGGTGGCTGCGGCTTGAAGGGCTTTCACTGAGGGGCCGCAGTATGAAGCCCCAGAGACCTTAGCAGTGCCCTGGAGTCCTTCAGGGTCTGCAGACATGAGTCTGTCTGCTGGGAGAACAACTCCGGGCCCTCGAAAGGAAGGTCCTGAATGGTTGCCTGGACCTCCTGTCGCAACCTGGACACCTGCAGCCAGGAGCTCCTTCTCATGGTAACTCCTGATGCCACATTGCGGGCAGCCGCATCCGCAGCGTCCAGAGCGAACTGTCGGAGAACCTTTGACACTGCCTTCCCTTCTTTGATGGAGGCAGAGAGGTTGTGTCTGGAATCCTGGTCCAGGGCCTCCCCAAATTTCAAGGGCCGACCAAGTGTTGAAGATGTATCTGCTGAGGATCGCCTGCTGGTTTGCGATCCTCAGATGCAGACCTCCAGTGGAGTAGACCTTGCGTCCAAACAGGTCCAGCTTCCTCGCCTCCTTGGATTTCGGAGCGGGCCCCAGGTGGCCTTGCCTCTCTCTCTCATTGGCCTCTGCCACTACTAAGGAGCCCGGGACTGGGTGTGAATAGAAATGCTCATACCCCTTGGAAGGCACAAAGTACTTTCTTTCCAGCTGCTTCGCCGTAGGGGGAATGGAAGCCAGGGTATGCCATAATGCCTTGGTAGAGTTCTGAATAGTTTTAATAAAGGGTAGGGCAATACGGCTCGGGCCCTCTGGGAGGAGAATGTCCACCATCGGGTCTGCTTCCTCTGTGATTTCCTCCACTTGAAGGTCAAGGCCCCAGGCCACCCTACATAGCAGTTCCTGATGGGTGTTGGCATCATCCAGGAAAGTCAATGGTTTTGCCCCAGCTACTGCCTCATCCGGAGGGGAGGATGATGATTCCTCCACCTCCTGATCTCTGGTCCCCACCCCAAGGGGACTCTGTGCCCTTCGCTAGCCACGCTGGCCCGGTCTTGATCCCCCCTGCTGAGTCCAACTCAGAAGTCTCTCCAGTGCCAGGGGGGAGCACTGACTGTACATGATGGTGGCCGGTGAGGACCTGGCTCCGAGCATGGCACACTAAACCTGGAGCCCTGCTCCTGATGGTATGCCTACGGAGTCCAAAATGGCCACTGCTAGGGCAGGTGCCAGCCCGGCCAGTGAGGGTGGAAAGGCGGGGCTGGCTGCGAACCCAGTTGGGCTGCTGGCAGCACCGCAGTGCCTTGTCGGCTCCTCTTCTGGGGCATTGCTCCTTCTCTGGAGCTGTCTGACGAGCTGCTCCTGGGGGACCAGGGCGTTGCCGCGCCCGATGGTGCCGAAGGTCGGTGCAAGCGCTCCGCCTGTAGTTCCCATGCTGCAATGCCGGGGAGCCTTCGCCCAGAGAGTGTGCCGGAGAGTGGTACCACGGGGCTCCTGCCGCCGCCACGACTGCCGGAGGCACTGGTGAGCGGTGCCGATGAGGCGGTGCTGGGGCTGGCTTGCTCCCTCTGCTCTTCTCCAGTGCCAGAGAGTGAGAATGTGATGACGCTTGGAGGGGCATGAGTTTCCCCTTCGACGGTACCGTCCTGCTCGGTGCTGGCGGGGCTGGTCCAGGGACCACTGAAATCGGCTGCTCTGTCAAGGACTGAGCAGCTACAAATGCCTCCGGCGTCGATGGCAACACAATGTCCTCTTCCAGAATGTCTCTGATCGGAGACGAAGCCGAGTGGCAACTGGGCTGGCGCTCTCTCTGTGCCGGGACTGCCAAAGCCGATCAAGCGGGGGTCAGACCAGCCAGGTTCTCAGCCTGCTCCTTGGACGTAGCTGCCTGTTGGGAGGCGGTACTGTCCTTCTCCACCCTCTTCTTCTTCTTGAGCGGAGGTGGGGAGAGCGAATGGTGCTGCTGGGAGCGGTTGTCAAGGCCTGTCTCCTGCGGTTTCAAAGAGGTATGTCGTGGTGCCGACGCAGGCGCCGACAACACTGGAGCACTCCTCACTGACGGTGCCGTGCTCGAGCTTGTGTCCCCCGGTGCTGGGCACAGCGCCTCCTCCATCATATGCAGTTTTAGCCGCTGGATCCTGTCTTTTTGAGTCCGTGGCTAAAACTCCTGCCAGATTTTGCACTTCTCCCAAAGGTGGGACTCCCCCAAACATAAAAGGCAGGATCTATGTGGGTTGTCCACCGGCACAGGTCTTTCGCAAACTGCACATGTTTTAAAACCGGGCATAGCCGAACCCCACACCCGAGGAGGGCACTGTCTCAGTACTCACTAACTCCAACAGTCTAATCACCACAGGTACTCTGAAAGAAACGAGGCACAAAACCTCGTCGAGAAAGACTGCTGCTTGGCAGCAACTGTTCCAGCATCCGTATGGGCGGTTAGAAGGAACTGAGGAGGGGAGGGGCCGGCTGGTGGTTATATGGAGCGCCGCGGAGGCGCCACTCGAGGGGGCGCCATGACCAGCCCTATGGGTACTCTAGGGGGAAAAATTCTGGTGTGCCGTGCACATGGCGTGCAGACACCTGCTAGGGAATGGACAGGAACAATCACTCAAAGAAGAAGGGGTGTTATCTGACTCATAGGTGGGTCAGTGTTGTTTTAAGCCCAAGAAACAGAAACAGAAACACAGACTACAGCAGGGCTAGATACAGACTGTGTAAATCATTCACATAATCTTAGTAAAATCCAGAGTAATGAATGGGCTGATGCCTGTGATGAACGCAGGGATGCTTGGCAATGAATATTGATCTGTAACCCCCAAATTTGGCTTATATACTGCATTTTTGAGCTGGAAGACTGGAACATCAGAGGTGAACACACAGCTTCAGTGCATTCCTCTGCTATCAGAAGATCAGTGAAGGCAAGCCATTAAGACTGAGTAGTTCTAATTGACAATCAATGAAGCTTTCTACACTGGGGTGTTCTAGAGGTAGCCTGGGTGGCTGAGTAATAGAACACAGTCTGGATGAAAAGAAAACTTAAAATCTAGACTTTGTAATAAAGATGAATGGGAACCAGGTACCAAAGACACACAGGGAGAGTGGACAGTTTCAAGGGGGAAGGGGTGCATGGATTTGGTTAGAAAAACAACTTCCGTGAAAGAGAAAAAGCAGATTCAGGATATCTCTACACTAGAAAAACTACAGGAACCACCATGGGTTCTTCTATCACTGTAGTAAATCCACCTTTCCAAGATGATGTAGCTAGGTCATCAAAAGAATTCTTCCGTCAATTTAGTGGTATCTGCAACAGGGCTTAGGTCAGCTTAACTATGTTCCATAGAACATTAAATTTTTCACAACCCTGAGCACTATAGTTAAGGTAACCGAAAGTTTAGACCAGTCTTCAACCTTATGAGTTGCCTCAATTCCTAAAAGAATGTAAATTGGTTTTATTCTTTTCCTGTAACTGAAGAGGAAAGCCCCTCTCACTCGCTTATAGTGAAGCATAAAATTAAATGAGACTAACAGTGTATGTAGGTTACTTTTTCTTGAAATAATTTTCTCTAAATCTTTGTTTCATTTACTAGTAAGTACACTTGTTTTAAGAAAACTGCTTGTCTCTATATCACTGATCACAGACTCCTGAAAAGAAGATCAAGCAGGCAACCAAACCTGGTCAAGCCTGTTTGGTTATAAACAGTTGGCAAGGGCTGCCATGCCCAGATCCTGGTCTAAGAGAGAGAGAAATATAAAATTACAAACCAGGACAGGCAAGAAGCCTAACATCTGAGGGAGTAGTCTCAAAAGCAAAACAGGGACAAAGGAGGGCACAGTTAGTTCTGTGACTATATCTGTTCCAGGAAGAAAACCTGCTTCCTATCTTCCAGACTCATTTCCATTCCCTGGTAATCAACTTCACAGAGGCCAGTAGGACTCCTAATACAAAAACAACTCATCTGCAGGTAAGTGATTGAAAGGGTTCAGTCACTTTTTTATAAACATAAAGAGAAAAAAATTAAGAACTTATGCTACTGAAAAATAGGTTTCACTTCCCTGCATGAAGAAAAAGCAAATAGCCTAAAATTGCATTCATGTTTCATAAAGGTAAAAGGCATGCAAAAAGCCACACCTATGCACCTTAAATGACAAAAGAGTTATTGCAACTCCTACTAGCAGCACAAATAAAAGCTAGCTTTTGGCCATTTCTGATGCCATTTACATTTACCTTGAGCAAATGAGACATTCACTGGAATCTAAGCAGCTTGTTGATCACAAAGAAAGAGGAAGTTCTGGCACGTATTAACAGGAGATGGGATATATTGATACAATGAGATATATTCATGATGTATTCACATACTGGATGTTTTGATGGGATGTATTTTAAGTTAAGTACGAGAAATAATCCTTCTGCTCTATTCCACACTGATTAGGCCTCACGTGGAGTATTGTGTCCAGTTCCAAGTACTTCATTTCAGGAAAGATATGTACGAATTGGAGAAAGTTCAGAGAGGAGCAACAAGAAGGATTAAATGTCTAACAGTTGACCTGTGAGGGAATATTGAAAGAACTGGGTTTGTTTAGTCTGGAAAAGAGTAGACTGAGAGGGGACGTAACAGTTTTCAAGTGCCTAAAAGGCTGTTACAAGGAAGAGGGAGAAAAGTTATTCTCCTTAACTGCCAACGATAGGACCAGAAGAAATGGGCTTAAATTATACAAACAGAGGTTTAGGTTGGACATTAAGAAAAAATTCCTAACTGTCAGGGTGATTAATTACTGAAATAAGTTGCGCAGGGAGGTTGTGGAAATTCCATCACTAGAAGTATTTAAGAGCAGATCAGACAAACACCTGTCAGGGATGGTTTAAGATGGTACCTGGTCCTGCCATGAGTGCAGGGAACTAGACTCAATGACCTCTCATGGTCCCTTCCAATTTCTATGATTGTGTCTTTCTGGAAGATATCCTTTAGTCAAACAATTTTTGGGGACATAGTATAAGAATCAGTGGGTGAAACTATGTCCTCTGTTATATACAAGATCAAAGTAGATGACTTAGTGGTGGGAAAACTAGCATTTCCAAAGCCAAGCTACATTTCTAAAAATTAAAAAATAATGAAATCATTTCTTAAACTTCTATGAAATATTTTGTACTCATTCTGTAACTGGGGGGAAATCACGTAAAACTTGTAATAGCCTCCAACATACAAATTAAGATCAAATTTCCCTTCACTTTCCCAGTAGCGACACTTGAGTTCTGGCATTTTTTTTTAATTTCAGAATTTGGGTGTGAGGACGTTACACACGTTAGTGAAAGGTTGTGGTTAACTAGATAAACTCCCTATGGTAAGATACTTCCTACTATTCTGGTTCAGTAAACCAAGAAGGTGATCTACCACACTATTTATGTCTATGTGGTACTCATTTCACACCAACAGAAGATACTGAAACCTCATCATCTACCATCATTTTATTAATCATTATGTTACTATTCTTTCCACAATGTACATTTCTTTTGGGAGGAATTCCCCCACCCCCATGACATCCTTCCTTACCCTTGTTTTGAGTACAGCATTATATAAAAATTTTTAAAAAAAGGTACAGCATTAAAATAAATGGGCAAACTCTTGATTCATAAACAATTTAATTTTACATCTTGGGAGTTTATTTTATTCGTAAGAAAACTGATAGAAAAAAATTAACATAAGTCAAGAAGTTCAAATATTATATTGAGGCATGCCACAATAAACAGTACTATGAAAATAAATGACTTAGCAATCAGATTTCTTTCTCTAAAGCATGCTTCCAGGAGAATTGTATGATGTCCATACAAAGGACAAGCAATGATAAAAATTATAATCGAACATACTGGGTTTGAATTTGGCCTTATAGTATAAAAAAACCTTAAAACACAATCACATGTATACCTCTAGATGTAGTTGAGAAAGTGTGAGGAATTTTAAAACACTTGAATGCATTTGTTTGCAAAAGGTTTGATGGCCAGTGTAGAAAGTGTAATGTCATGGGTAAATGTCATGGGTAGTTAAACTGGCCAACCATACCTTTCATGAACAATTCCTCAAATATGAAGTCACAAAAGTGAAGATACCACCCCCCCCTTTTAGTCCATTCCCTAAGGTCATCTCATCTGGAAATCTTTTGTTTATCTGTATCTATATAAACAACATGAAGAGCAAAAACCAAGACGACATTGCCAGGGCACTGCTGGCCATTGAAAACTGTGAACAAAGCCTATGAACAAGACTAGCCATTGAAACCTATGACCGTTGCACCATCTGCTGGAGAAAGGTGGGAAAACACAGGGAATACAACAGAAGCGGAGTTAACATAAAGGTTGTCTAATAAAGCCAGCCACAACATTCATCATCAATAATTCACACTTAATTCATCTGTTGGCCTTTGTCTTTTGTACTAACTAAGCATTAAAGTTTAGGAAAAGAGTCTTCGTCTGAGCTATATCTCCCTATTACTATGTACAGTGAAATTGCATTTCAACTTATGGCAGCATAATTACTTTTATTAATTAGTACAATGTAACCAAGTTCAGCACTAACACAGGAAAAAAGAAAAAAAAAAGGAAAGCTTTAAGATCTCATGACACTACTGCTGAATTTTGCAACATCTCCAGACCTAGAGTAAAAGTATATACCAACTGATGGGGTGCCTACAAGGAAACAAATTAGGGTAAGATGAAGGTTTGCATTTTTTTGTATTCTGATAGCAGTGCTAAGAGCAACAGTCCTAGTCACTTCAGTTTCAACGGTAGAATCACTGAAAGGTTTTTTCAAAGTTTCAGGGTTCGAATGAAAGTTCAGAATTTGTATGAGATGGCAATCTATTTTCGCATATTAAAACAAGGTAAATACTGTAGCACACTGTTTTTAAAAAAAATTATTCTAGTATGAAACCAGCAGTTTCATTTAGCAAATATATTACAGCTCAGTTATTTTCAACACAAAGATGTGCCTTCAGAAACTGTCTTTATTGCTAAATTATTGATTTGTGTTCTGTGTCCACAGTGTTACACCAGTGGTTATGGATATGATTAGTATCCATAACCCTGGGCATAACTCCTCTGACAATTGATGAGTGACTCAAGCAATGAAAAACCTGCATGAGTTTTTCTTGCCAAAAGCACAATATATTTATATGAACACCCTATGATTTAAAAACAAAACCCCTAACATAAAAATGTTCATTTTATTTTTCCCTTCTCTTTTTGGATTTCACCTAATGGCATAAATGGGAAGACATGGCCAGGAGCAACAACATTTCATCTCTAAAACCTTTCCCATCTGCTGCAGGTGACAGAGTAGTAGCTGTAGGAACACAGAAGAAGACATTCTCCTCTCACAGCCTTCCCCTCCATTCAAAAACAAAAGCAGCAACAGCAGAGGTTGGGAAGTAGTAGCAAGCTACTGTAACTGCCACCAGTTTCAGAAGCTGTTGGATTTCTCCCTCTCAAAAAACTGTTCCAAAAAGAGCTACTAACTACTGGTTGGCCAATTCTAATTTCCTAATCATGCCAATCTTCTGATCTGTGCAGCATAAAGCAAAGCCATGCTGAGCTTTATACAGCTACCAGTGAAGCAGAAAATAGATGATAAATGCCAAAAGGAGAGAAAAGAAGTCCACAGTTACAAACTTGGAATGTAGAACTGATTTGTTGTAAAAACAGATTATAGCAATCGATTTTTTGCTGCAAAGACTTAAGGAAATTATATCAAATGTCAACAAGTCTATTATCAAATAAAATAAGTTATTAGATGCATTCTAGGTAGAATCTGAGGAACATTCAATTTAATAGTCATACACTCAGTTTAATGGAAGAAATTTTTTTAAAAAAGTACATTCTTTGTAGGATTCTTAGGAAGTTGGGTCCCACTTAATATTGAGACTGGAAATGAGAGCGATCATAAAGCATGTATGGGAGATCTGTGGGGAGACATCAGATTCCATAGAGGCAGACACAACAGGGAGGACAGAACTTTAATGTTTTGCACTATTGTTGGACAAAAACAGTAAAAGGAGCACAACAGTAATCTGAGATTCAATACCAAAAGAAGAGGATTTCTTTTCCAACATCAGTATAGTTTGCAGCCTACAGCAGTGATTTTCAAACTTTTTTTCTTGGGACCCAGTTGAAAAAAAAATCTTTTATGCCTGTGACCCAACAATTACATCTTTCAGCAATGCATTCCAGTTCTTTAGCAGCAGGGGGTGCCACAACCCAGTGCCTGAGAATCTGTGACCCAGTACTGGGTCCCAAACCTAAGTCTGAAAACCACTGGCCTACAGGTTCACAATCACAAGTCAAGAAGCTTCTCTTCTATTTAAAAAAAAAATGTGGTGCAAGCAAGGGCAGACTTTTCCATCCTATATCCTTAATGTGCTTTCAGTATTAAATCTCCCTCTTGTTGATCAAAACCCACAAAATTCCATGATTTATATAGTGCACAGCAAGACAGATTAAACCTCGTCAAGTCCAAGAAGCCTAATACCCCAGAGGAGGAAAAAAGAAAGATTAGAGACCAGAAGAAACAAGGAGTCCTGTGGCGCTTTTAAAGACTAATACATTTATTTATTGCATGAGCTTTCATGGGAGAAAATCCCACTTCATCAGATGCTTTGAATAGAACAGAAGTTAATCATAGTTCATTATACAAGAAACAGAAGCCCTGTCTAATGAAGCATTTTGAGAAATATATTGATTCTTGTCCTCTTTATAACATCTGTCTACATACAGTTACAACAGTTATGCCTTCATTAGCTGTCTTTTCTGTTGACTGAAAATGCCCAACTCATTTAACCTTTCCTCATTGTTCCTGTTTTCTACACCTTTTACCATTTCTGGAACTGACCTTTGGATCACTTTCTCTCTAATTTGTCTGTCTTTTTTGGAATGTAGTAGCCAGAATAGAAAACAGGTCTCCAAATGAGACCCACCCAGTTATGACAATAGTGGAATAATTATAGTGGAATTACTCCTCTAATTGTGTTATTCATGTAACACACCTGTTAGTAGAACACAGTTAAGGCATTTGCTTCCTTCTTCCCACACAATTTAACCTCCAGATTCATCTTTCCAGTGCTCTTGCCAAGCTTGTCATCCAATATTTGTACATGATTATTCCCATGTACCATGAACCACTTTATTTTTGTTTTGTTTTAAACTTCATATTTATTTCAAGTCATTTTCCAACACATCACAACTATGCTGTATTTTAACACTAGCCTCCTAAGTATTTGCAATCCTTCCCAGCTCTGGATCATCCAGAAGTTTGATTAGCATAGTTTCTTCACTAAATTCTACGACACTAATTGAATTACTAAATAAAACCGAGCCAAGAAGACACTCTTGTGGGATCTCTATCAATATCTCCTCCAAACCTAAAATTATTAAATAACTACTTTCAGTTTGATTTTATTTCAAGCAGTTACGTAATGGGACTAATTCAGCAAAGCACTCAAGCACATTAGTAGTCCAATTGACTAAGTTCTCACTGGCTTCAAATTAGTTTGCTGAATTACAGCTTCCACTAGTCTTCCTGGAGGGACTGCAATATACTTAAGGTCTCAAAACTGCCATTCAGAGACACACCACCACTTCTTTCCAAATGTTTATAACTGTGAAGATGACACTTTCAGGGCTAAAAATTTCCCAGTTTGTGTAAACTCAAAGGTGACTATACAATCCCTTCCTCCCCCACCCCCCAAAAAATTATTTCACTGAGATCAGAATGTAAGAGAAGGGGAAAAAAACCAAAACCCACAATCCTTCCTATTTTAAGAAATTCCTGAAGGGGAGGGAGGTAGTGGGTTTTTTAGTACCGTCTTGCAGCTGAGCTTTCAAAGTTACAACTTGGCAAAGAAGCAGCCCTCAGTGAAAAGGTCATATATTAGGTCCAGAGGAAACAGATTTTGGTGCAACAGACTCTTGAGGTTCTTTGTTGTTGGTGTTTCATGGGGTTGGGGGGGGGGGAGATCACATGCCGAGCTCATGCTGCTTAATTCAAGGCCCCAGTTCTGCAAAGACCTAAGCACTTTCTTATCTTATAAGTACACAAGTTATCACATTACATTTGGTTCAATGGCATGACTCAAACACATTAAGGTAAATGTGCATAGACTTTTATGGGTTCAGACTAAATGCACACCTAAGAAATGGTGTTCAATGAGCGCACACAGTATCTAGGTAGCTTCACAGTGAACCATCTAGTTCCCGGAATTTCTCTGTGCTGGCCTAGAAAACTTTTCAAATGTTTCCAGAAACAGATGATCACAATTCTTCTGCTGCCTTTCCCTCCACAATGCTTCTATGTCCTAGGAGATTGCTTTACAACCTGGGGTCCACAAACTAGGTCTAAGATTTGCAAGAGATCTACACCTCCATTTGAATTTTTTTAGGAATCTGCAAATGAAAGACATTTGAAAACCACAGGCCTAGGAGAAGTTGAGCAAAGTTAAGACCCATCAGCTCTATCATCATCTGCAATTCATAACCATTATTTAGTGAAACCAATAACCCCCATTTTTTGAGTGATAATAAATGAGGCAAGAGAAGTTACAGGACTTGCCCACAGTCCCACATGAAAAGTTTGGTTAAGCTGGGAATAGAGCCAACAGCTAGACCACAGTACTCACACCATGGAGCTTGGACAATTGGTGGTCCTCCCAGAATTTTATTAGAACTTGACGGGGAAAATTACTATCCAAAATCAGCATCTGTTCCTAGATAAAGCTTCCCTTCAAAATTCCCTGCAGCTGAGGCTGATCAAAGTGCTTGCTATACAATAAACAAGTTACATCTTAAACTGATCCAAAATCTGAATTAACTGTTGTAAAAGGCTGACAGCAGTGGCACTGCCACTGCATCCTTAGTGAAAGGAGGAATGTCCTATTCGAAAGCATCCCAAAACTCCTAACAAGAATCTCCATCTTATGAAATTTTATCCCATGTGACACAATAAGATAAAATTTTTCTTAGACTTTAGAAGGAAACCAGAGCTGGGTAAGTGATGAAGTTATGACTTGCCTAGTACTATAACTTGTTAAATAATATTTATTAGAAACTGTATGGGACTGGAGTGAAGGGGAGTGATGGGACAGATATTAAGTGTACTGTTCTGCTGAGATTTCCAAAGCATGTGTGTTCAGCATCTGAGGGTGGAGGGGGGTGGGGAAGAGAGAGGGATATGGAATAATTTAGAATAAGGCATCAAACTGTGAATGTGGAGGGGAGAAATGAGAGAAACAGAAAATACAGATGAAAAAACAATACAGGAACAGAAAAATAGAATCAATGAGAAGAAGCAAACAATACGTGAGGAAAGCAGTGTACAGTATTTTTGCATCTGAGAAAGTGGGTTGGAGCCCACAAAAGCTTATGCCCAAAGAAATCTGTTAGTCTTTAAGGTGCTACTGAACTCTTGTTGTTTTTACAGTATTTTTAAGTCATCTGAATTGCACATGGGGGACTCTTGGGAGTGGCTGGAACAAGGCATGGCATAGGTCTTATGTGGACATCACAAGTATTCTTCACTCCTGACTTAGCAGGTATTGCCAAGGTTTTTAAACTCTGGGCAGTACTTTAAATTATGATTAATGACATTTCTTATATGTTTAAGTAAAGGAAACTTAATATACCTATAATTTTTGAGTAATGGACAGCAATAGAATTTTACTTGGATTTCAAAATAGAGATTTTTTTTTTTAAATGAAACCTTGTAACCAGCTATAATGGATAAACACAATTCAGAAACAAAAACCAGTGGTGGTAAAACAAGATATTTGTTTAGAAAGAACATTTTGATATATCTAAAAATAAATGAAACATAGTAAGTAAGGACCTTCACAAACATTTAGTGCACATATACAAGCTTGCAAGCTTACTATAGTACTGCCCATTTAATCAAGACATTTTTAATTAGGAAATCTGCTTAATAGGTACATCTCCCAAGGAGCAGATTTAATGTAATGATAGTGAACAGCAATGTCTGTTACTTAATTGGCACAGTATTAGGAGAAATTCTGTGTAATAGGAATGCATTTGCTTGGTGCAACATGAGTTCAATGATGCTGAGAGGTTTTAAATAGGTGTGAAACCCTAACTTCTTACTAGATAAGCTGTTAAATGAAAATGGAAAGAAACCAACAAGATATTCATTTTCTTTTATTCAGTACATTATTTCATGTTAAATCTTTACTTTTTTTTTTTTAAATGGACTCTTCTTATAAGAATAAATCCTGGTGCCATTACAGTCAATGGCAAACTTCTCAAAGGGGACCCGTGACCTTAAGGACTCTTCAATGTCAACTGGCAAAGGGACCACAAGAGTATCCTGGCTCTACTGTGTACATTCTGGTTCATGAAAGACTATCATGCAAGGTCTTCTATGAAAGCCAAGGTCATTCAGACCCATCATTGTGAAACATATGTACAAAGATCATGTAAGGAGTTATACACTGAAAACATGCTCCTAAGGTCTATGTCAAGACAGAAGACACAAGCAAGTTGCCTGTCAAAGATGTGCATTCACCTGTCTCTGTGTGGACACGTATGTTAAGCACTGCAAATCAACACAATGGAAACTCAATTTACATATAAATTTAATGGGGGAGGAGGGGGGAAGGGATTGAAATCAACAGGGAGGGAACACAGCAGAGAACACCACAGGGATCATCCAGATTCTAGGTACAAATCATGAGCTTTGGGGACTATAAGAAGAAGGTAAGAAAGACACTTTCTTGTCTCATCTCATTAGCACAAGTTTTAAGAAAGCTCTTAACTTTCTTACAGACGTTTTGAGCACAATGTGCTATAGCTCTCAAAACATCTGTCCTCTAATGGTTCCATGAGAGTGAATGAATTTAAACATAAGTATCCAGTACTCTTTTATGAAAACACACTTAGCTAACACAGCCTTTCAATCTTTTATTTAAGAGGAACTGGAGAAACATCATCACTTTTTCAGGTGCCTTATAGTAGGTCCACACAGCAACATTAAATCCATGATTGAGCCTGGACTCAAGTCCGATCTCCATGTAACACTTTTAAGGCAATCCCACAGAAGTTCCAGTAACAGAGAAGTATGATGATTTTGTACAAAATGAAAGTACCATAACAAAATTACATATTTCAAAGTAGCATGAGATCCTGGTTAAAGGCAGCATTACAACTGCTGTCTTTATGATAGCCATCAAATGATGGATTGTGCAGCCACTTCTATGACAAAAAAAGAAAGACTGCACGGACACCAATGAATTTTCTGTTTAAAAAGCAGTATCAGGAGACGGTTCTCAGTTACTACAAAGGTATGAGATTTATTGTACCACTGACACATGATGGATTTATAAGGGCAAGTCCTATTAAAGCAAACATTTTTATTTACTTTGTTATTAACAAAACATTCTGATTTATATCAATCATAAATCTAAATTAAATTACATCTAACACTACAACTGTACCTTTCAAACATATCAGAACTGTTCTTTATTAGTTATATTGGATACAACATGAAACAACAACAGACCTGTTGGAAGTTTTCATCTATTTCTCTTGCAGCAGTTACAGAGAATAATAAATAGCTGTGATTACTTTATCTTGTAATGAGGGGTGTACAGCAAAGGAAAGGAAGCCAAGTACTGATTAACTGATTCATAGTAAAGGCTTTATTCATTTTTCATTTCATATCATCTTGCACTATTTGCCACCATCAAAGCCAATTTAAATAGTCCACTGCAGTGTAAATACAGTCAATCCTCACCAATTTGCACCAATGACAGACTGACTCATTAATTTGTTGGAATCTGTGGTTTCTCATACAAATTAAAAAAAAGCACAGGTTAAACACTGCAAAATACACATTGAGGATTTTATACTATAGTTTAGCTCAATTATTGATAATACTCTGTTGTGTCCAGTACAGAGGCACAAAGCAGACCAAAATTTCTGAAATATGACTCTTTAGCTACAGCACTCTCTTTAGTTAGTGCTCTTCTTACATTATAAATTATGCTTTTTTTTGTCCTTTAGAAATAGTCAAAAACCTACTAAAGTTTTACATTCCTGACATGACTATATATCCCGTTTCTAATCTACGTATATTGGTACCAGACTGAATTAATTTCAGCACAGTACTTAAACATGGGCTTAACATAAAAACATGCAAGTAGTTTTATTTGCTTTAAAATGGGTTTACTTGAGAACTTAAAGCACTCGTGGTACCGGCTTTGCTAAATCAGGATCATAATATTTATTGTTGTGTTGATGTTCATCCTATTTAGCTCATCTCCTTCTCCTCATAAGTTACAAGTTAAATGCTCCATTTGGGGTGGATGTGATAAGCTAACTGCTGGCTCAAAAGGCTACCTCAAGAGAATATTTGAGATAACTGGTCCCTGCAGCATAATTCTGAAGTTCCAGATTTGTTTAAATATTATTCTGTGGATTAATTTTTAGTAATCGTGTAGTGCAATGTGTTCTTCAGAAATATTATAGTTGTAGGATATTATTAATTTACGTGTATTATGATAGCACTTAGAAGCACTTCTGGAGCAGGATCTGATGGAACACCAGGCACTCCACCAACAAAATGACTGTCCTTTCTTCAAAAACACTTGCCTACTTAGGAAGTTATCCTGGTATAATTATACTAATACAGTTAAACTTACATAACTTCCCATTATTCTGGGAAGTCTTATTCTAGACTCTAGAGTAAGATAATTTATAGCATTACAGTTATAGCCATATGACTCCCAACTAGTTACTCTCGCTTTCTAATATGATGGGCTTTCTCTCATTTAGCTTACGTTGGTTTAAGTGATACAAACTAAGCTGAAAAAACCCAAGTCCTGACTGGTTTTTTCCAGCTTAGTTCATACCACTTTCAAAGCAACATAAGTGAGAAAAGGGCCATCTTAGCAGAGAGTGAGACTACCCATTTGGGAGGCATATGGGTATAACTACAGTGCCATAGGTTCACACATTACCTTACAATGTCCCACACAGACAAGCCCTAAGTAACACAGGTCCAAGCCCTTATTGTATCTTCTTTCAGCCACGGCTTCAAAGATTCAGATAATTTGGCTCCAGTGACTGGTTTCTATAGTCACTGAAGAGCCAGAGTTAGTTGTGTAGAAAGGAAAGGTATCTTATTCCATATTTGTTAACTAATGAAAATTTATTACTAGTTACCCTAATTTCCCATCTCATTTGATATACAAAAAGATTCCATGCAGGATCTCCACAGGAACTGTTTATTTTTACATACTTGTTGATTTGGTATTTTGTTAGTAAACTTACATGGAAATGTTAGTAATATGTCATTTTATTGGAAATAAGTACACATATTTGGAATCATATTAATAATTTTTTATTACACTGACATCTGTCTAGAGACATTTTATTTTCAACAAAACATTAAAATTATTTATATAACTAAAAGATTAACACCACTTTTGAACAATTTGAAGACAAACATCTTTGTAAAGGAGCTCCGTGGCACTTTTAAAGGCTTGCAAAATTATTTATTTATATAGTCTTTAAAAGCATCACGGGACTCCTTTTTTGTTTTGCTGAACTAGACTAACATGGCTACCCCTGGGGAACTTGCAAACATCTTTGTAGTTTCTTTTTCACATCTAAAGCATTGGGCTGAACGCAACTCTTAAAAGTAATACTATTCCTTAGAAATTGAAACTTCCCATTATAACTGAAGTTTGCCTATTTTAGTTTGGATAAGTCATATTTGGTTTAGGACAGATGTCAGTACAACCAATGTGAGGCTATTTAAGAAATCACCTTATTTAAATACTAGTGTGTTCAAATTTCTTATAGTTAAAATAAACAGGGGGAAAGAACGCTGAAATAAACACCCCCTTCAAATCATTTTCCCACTTGTTATTGAATATGATTTTTTTTTTAATTTTTTTTGGGGGGGGGTAGGGGAGGAGGCGCACAGGAGGGAAATCATCTGGGTTAGGATCTTGATTTGAATGCATCAGCTAACTCAAGTGAGGTTCGGTCCAAAAATACCTAACAAGTCAGTAATAGCAGGATATATTAAATATTCAAAGTATCATAGGCAGTAAGATTAATCACTTCACATACCTGTGGTTCTTCAGGTTCCTGTGCTTAGTCATGTGTACACTCTCTTCATTGTCTTATAGAGAAAAATAACTTCTTCCAGTTTTTGTTCTTGGCTTCTACACTGCCACCTGTAGTCATACAAGAGAAATCAGTCATACATTATCCCATAAAACCTACTGTCACAAAATCCTTCAATTCATTTATTTTGCTAGATGATCATGCTCCAGTGTTCTCATCTATATGGGGACAGTTAAAATATGCATGCTGTGTTATACGTAAACTTCCTTGTAAGGAAATATATTATTCCAATTCAGTTTAATTCAGTGGAATATCTAAAGGTTCTAACGACCAACTAAAAAACACTCATATCCCACCATCTGCTCCTGTGCTGTTTAAGGGATACTTTATAACCTTGAAAGGCAATACTATAACTTTTTAAAGAACAGAGAAATAGCTGAACTTAGTTGTCTACTTAATAAAACTATCCCAACTTGTCTTTTCATTTAAACATCACCATTTTACAAAGGTGAACTTCACATGGATAACTCATTTACCCCATCCATTTTATAACAATATGCACAAAAAAATAATGTCAATGAAATGAATCTTATAGAGAAAAAGATGTCGAACCCTGTCATTTTTAATGGCATAAAAGGTGACATTTTAAATCTACTGTAATAAAGCTTTACTTCAATATGCTCCATTTTCCAGATTAAAGCATTTACATAGTGATCAAAGAAAAATGCAGGATGGATAGGCAAGAGAAGGCACAGTCATCATATATTTTCGGAGGAAAGTGTAAATGCAAAGCTTTAGTGTTTAGCGTATTTGTTTCACTGAGCAACAGAGTGAGGTTTCAAGGGGAAAATAATCGTTTGCAAGACTATAGCTTTTTGAACGTGCCTACTCTTTTTTGGGTCCACTTCGTGGTTTTTTATGGTCTGTCTGCAAGTAACCAGATGAACAGTCTAATGCTTGTCTACCTGAAAAACGCTATCAGGTCATTAACAGTCTCAAACTAAAAGATTTCCTCATGCCACTACAAGCACATGTATAACAACGGCTGTTCTTGCATCTGAAATCTCAAATCTCAAGTGCTTTTTATAATTAAAATAGTTCTACATGCTTAAAAAAAATCAATCTCAAACTTTAAGAGAAACATCCCAACCCAGAGATTAAACACGATTTGCCAGCAAGTTTCTCTCCACAAAAAAGACTGATTGTGCACTGGCGCCCTGCCGAGCACATATAAAGTCAGCTAAATCTTTGACTTGTACCTAGCTTGTGTCTTGTTTGAAGTTAAGAGCCAAAATTTCATCACAAGGCGAACTGCGTTTTCCACATGGCAACCCACACGTCCCACTAAAAATGCCAATTGCTCTCCTGTCAAAACGCAACACGTGCCAGCCCCCTTTGGCTCCCTGGGTTCACTGCCTGGTTGTTCCCAACCGCTTAATGCAGTAAGTATGAGAAATGACAAGCAGGCAACGCAAGGAAACGTTATCTCCCCCTCCCCCCCCCAATACACACACACACACACACACACACACACACGAGCGCATAATACAGGGTGTGTATACACAGAGCTGACTAAAGAGGCATGAATCTGAACATCTAAAGCTGGAAACAAAAATTAAGGGATGATGTGTTTGTGAACCCCCCCCACACACACACACACGTCCCTATTTCTGTTTCTCTCTCACACATGTCCCTGTTTCTCTTGCTCTCTCTCTCTCACACACGTCCCTGTTTCTCTCTTTCACACACACGTATGCCCGTTTTTCTCTCTCTCACACAGATCTGTTTCCGTCACTCTCTTATGCACGTTTCTCTCACACTCATGTGTCCCTGTTTCTCACTCTTACGCGCACACACACACACGTTTCTCTCACACTCGTGTCCCTGTTTCTCACTCTTACGCACACACACACCTGTTTCTCTCACACTCACGTGTGTCCCTGTTTCTCTCTTATGCACACACACCTGTTTCTCTCACTCA